>CM055196.1:5401029-5836029 GCA_029224185.1 Karalla daura | reverse complement strand
TCTAACCAGCTTCCATTAAAAGTCCAGACACGTTGGGGCCCAGGTTATGTCATTACCCTGCGCACACACACACACGCACAAAGCCCTCGCGTCTCTTTTCCACTCGCTGATCAATAGAGGCAGCACTTAAAGTTGCGGGACAAAAAAAAGCTGGAGAGGGAGGCCATGGTAGGGTGTGTGTGTGTGTGTGTGGGGGGGGGGGGGGGGGGGGGGGCTCGGGCAGTAGGATCAATCCAGCAGGGCCTGACCTCCGGACGGGATAGGCCTGTGAGAGCCCGGGCCCGGGAGAGGAGTGAGTCGCAGCTGTGCAGATCTAAAAACAAAGCGCACGTCGTTCTGCTGAGACAGACTCATATGCTGAAACAATGCGTCAACATCGGGGCTTGAAACGCGACACGATCGATGCCGCTTAAGGTATCGCCTTTTGCCTCCCCCGTCAGACTGTTTGGAAACACGGTCGGGTTTTTTTTTTTGTTTTTTCGCATATGGACAACAATGATCCGGGCAGGAGGCCAACGATGTGAGGCAACACCGTGATTGTTTGGGGCCTGCGTTGCAAAACCATGGCAGGCCTTCCACGTAAACTTGCACGCAGATCTCCACCTGCTGCCCACACCGCCTTAAGGAGCGCCCGACTGGACCGGGTGGGCCGTCTCAAACATCTAGCCACATCATCCTTTACACCTTAATGGTGTCGCTGGTGCATCAGGTGAAGGCAGGGAATGGTCATGACTCTGCCGATATACTCCCACATACGATGGAGATAGTCTGGAGACACTCTGGATAGCTGCTGCAACCGGCTGCTTCCAGATGTCCGGAGGCGGGGAGAGATTTCCCGTTCGTGTGCTCGGAATAGTGAGTCAAAGCTTACATTAGAAAAGGTTAAACATGCCATTTGTGGACTGATCCCACAGAAAAGATTTGGACAAAACTTGGCCTCTATGCCTCGGTAAGCACAGCTGTGGCTGTAGCCGATGGAAGTATTGGGATGTGGGACAGTAAAGATGGAGGAGGAGAGAGAGCGGGGACGGGTGGACAGGGTGGAGACGTAGATGGATGTTTTCTTTTCCATCTAATGTGTGCTCAAGGGAGTTGGTCTTCTGCCTCCCCGACCCTCCTCCCCCTCCTCCTCCTGCCCCCCGCACACGCAGGGGACACCCCAATTATTTATGAACAGACAGATGCAGCTTTTTATCAAGTTAATAATTGAAGACGGGTGAATTAAGAGGCAGAGGGAGAAACGGGAGGGGACGGGTCGGAGACGAGAGAGTGAGGGAGGGAGGCCGGAGACAAGGCGAGGGAGAGGAATTCCACAGAACAGTAAACCATGGGCTCAGTCAGACGCCGAGCCTCCTCCTCCTCCTCCTCTTCCTTCCCCTCCTTTCCTCCCGTTGCATCATCCATACTTCTGCGCTCCTCTGTCTCGCTGTCCCCTGACCTTCCTCTCCTTCTCTTTACATTTTTTCCACATCGACCCTGGTCATTTTCATGTTCTTCTCTCCCCCCCGACGCTCAGGTGTCTGTGTTACCATGGCAACAGCAGACATCAGAATTAATCACAGAGAGCATCCGCCTCTCTCTCTCTCTCGGCCGTGGCCTCAACACGCACACACACTGTATCAAGTTGACATGGCACACACACACACACACACACACACACTCAATGGTGAGGAACTGTGATCTGGACTGTACGAATGCCTTCACTCTGTCAAACCTTTGAGGGACTTCTGTAACGCTGGTAGTCTAATACAAAGTGGAATGAACGGACTTTGGCTGCACGCTGGGTGAGTGGTCAGCACCCCCTTGCCAGGGTTTGAATCCCAGTCACACAGCTGGGCCGAGTTCGCATGTTCTCCCAGTGTCCGCCTGGGTTTCCTGCAGGTGCTCCGGCTTCCTCCCCCCAAAATCCAAAAGCAAGCACGTTCAGGTTGACTGGAGGTTGTCAATCACCCCGAGGTGCGTGTGAGCTGTCCACCTCGGCCTTCATCCTACTGTACGTGTGCCGGGATAGGCTCCGGCACACTGGAAAGGTAGAAAAGCGGTGAGATAATCATCTTCTGGAGAGTCCTGGACGGGGCCAATCCGTTGTTAGCAGCAGGCATGATGCGTGTGAGGCTGCGAGAGGGCAATGCAACCCCGACGGCGCGCCACGCTCTTGTTGTGAATCACGCTGCTGTCTAGCAAACCCCGGAGGGGGATCTCGGTCCATGGAAATTTTTCGCATATCAACAAACAATAATGTGGCCACACTGCATTTCTGCCATCTGTGAAGAATAGTGCAACCGAGTGTAATGTTACTAATTGAAGAATGTGTGTGTGTGCATGTGTGCGTGTGTGTGTGTGTGTGTGTGTATCACAAAGCAAAGCCGGGGGAAAATGTCTGCGATAGCGATCAGACGTGTGGGTGTGAGTCTCAGTGTGTCAGGAGTTGTAAAACGCTGCTCTTGGGGTGGGAAAAAAAAAATCAAGCCCTATTGACCAAGGACAGGAAGAGAGAAGGAAGGGCAGAGAGAGAGAGAGAGAGAGAGAGAGAGAGAGGAGAGAGAGAAGGGAGAAGAGGGAGACTCACGCTGATGGTATCTGCTAACCTTCAATTAGCAGCGGTAGTCAGCAGGGCATTGATTAGCCTCTAAATGCCAGAGCAGTGTGCAAACACCCACATCCACACACACACACACACACACACACACACACACACACACACACACACACACAGGTAGGAATTCATCAGCAGTCGTCTCACAGTGTTTATGTTGACTTTACTGGTACTAAACGATCAGTAATCATCAGCACTCGGCCTGTTTTTTTTGTTCTTTTTTTTTGCAGCTGTGGCTGTTGGGATGTCAAACATCTCCACATCCGCACGGAGCCTGTGTCACCGTCGGGGAGAAGGTGGGATAAAGTGCGACCTCCTTTAAAGCGTCCCCAAAAGAACCGGATTTAACTGTGATCTACAATGTCAACAAACGGGAGAAGTGACACAAACACTCTCTCTCTCTCTCTCTATCTGTCCATCTATTCATCCCAGGGCGGCTGTACAGGTGCCGCTGAGCGTGTGGCACGGTAGAGCTGCATTCTCCACAGTCTCCACTTCCAAATCTGCCTCTCCTGACCCCAGGAAACCTTCATGACTAGACATTTTGCCCAGCTACTGCTTTCTTGAGATGCAAAACAACAACTATTCCGCCAAAAGAATCTCCCGATCAGCTATCGCCACCCGCCACTACGATCACTCTCAGCCCTGACCTTTATGCTGCCTCAGACACTGATCATTACTAATCAGAATCCTTTATCGCTGAGCTGATACACTGCTTTAGCGCCTCAAGATTACGGCGTATGAGCTGAATCCTCGAAATGTGTTTATGCGCCTCAGGTTTTCTACTCACACTTCCCATCTACCCATCCATCATCTTCCCATCTTACCCACTTTGCACTCAATGGGATCATAGGGTTTTGGGACTGTGGGTGGAAACCGGAGAACCCGCAGAAAATCCATGCAGACACAGAGAGAGAGGGGGGGGGGGGGGGGGGAGAGAGAGAGAGAGAGAGAGAGAGAGAGAGAGAGAGAGAGAGAGAGAACAAGCAACCTCCTTGCTGCTTGTTCACAGTTCCTTCATGGTGAATATGAGGCAGACAGATGACGTCTGTGTCAGTCGCAGTGGCAGCGATGACCGGTTACATTTGCAGGCTCATCGTTGTGAAGGCGACACGGGCGAGCGTGTCGTCTCCATGAATCCTCTGCTCGATGCGTAACGTTATGTCACAGCCGGCGACTCGCATTCACGACCAAGAGGCCGGAACTGTGAAATCGCTCCTCGTACAGTACGCGTTGTTTTCGTTTCGGCGGTCGTAACCCCCCTCCGAATCGTATTCTCGCGGCCGTTACGGGTAATGCATAGAAGAGCACAACACTGGACGCAATGTGGCCACACAGAGATCACAACCCGGCAAATCCACCCGGCCTACTTCTCAACAACAAAGACGGGTCCACGTGGGACGGCCTCCTCTGAAAGGACGACGTCCTGCCCGCCCGCCCGCCCGTCCGCTCGGCTTATTGATTCGGCAGATGCGCTACTGGCTGCATTTGTTTGCTGTCTGTTCTCCCCTCCCGCCTCTATTGCCGCTCTGTTTCGTCCCCCGTCTTTCACTCGACTTTCTCTCCCGACACGTCAGAACGAAACTCCGTCCATCCGTCCGTCCACCGTCACTACGTACACGCCGTCACTGCCGCTCAGCGTGCGAGCGAGGTAGAGTGGGGGCGAGCGTGGGCTGCGAGTGGCTGCGGGAGCCAGTGGCGATACATCAGCTCTGCCATGTCATGCACCGACATGTGCCTGTCCTTGGGTATGTGGACTGCCACATCTAGCTGCGTGTGTGTGTGTGTGTGTGTGTGTGTGTTTGCAGCCATAGATCAGGTCGGACAGAGCCCGGCTGGAAAACAAATGAGTCAGTGCTTTGTTCCCCCTTCTCTGGCACGCATGCAGACCTACAGTACACGCACACGCGGTTCGGGGGATGCGAAGATGGGAGAGGAGATGTCCCCCCTGCGCATCCAGAGAAAGGGTTCAGTCGTGACCGAAGAACTGAAGTCTGATAACGAAGAACAACAACAAAGCAACAACCACAAAAAAACACACAAACACATTGGAACGTCCCATTCAGCTTGACCCGAGACAGACTTGGAATATTTGAAGCAAGGACCTACAGCTCATAGCGTGTGTGATGGCAGATGAGATGTGTGGGGTGGGGTGTGTGTGTGTGTGTGTATGTGAAGGGGGGGGGGGGGGGGGGGGGGTTGGAGGTCCACAAGAATGCGTTTCATTTGGCACAGCTGAATCGCTTTTCATTCACGTCGAGAGTAGCCGGCGCGGAGGCTGTTCCCGGCCCAACACGAGTAATTGAAATCATCTGACGTTTTTAGTGATCGTGCGCTCTTCCTCCTTCTGCTTCCGATGAGCTTTGATCCAGAGACGGACGCGGGAATGCTGCGACGGAGCGATTGCGGACGATGGTTTGCGCATTACAAACTCCGTCTCCTCTCCGCTTGCTGCAGTGCAGATGCGAGGCTCTCCTCCTCGCCGCTTCCTTCTTTCCTTTCGCCCCGTCTAGCCTTTTCTCGAACCACTCTTGTCGAGGTAACCTGCAGGAGCTACATCGCGCGAACAGTTCGAACGTTTAGTGCGCGAGTCGCTCCGGCTCTTGTCAAGCGTCGCTGTGTTTTCCGCGGGAGGATCCTTTTTGCTTTATGGTTTAATCACTCTGCGGCTCGAATTTACGGCTCCGGCTTTAGCCTTACTGGGCAAAAAGTGACGGCGCACCAGGCCTTAATAACAGAAGCCTACCGCCTGGTTATTCAAGGCGGGGGGGGGGGGGGGGGGGGGGGGGGGGGGGGGGGAGCTGGGTGTTGGAACAGCACAGGGAGGCCGGTCCCTCAGTGCTGACCTCACCACATAAAAATACACAGTCACACAGCAACTGTGCTGAGAAATTCATTAGCTGCAACCTTTTATCCTATAAACAGACACATACATACACTTAGATGAACAGCAATTGGCACACACGCGCACGCGCGCGCACACAGCCCACCCCCCACACACACACACACACACACACACACACACACACACACACACACAGCCACTGGAGCTATTCCGCTCTGCCAAATGCCTGGTTTCTTAATAAGAGGCAGTCATCAAATATAGATTCAAATGTCCTTCATAATTTACATCTACAAGGCGCAGCAGGCACACACACACACACACACGCACACACTCTGCTCCGTTAATGTACCGCATGTGTGTTCTGGGTAGTGCGTACGTCACCAACAGGAAAACTAGGACAAAACGGAATAAAAAGGAAAGAGAAGCAGAGGAGAAGGTGGATATCTCACTTCATATCTCATCTCATCGAGGCTCCTGATTCGATGCTGGAAGTCGGCGGCTTGTTGCTGTGTAATTACAGGTGTGCTCTGTCAGTGAGGCTGGGGTTTAAAGGCTCTGGCTCACCGCGTGTGTGTGTGTGTGTGTGTGTGTGACGGTCGGCTAACCGGGCTAATGCTGCCTGAGAGCAACGACGTAAGCCCCGTCTCTCTTAATACGTGCCGTTGATTCACAAGCACATCATCGTGACCGGTTGGCCGATGGTTGAAGCCAGTGGAGTAGATCGTGTCCACCTCTTGAGTGCAAAGAGGCCGCAGACAGAAAAGAAGCTCATTATTTTGGGGGATAGAAGCCAGAGTAGAAGGGGAAATGACAAAAAAGCCAATCATATCTATTTTCACAGGAGGGTGAAATCTGTAACTATCATCCGACAGCTATCGGGTGGATGCACATTTCCACGTTCTCCATCAGGCCAAAGTTTGAATTATGACCAAAAAGCTGATTGAATTATATTCCTATTCGCCTCGGTCATACTTTGCCTCCAGCACTGCTCAGCAAATGTCGCCAAGCTAGCATTATCCAGGCTAATACCTGCTCATCAGCGCGGCAGCACTATCATTGCCCTTAGCGTGACTAGCGTCATTAGCAGGATTAGCATGTTAGCCCGGAGCGCCGCCTCGGTCCGGCCCGCCGGCTTCTCAAGCTTCTCACGCTTCTCACGTTTTCCATGTTCCCACGCTCCCGCTCCTCATACCGTCGTCTCACTGGCTTCCACGCCGCTACGGAGCCCGGCTCGGGGCTGGCGCTGGGTCTCACCGGCGAGGCCGGGCCGAGCTCATCCTCGTACCGGATGCTAACGCTACACCCCGGCGTCTGCTTTTAGAGCCGGGCTTAATTACCACGCGCCGCAGACGGAGCCCCCCCCCCGGCCCGGCCCAGAAAATGGTTCATGCGAGAGTCTTCCAGAGCGCCGCGCTGCCACGGAGCCGTACTGTAATTACATTAGCGTCTATTTCCAGACGGGCGTAATTAACAGGCTAACCGTGTTTTCGGCGGGACGGCGCTAAGCTTAAGGGATACAGGGGAGGCATGTAGCGGTACATGCAGCAGTCGGGGCGTCAGTTCACAGTCTGAGGAGAAACGTGTCCACTCAGACATTTGGCAGCGCGCGTTCCGCAGTGGGAGCATCCTTTCATGTGTATTTCCACACTGTCATTCACAGTGTCTGCACCGCTACCTGCTTCACGGCCAGCGAGTGGGCGGCTTGATGCCGCCGCCGCCTCCGCCGCCGTTTTATCTCTCCTTTGCTTGTCTCGCTTCCCATTCTTTCGCTGACATTGCTGATACGTCCCAATAAATACGGTACTCAGAGCCGTATACAGACGGATCCCACTCCTCCTCCTCCTCCGGCGGCACACTCTACCCGCCTACTCCACCCCTCACTTAAACCGAACGGAGCATTTCCAGGATATGACAGAGTGCCTGTCACCGACAAAGCCTCGGAGGGGAAACGCTGAGCGATGTCTGGAAGCAGCTCCGTGGACAGGACCCGGGTGGCGGCTCCATGAATTGGAGAGCGGCACCGGTGACCACGCTGCGCTGTGTGATAACACACCTCCACCGCGTCCTGTTACCCTCGCTTCAGCTCCGAAGACGGTCGGTTTTATCGTTTTGCTCTTTTGTTTTGGGGAGTCAAACGGATGTCGGAGCGTGCTGAGGTGTTGTTAACCATTCCTACGCCGCGATGTGAAATTACTACGCCGCGGCAGGATATTTGGGCCATTGGTTCACAGCTAATAATAATCGCCGGTCCACTTCGGGAGGCTCAGAAAACTCACTACTGGAACATCCCGGCACGCCAAGAAACAACAGCAGGCAGCGCTGTACGCATGGCAGCTTGTGTACGGCGCTATATTAATCTTATAGCCAGGTGTCTATTTTTAGCCCGGCCTAATTAGCTGCGCAAACAGTGAGTGACAGATTGAACACGGGGCAGGGAAGAATTCGAGCGCCACAACATGGAGAAACGTTGTTGTTTGGATATTCTGAGGGTCTGAGGCGCATCACGTGAAGACATGACAGCCATCCCGATGGCGGCGACTGTTCAGACATGTCAGATTACTCGACGCCAGTTACAGTTAGCAGGCTGCGCTCAAGAGAACTGGTTAGACACCACGACACGGTGGCGTTACTTCGTTATTTTGGCGCGAAACAAGCGCTGCTTTGTGTCCCCGCCTAGTGTGTGTGTGTGTGTGTGCGCGTGTTTCCTAACAGGAATCCAGATCTGCGGTCTCAACCGACACAGCGATTGGTGACACTTGGTCGTTTCGCAAAGGCATTGAAATGTGTTGACATTAATGAGGGGTGGTGCATCCAGCTGATTCACTGCACGCACATGGGCACACGCACACACACACACACACAAACATGTGCAGACCTTTAATAGCAGAGCAGCGTACCAAGCGGTGCACCGCTAAGGACCAACTCCAGCGTTCCTGTCCTCCTTTCTCCGCATTTCTCTCTCCTCCATCACTCCATTCATCACGCTTTACACCTGAGGGAGAACACTTCATCTCTCCCTCTCTCTGCCTCTCTCTCTCTCTCTCTCTCTCTCTCTGGGGGCGGTGTGGTCCGTGTACTGACTCTCTCAGCACCTGAGGACCCAATCCCCGGGGTATAGCTTACACACAGCCTTTGAGAGCGAGGGAGAGAGAGAGAGAGGAAAAAATAAACTGCTTCACACACACACACACACACACACACACACACACACACACACACACACACACACACACACACGCACACACCCACATAGATGTGCAAATGGAAGTTGCCTTCATGAGTGAGTGATCACAAGCCTATCTAAACGACTTGCTGACATAAATCCATTTATTTTATTGTAAAAAAAACAAAAACTGCAGTGCAGGGGAACGGCAGCATTGCACATGATTGAATAGATTTCTATACTTATTACACACACGCAGCATTCTACCAAAATATGCAGAGGGAATGGACATCTAGCATGTATTTCAACTGAATTTTTATGGACCTGGAAGTCTCTCCCTCTTGCTTTCAACACAGGTTTTATCTCAGCTCAAATTAACAAATTATGAAAAAAAACGGATATGGTTATTACATAAAGACACTCTGTTTGTGTGTGCGACTCATTTTTGGAAGCACGAGGTGTTTCTTCGACATTCCTCAGCAATCCAGCACTGATAATTGGCGGCCCTGGTAACTCGGGGTGACGGGAGCAAGGAATTCTGGTCTTGTTCTTAGCGCCGTGGAGCTGTGGCTTGGCATGGCTAGACAGGTCCATGTGCCTGTCAAATGATGCTGGCAAACACAGCCTGCAAGTGTGTGTGTGTGTGTGTGTGTGTGTGGTTTTAGAGAGCTGTGGGGCAATTTCTGGAGCTAGGGTAGTGCACTAGTTGTGGGTGGGTGTCAGAGCGTGTATGGTGCCTCCCCTTCAGGCCCTTCTCTGAGCCTCTCTGATGTTATACACTCTGACGTGGTTCGCAGTCTAAAAGGCACTGCTGGCACACACACACACACACACACACACACACACACACACACACACACACACACACACACACACACACACACACCGAGCAGAAGACAAGAGGGCAATGGAATGAGATGGTGTAGCCAAGTGGAGTCAAAAAATACAAACAGCCCACGTGTTTCTTCTCGGAGCTCATCTGGAACCATCCGTGGCTGAGCATCCCAGCAGCAACAAGCATCAGTCTTTCTTACAATTTCATTTGATGGTCTCATGCAAAAATGGACCAGTGACCTGTGAGCTGGATATCTAGTTATACCGCTGCGATCTGGGAAGATAATGGGTGGATCTCGGTCCATGTGATGGGAGGGTAGGGGATAGCCAAAAACTGTGAAAGGAACATGGACAGGGGAGAAATGAAATGACTTGCCCTCGCAGCGTGGCCTCATTTCGATGACACGCACTCTCGGGGAAAATGAACAATGCTTGTTTTCTCCCCGCTAAGTACCGCTGAGATGCTACTGAGTCAGGCATCCGTCCATTTATAAACCGCCTCGCCGGCTCAAGGTCGCGGAGCGCTGGAGTCCGTCCCGGTGTGCGCTGGTCGCCAGTCTGTCACACAGGAGGCTGGCACGCACACAGACAGACACATTCATGCTCACATTTACACCTACAGGCCGTTCCGAGTGTCCCATTCGCCAAACCTGCGTGTGTTTGGACGGAGGGAGAGAGAGAAAGTGTGTGTGGGAGGGGGGGGGTGACGTGCCAACTGTAGACGGGCAGGTCCCAGCTGGTCCTCAGATCCAAAACCGCAGGGCCACGGTGGAACAAGCTACAGGACCCGAGCCCCGGTGCTTCAGAGCCGCCAACAGAGGAATACTGTGGCTGTGCTGGACCGCCTCCAAGTATCCCAGTGAAACTGAGTGGATATGTGGCGGTGGAGGGGAGGGGGGTTGGGGGTGGGGGTGGGGGGGGGTCCTCTGTGAATACTGACAAACTGCGTGTCCACTCGGCTTTTGCTGAATATGTGAGAGGAGACACGGCGCGGTACCTCCGAATGTTAACACAGATGGAATCAAAGACGCACGAAAAAGTGCACGCTCTCCAAATCTCAGGTACGGGATCGCGGTCCTCTCTGTTGCTAGGATACGGTTCATTTCTCCGCTGTGACAATCTCACTTCCACGAAGCAGACTTTCTCTGTTCTCCCTCTCTCCGGTTTACTATATTTATCCCTCTCTCTATTTCCCTCTATCTCTCTTAAACACTCAAACACTCAGCACGCATCCACACACACACACATGCGCACACACACACACACACACACACAGCTGGCCCAAGATCCTCACAGTGTGCCTGTGTGTGTGTGTTAATTAGCCAGCTGCAGCAGCCCTCTTACTAATGACCTCTCATCACTAGGGGGTGGGATTAAAGATGGAGTATCTCGATGCATTGGCTGAGATAGCCAATCAGGCGCCTCATGCGGGGGCTTAGCGTATTGATCTATCGGATTTGGGGGTTGATGAGCGCGGCAGGCTGACCAATGCAGTGACAATGGGGAGCGATGTGACAGGATTTAACGGGAGCAGGTGAAGAGCGGGGCCGGGAGAGACTACGGTGACGACGACGATGAGATCGGATAGAAGCAACAGGGAGAGGGCGATCGTGGATCGGGGAGGGGAAAGAGAAGATGATTTGAGGAAGTGCGGAGGAGAGAGATGAAAGACAATGACGGGAGGAGAAGTGGGGCTTAAAGAGGAGAGGATGCCAAAAAAAAGGGCAGAGACAAAGGGGAGGATGCTGAAAATAACAGGAGAGAAGGCGGAGGGAGAGGGAGCGAGGGAGGAGAATCAAAGGGAGCTCAGCACTGCAGGAAGGTGGCAGACAGACACACACATCAAACACACACACACACACACACACACACGCGCCAAAACTTCAAACATCCGCATGCGATTGTGTATAGTGGCGTTTCTGTCCATAAAGTGACCTTCTTAACCTGGCTGGAAAGAATCGATAATGAGACACACACACACACACACACACACACACACACACACACACACACACACACAGTATCAGGTAGATTCAACGCTTGATGTTCTGATCAATAAGCTCATGTGTGTGTCACAGGTTTGGGCGCGCAGACTGTGGATGCGGGCTGTGGCCTGGCAGAGCGTAGAACAGTCACGCTCTGTTGTGCTGGAGCAGGAGGTCACATGCTTGCAGCGGCAGCGGCAGCGGCAGCAGCAGCATCCTGGTAACCAACCACCCGGCCGGGCTCGATCTCTATCAGCTCGTCGAGAGTTCTAATAGGTGGTAATCTCCCGCTAATCTTCTTGTTAGCGCGCAAACAAATGGGTCACGCGTGTTTTTTCGGGTCAGCCCACGCTTAAAAAGGCAGCGCGGGGGAACGCCACCAGACGTGAATCAGTCATAATCACAGGTGTGATGCTGAGATGGCCGAAGATAAAGCAGATTTTTCATGTTCTTGCCGGTCTGTTGCAGCTACCCAGCACCACAACGCAGCTCGCTGACTGACTTGACGCAGCTTCCAGACCACGCTGCAGAGCACATGATACAATGGGACTCCGGGCTTTGGATACCCAGGCAGTGCTATACCAGCTCACTTTGTTGCATCTGCATTTACTGCTGAATGTTGAACAAAGTGCACAATGCTGTCCCGCTGCTGCTTCGCATCACGCTGCACAGTCGCTGAAATACCCTGGGCTGCCGTGCAGGCAGACCTTGTTTAGGGATTTCGCCTAAGTAAGTTAAGTATAGAGGAGAACTCTTGTACTTCCTACGCCAGAACTACTCTCATGTGCAGGTTGGTTTATTCTTTAACGAGCGGAGGGAACATTATCATCACAGGGGCGTTGTTCTCACACACACACACACACACACACACACACACACACACACACAGACAGACATAGAGGAACCCATGAGAATAACTAGCTGGTTTCCACAACAACAGGGACAGCCTATCTGCCCGCTCTCCCCCTCTCTCTCCCTTCCAGTATGCCTCCATCTTTCTCTCTCTCTCCCTCTCCCTGGCTCTCTATCCCTCCCTCTCATCCCTCTATTCATTGCACGTCCCCGTCGTCTCCCCTCCCCCTCGGAGAGCCACGTCGAGGCACGTCACGTTCTTCCGACGTCGGGTGACGCGCGCGGCATCTGCATCAGAACAATCGGGTGAACGCACGGAGCGATTAGCGCACAGAGAGCGGGGCCCGAGGCCCGGCGCGTTGGTAACGTACACGCTGGCGGACGCAGTAACAAAAAGAGAAAAGGATGCTAATGCTCCGGGCTGCCTCTTAATATCCAGCGCCGCTATTCAGAGGAGTCTGAGGAGGTGAAGGAGAGCTGAGCTGTGGCCTCGCGGGCCACTCCAATGTAAAGATAGCGTTGTGGAGGCATACATCGGCAGGGCGGATTAGCACTCACACACTGAGACTGAGCAGGCAAAATGAATTGTTTTAGCGCGGCCCAGTTTAAAGATACAGTCCAGCCTCTCTGGGAAGTCGCGCGCGCCTAAGACATGCAACCAGCGTCTCGCTAAAACGACAGTTGAACGCGGGCTCTGCTTTTGCTCACACGGCGTCCTAATAAACACCTGCAGAGGTCTTGCTAATTGGTCCTGATCTCCGTGACGGCCGCTTGTTCTTTGAAACCGGAGCGAACGCCGCTTGAAGATTCATACGGCAGTGACAACACGCGGTCTATTTCAGGCCCGCTATCATTGTGCGGGCGCGTGTGCGGGCGCGTGTGTGCGTGTGTGTGTGCGCTCAGTGTGTGTGCGCTCAGTGCGTGTGTCACGCCGCCCTTGGACATGGGCTTGCGGAATGTGTTGAGAGCAAGGCAAAACACAGAGTTGCTACAGCAACTAGCCAGGCCTGGGGAAACAGACTGGAGGGGGGTGGGGGTTGAGATAAGAACACAAGGTAAGAGCAAAGCTGGGAGGGGTGGGGCAAATAGGATGGCCAGGTGGGGATGAATATTGTCACTACAATATGCTTATTGTGAGGGATAGATGGAAAGGGTCGCGTCGAGGCCCGAGCACAGACAGCAAGTGAAGAGCAGAGGGAGACGAGCTGAGAGCAGTGGTCAGTGTAAGAGATAGATAGAGGAAGAAAGACGAAATGAAACATCAACTTCTCCCCAAGTCTGAATAGATGTTCCACATTAGGGCTGCACTCGCCGCTGTTTATAGAAGAACACCTTAAAGTGCCGTGGTCACGTCGAGGGGAAGTCAGACGCAGGGCGTAGTTTAAACACAGCTCGGCCCGCTGCCTCGCTCTGCTTCGTGTCCACTGTCACGGCCTCTCAAAATCCTCCTAAAGAATCTCCCTCCTTTCCTGCGTCCCTTCGCGCTTTCCTATCAACCGCTTCCTTTCATTTCCCTCACACGCCGCTCCCGTCGCGCGTCATCCTCGAAGCCCGGGCCTGAAACATTTCCCAGTTCGTCACCTGCCTTTCTAAAATACACGTGCGGGCACAGAAGAGAGCGGCTGACAGGCCTTTCCTTTCAGTGGAAACTGTCCGTGTGCAGTACCAGGCAGACGCATGCTTTGTCGTGCGGGCTGTGAGATGTGAAGGCTTTAACACCTCGCTGCTACTCACACGCGGCAGCCAAGAGGCGAGAGCGGCGGCCCAACATCAATATGTTAATGAGCAGGTCAGCGTGGATGCAGAGAGACACAGTAACCGCGCCAACCGAACACATCCTAAGAAACCAATTACATAAAAAAATGGGAAATGCTCACTCCCTGTTTGGCTTGTCCACTCGCCACAGTTTCCTATACATTCATGTGTCATCTTCTATTTTTGGAGTCCACGCGTTGTTTCCCCACCCACTGGATATTTGGCGACCAAGACAACGGGCGCCATTCACCATCAATCCACTCTCTCCACTCCCCCCTCCTTCTGACAACCCCTACGTGGATTCTGACACCCTGACGGCGTGCGTTTAACGTCTGCTCACTTGTGCTAAATGTTACGCAACGGCTTGCGTGTGCACCTGGCCGCAGCCGGCGGGGTGCGTGCTGCAGTGCGTCGCCTCGACCATTTCCACAGTCGCAGGTGAAAAAGGAGGTGAATTAAAAAGAGGTAAGAGTGTGTAGGATCCAGGACTAGAGGGAAAGATGGGGTGATCGGATTACAATAGTTTGCGTGCAAACATGGAAACGCGGCGGCCGATCACGGAGAATTAATCTGGTGGCGTGGGCGCGCAAACACGCAGACGACAGCACACAAACGAACCCTTTTGAACTGGACGACGCTATGGCAACGACATCCCATCACGCCTCAGGCCCTTCTCCTCACCTCTGACTGGAAACGCGACACCGAGATATATTACACACACACACACGCGCGCGCGCGAGCGAACACGCACGCGCCCGCACAGACACACAGATATCATGTCCTGATCAATAGGCGTATTGTTATTTCAGCCCCCTACTCCCAGTATCAATAGCTTCGTTGTGATTAAAAATATGCCATGCCTTTGGGTAAGGTTAAGGCCAATGACACGTGTCTGTTAGTGTGAGCGGGGCTGCATATGTGGGGAGGAGGAAGAGGAGGAGGAGGAGGAGGAAGAGGAGGAAGGAGACGCAAGAGAGCGAGAGAGATCCAAGGTTTATTTTGCTTAAATATTTCGGGAACAATGAGAAATGTATGACTTGGAGCGGGGTGGTTGAGGATTCGGTTTTTGATCTTCTGTATGCCTTTAATGCTCGTCCTTGTTAACAAAGAGACAAAGGTTGGCCTTCTGACCCGAGTTCTTGGAGTTCCCCTTTAGCATGTGAACTCACCATGAGGGAGCATTCACGGCTCCGGCTTTGGGGAACTTCTGCGTCTCTTTCTGCACCGGATAGTAACACCTCGCCTCGACTGTACTCTCCCCGCCTTTGGTCTGGCCCCCTCGAGGCTGTCAGAAACAGTTTAGCTCTGCCTGCATCCTTTTCATCTTCCGACCGAGCCCAAGACTGTCTGGACTGCCTCGGCTGTCCGTGGGACCGTTGCCAGCGCAGGGGAACAGAGGCGGTTGATATCTGCCACTCAGATCCCCGGCAGCGTTTTAAATTGCTGGGCGCGTGCGTGCCCTGGGGTGCCGTGGGCTCTCCGGCGGTGGAGGGGCCCTCGTTGCGTAGGTGTCCGCAACTTTGTTCGGAGCGCAGAATGACTTTTCACAGCATCAGGGCTTCAGCTGTCACAACTGTGCAGCGTGCAAATCACATCACCCATGGGAGGGCTTTGGTATAAAGCCACGGTCACAATAGGTATAAGGCTATGAAGGAAACTGGCATTACTGATCATAATGATGTCGTTTCAGCTGTGTTATCCACACACACTGCCTCTGAGAGCTATGTAATCTAAGACCGTGTTGCATACATTTAATCAGGTGAGGGAAATGGATGCATTTGCATGCGCCAGAGCTCTCTGTCTGGAATGGTGCGGTACTGTATATATCCATGATTTCTAAATGGGAAACACCATCCGTTCGAGGCGGCCTCGACAATAATGCCATCGAGGTGCCGCTGATTGAAATCTTGACGGGTGAAGTGGGCTGGATTATGGGAATTCTGGGAGCTAAACTCAAAGCACAGGCCAAGAGGGATCGGTATAATGCGGCCCTGTGTCTTCATGGCCCTAACATGTCTAATTAACCTCTTACCAGCACTCTGTGTTGAGATGAAACTGATGCTGTGGCTTAGACTCATAATCCTTAATTAGCATATCATATTATTGAACTTGCGCGCTATAGGATTTGGGGGACTTACAAGCAGGACTAACTTAGACTGGCACGGAGGAATTGTTTGGCACACGCATAGCGGAGCCGGTTGGCAGCCGTTCCTGTTAGCCCCCAGGTCAAAGCAGGTGTAAACAGTCGGATAACTAAAAGGAGACGACGCTCAATAACAAAAGCCAGACCTGGTCCCTTTTAAAGACAGAAAACCAAGAGCAGGAAGTGCCGGCGCCATTGAAATTCCTATTAGGTCCGTATCTCTACCTCTGGAAGCATCTCAAAACAATCAATATGCTGCTGTTCCTGCTCGAAGCTGTAGCCTCTGCATGAAAATGATTTTTTTTTTTTTTACCGCTTGCTAAGGACGTTACCCACACACGGAAACGCGGATGAGCCGATTTCACCTCTGCTCACCCACCTCCAGCTGACAGCACAATGCGTGCTGCGCAGTCTAAACAAAACAATGGCCGACGCCATCGTCCACCCAGCCAGAGTGTGGACTGTGGCATCATTTTCATTATCCCGACTTGATGCAGTTTAGGAGACATCTGAATCCAGCGGCGAGGTTCCAAAAGCACGCTCTGTAAAAAGGATCCTTACTTGCGGGAAAGGTATTTTACTGGAAGCTCGGATGCAAAATAGCAGACAACGTTTTGTTTAGACGTGTGGGAGGAAAATGCAAATGTGCCTGTTCGAGCACCGGGACTCCCTCACACAGCACTATGGCAGCACCTTCATGGAGTACCTCCCGCCTCCCGTACAGCCCGTAATTAATGTGCGCATTCGACGACGTACAAAGTCACCGCGGCTAATGCATATGGAAACTCTTGCACCCGACGCTGACCGCCGACTGTGACACGCTCCCTGCAATTACGGCGACCCCGCGTCCACATAATGCGATATTCTGTCAATCCCGGGGATGTGCTATTCGCGAGAGGTCACGGCAAGGACCCGAAGCCGAGAGCGCCGTCTTGCCCCGAGACACTTTATCAGGTCCCGATACCAGAGCTGGACTCCAAGTGCTCGGCCTGAAAGACAGTAACTCTGTGTAAGGCACACTCGCCCTCGGCCACAGCCGCTCCCGTGGCGCCCAGCCAGCGGCGGCGTTCCGGCTGCACGCCTGCCGTACGCCATGGGACCGAAGAAGTCGCCATCCGAAAGGGGACGGCACGTCGGAAAGTGTGTGTGCACGTGCTGACCTTCCGCTCTTTGTCTCCGTACTCCAGGCCCAGCGTGTCCATGGCGCGCACGATGGCAGCCAGAGACTGGATGGTGTTGCTGTACACGACGGGCTTGTACTGCTTTACGTCGTCGCCAGAGAAGCCGTCCTCGTGGATGATCCTGAAACACAGACACATTTGTCAGCGGGTTCAGTGGCTCACGTCGGTGGTGTCGCTCCAGGCATGAAGTCAGACCGGACAGAAGCTGGAGAGGGGGGGGGGGGGGAGTCATCGGGCGTCGACAGCAAATGCACCACATATTCCAGGAGTGTTCCGTAAACAGAGGATGAGGAGAGGTTTGGGACGAATGGGGGTGAGGGGTTACTGCAAACACAGGTGGCTGATGGAGGGTTACAACAAAAGCACAAAAGAGAGAGGAGCAGGACCGGGGGGCAGGCAGGGGAGGCTCCATAACCACCGGGCTAAGCTGACATTTAGGCACACAGTGCCAGCAGCAGCCCATCCCGCTGCTCTAAATGTCAGGCTGTGCACACGGACACACCACAGACAGGCTCCGTGGTGGTTAGACAGCCAGCCAGCAAGCCAGGCAGCCAGCCAGGCAGCCAGCCAGACAGCCAGGCAGACAAGGCCGGCCAGGCCAGAGACTGTACAGATGGACAAATCAGACAGAGTCAAACAGAGGGAGGTGACAGGGAGACGGGGCGGCCAGGAACGACAGCCGGGACGCTGCGGCACCCAGGCCTGATGCGCGCGGACAGAAACAGGTTGGGGCCGAGGCGGTGAGGCGATGCGGGCGGACAGCGTCCACTCACGGGAGAGAAAAAAAAACAACGGCGCGGGCGAGGTCTCCTCACGGGACGCCGCGGGCATCGAGCGGCGAGGACGAGCCCTTCGCGGAACGTCCCCGTCAATTCACGGCGTCCACTTTCTATCGCCGTGCTATTCTATTATTGTACAAGTGGCTTTTTCATAAAAGCCCAGGCCTCCTGACACCTCCTGACACACCACGGAGCGTAGCCGACGGGCACGCCACCCACTGATCTCCACGGTGAGAGGGAACACTGTTCCCAGCGGCCCGCCCGCTGCACGGACGCCACACAGCGCTAGGCTTCATCTGGCGGCCAGATCTCTGGCTCCACGCCGCAAGTCACGCCTCTCCAATCTGGAGTATGCAGGCGCTTCGCCTCAGCGTTACTTCGATTGAAGAGATGAATCCAAAAAAGAGACGCAAAACCCTTCAAAGCGCTCGCAGTTAAAGACAGGTTTAAGAGAGGTAAGCCTCCTCTAAAGTGTAAGAACTGACCAGCTGTCGGAGGCTTCTCGCCTACCAATAGGGGGCACTGTGTTATTCACTGCTATCTTTTCTTGCACTTGCTCTACGAGCTGCTGTCGGCTCTTTGGCTCAGGTGGCCTTACTGGCTGACAAGAGCAGTGACAGAGGACCGTTGACCTCAACACTGTCGGGAATGGACAACAGCATGGCTTGGGCTTGGGTCTGGTTCCAGAGTGAGACCGCAAACTTAACTAAAAATTGACACTAAGCCTCTTTAAAAACTCATTTACCTCATAGTTATTGCTGTCGCCTTACAGTGATGGTACAAATCGCTCATTGTTCAGACAGAGGACCGGGTTTTTCTCCAGATACTCCAATTTCTTCCCACCATCCAAAAAACACAGATGTTTTTTGGGAGATAGGCCCCAGACTTGATGGTTTAAGTCAGTGTCAGCCTCAGGAGCAGAGGAGGAAGTTAGGGTTAGGGTTAGGGAGGTTTGCCAAGCGTGATCTGCAGTACAGTGTGTGGTGGCACCTCTAACGTCCATGCATACTACGGGATGCTGACCAGGGACACTACGCCAGAGGGGTCAGGTATGATCCTGTGTCTTTATGCAAAGCAGCAACATCCATCCGACCATTATCATTACAATTTGTGGCCGACAGGTCTGCTGGTGCCCAACTAAAGCGCTCGGGAGGAAAACACCTCTCGCCAACACCACGGCAATTCGGTAAAGTGGGCTTTCACATCCATGTCGTGCCTACCAGGCTCGTTTTCACTCAGATTCGTCTCGGTAAAAAAAACAACAACATTTTTCACCGATCTCATATTCAACATGCGACCCTGAAACTGTGTGTGCGTGTGTGTGTGTGTGGTGTGCGCGTGAGACAGAGCGCGTTCAGGCTGCGTGGACGTGCGGGCCTGTGCTCTTGAGGACAGCGCAGTCACCGGCAGTGAAATGTCTCAGATCGATCGGGCAGCCCGTCAGTCCTAAATAAATACGCCGGGCCTCTGTTTACATCTGTGACTTTCACACGCCCATGCACCGGAGCTGGCGGGAGAGCGCGCTTTATTCTGCCGCCCCGTCGTTGTATGCACGTTCGCTGTCACGTCCGACAGTCAAGACGGCCTGGTATAAAGTGCGCCGCAGCAGAAAAGTTCTTTTATGTGGCTACATGTGCAGCAGCCTAATTTCGGCTCTCCCCTCTCCGCGCCTTAATGACTTGCCAACGAGACACTTTTTTTTTTTTTTGATATTCTTTCTTTCCTCCTATCTTCTATTGCACCAGAGAGGTAGAACAAGGACAGGCTCTTAATTGGACGCTGCAGCCTCTGCAGAAACACTGTCGGGTTGAAGGTGCCGAGGAGGGGGGGGTGCATGTTACACACCGATCAATGAAACGCTGAAAAATACGATCGGGGGCTGTTAAAAAAGGTGGTTAGGGAATGTGATTTCCATTGAATTAAACTGGAGGAGGGTTAGGACTGTCGCCTATGGAATTGCCTGTATGCAAAATGTTCTGAGTGGCTTTTAATCCCCCCCCCCACCACACCACTGGTGTGAAGGTACACAGTGTTTCCGTCTTGGGCTTTCATTGAGAAAGTACAGAAACAGGTGGATCAAGAAAGGTTGGGAACAGTTAAGAGGCATGGAGTGTCGGATTGGAGGAAATGACGAAGGCCAAGCATCAACACGTCATGAAATACACTCCCCTCAAAGCTGATAGAGACAAAATTAGGCTTACTGGAACCACCTCGGTCAGTCTCTCCATTGTTCTGTCACCGACTCTGGTTTGGTTGAAGTAAACACTCGGACCCTTGAATACACTCAAGTGTGTGTGTCTGCTATTGCTGGCCTCTTTGCGCTAACCCTGTAACTCATTCTTCGGCTGCACACCATCAGATGGGTCGAAATAAAATGACTGAAACAGATTCCTGCAGCTTGATTATCTGCTGCTGAAACACGAGATCCTGATCCACTACCGATACTCAACGACAGTCTGAAAAGTCAGTGAGACGTGACGCGCGTCTTGCCAACTTATCTAAACCTGCGGGCGGATCGAACTGAAGGAGAAGTCACAGCGGGGGAGAGTCGAGAGGGGAACGCGCCAGTCGTTACCGGCAAGGTTAATACCGTTGCATTACATTAGGAGACGCAGTTTAAAAAAAACGGAGGAAAACAAATTATTTGTTGCAGCACACTGTTAGCGTCGCATCAAGGACTTGTTTTTGCACGTGTGTGTGTGTGTGTGTGTGTGTGTGTGTGTCAGGCTGGCTGACCTGCTGATGTGAGCTTTCATGCATGAGGACCTTTTCTCATTACCCACTCTCCGAGCCCTTCTGTCAGCAAAGACACAGCGCTCTGTGTGTGTGTGTGCGTCTGTGTGTGTGCGTGAGCGTGTGTGCGGAGGTGCGCGCGTGTGCGTTATTTCCCGTCGCTTTGGCACAATCTGCACAATGACCTGAAACATAGTTTAGCTTCACACCGAGCCAGACAGATGGACACGGTGACAGACATATGGGCAATTTAAGCACAATATTATTCCATGATATCATTACCGGGGCTGCCGTTTTCGCACGCCACATAACAGGTGTTCCACGTAATGGGCGACACGAGTTGGCCACTGATATTCTGATATGCTGGCATAAGCCCGAATGATCTTGAACGACCAGTTCCGCGTCTTGTTTTCCGAGTTAGCTGGTCGAGAGCCACCCACTTTTACTCTTGCGCACCGTCTGCTTTTGAGTCTTCCTCGTTTAGTCGCTTCCCGGGCGAGACCACGTCTCCATCCTGGAACTTATAATTACCGTCCCATGTAGCGCTAATTCGGGGAACTCTCGCATTCTCTGGATTTCCGGAGCTGCCGGCGACGACGCGGAGCTCCAAAATGTGCTGATCGCACGTGGGACCGCTGATCAAGAACGCGCGGGCTTCCGCTCACTGCACCAGCTGAGAACTCCCAATGTCTTTAAGTGGCGAACTGCCGGGGGAGGGACAACGTGCCTCTCAAGCTGCGGGCCCATCGCCCATTCCCATTCAGAGCCTCCCACCGGGACCACTAACGCCCTCCTGCTTGTTTGCGGCTGTCGTCGTTATGCCGGTCTCTACAACAAAGTCAAATTCACGTTAAGGACAAAAGCAGCGTCCCCAGTTCCCCTAAAATCAGGAAGTAGCACCTTTTTTTTTCTTCCCCCCCATGTACTGCGCTGCAGAGGCCGGCGGGAGTCACCACCATGCCAATTTCTTTTCTTTTTTTGCCCCTTTCTCCCCCCCTCCGAGTCAGAACGAACAGCAAATGCATGCAGGCTCCAGCGATCCGCATCTATGGGGGCGCGCATTCCTAACGCCGCGGCGTTCCCTGGGAATCCGGGCAAAACCAAAACAAAAAAAAGCTGCGATGGCGGCGCGGGGCGATGGAGCTCTCCAAAAGATCTTCCCATTTCACGCCGGCCCGCGGGAGCACCCGGAGCCCGGGCCCCACGGGGGCGGTCCTCTGCGCTTCCCAGGCCTGACGCGGGCCACGGTGCCCCTTCCGGGCTGGACGGTGATGTGGCGGGGCCCGCGGAGCCCAGAGACCTGCGCGGCGCGGTCGTAACTTTGTTTTAAGAGCCGCGCGGCGCGCCGACCTCCATGATAAATATTTGGAGACGGCGGCGGATAAATATTTAAAGAAACTTCCATCCCGAGGCAGCCCACGGCATGCACTCGAAGAGGAAGGGGCTGAGGGTGACTCTGGATCCTGACACCAGACAGCCAGACAGCCAGACAGACAGGCAGGCAGGCAGACAGACAGTCAGACAGACAGACAGGCAGGCAGACAGACAGACAGACAGACAGACAGGCGAGCTCTCGGCCTTTCACGTTTGATCTCATCTGCGGTAAGCAGAGGTGAATGACAGCACGCGGCGTGGCAGACGGTCTGAATCTCCGTCTACCGCCAACATAAACTGCTCACAAAGCTCGGGCCACGAGACTGAAAAGACAAAGGCCCGTAAAACTCCTCTGCTATGCGTGTTTAGGTTTTAGACACACACACACACGCACATCCACATACACACACTGTATCGAAAAGGAAACTCCTGCCTCTCTCCCCTCTGTCTCCCATTGTCCCCCACACTCATATTTTTGTCCTCGCACCTACTCATATGAGCCCTCGCACTAGGGCGAAGCTCACCAAACGACCACGTGCCAATTAGGCCTCTATCTCTTGTTGTTACCGCTGTCTGTCCTGACACAACCTGACACAAACACACGCAAGATCCCGTGTGATTGGCCCCCCATCACGACGTGCTCTCTCTCGCTTGGCGGTCTCTGTCGACAGCGCTCTTAGTCGTGACAAGGTGAACGCCGCCCGACTCCTGTCAACGCCGCCGGGCTGATTTACTGACGTGGAGCGCAGGCGCGCGCGTGTGTGTGCGTGTGCGTGCCTGCACGTACAGTACGGGGTGTGTTTAGAGAGAGGAGGGGGGAGGGGGCGGGTGCAAAGAGCAGAGAAGAAGAAAGAGGAGATAAAACGTGACGGGTGAGAATGGGCATGAGAGGGTACGAGGGAAGAGGGAGATAATCAGAAAAAAGGAGCCTATAAATAACCAATGGTGTCAGTAATGCAGCTGGCACACACACACACACACACACACACACCCACACACACATGCTCAGACACAGGGCGAAATGGAGGCATCAGCTGCTCTGCCATTTGGCTCCTCTGACTTGCCATCACACCTTGAGGTCAAGCGGCAGCATCCTGAGCGCAGCCACTATCACACACACACCTCGGAGCGCGGGGGCTCTTTATCTGGGTTTTTTTCCTCCCCTCCCCTCCTCCCATCCTTCAAAACAACCGATCCCGGGCCGCGCGGGCGGACGGATGCCGCGCGCTCCGGCCTGCCAAACCGCACCGTGATGTATGCCCGCCGGACGCGAGATGACTATCGGATGGACCGATTCGGCGCAGAAATGTCCACCGCTGACTTTGGACGATCCCGTGACTTTGCTCCGAGCGAACGGCGCGAGGTCGATACTTGCGGTTTCCAGGAGATTGTCCCAACAAAACGCTAGGACGGATCTCCATGAAATCGGAGACCGACATTTCCGTAACCCATTCCCCTGGAGGAACTGTACCCACCGAAGCGATCCCTCTGAGAGTAACATAACGCTAAATCCACTTCATGTACACTGTCTCTTCCTGCACTGTCAACTGATCCCCCCCCCTTCACCCCCTGCTTTAACTACAACACAAGTTAGGCATGTGCAAACCCAGTGACCAGTGCTCATAGGCAGGTCGGACAGGTCGCCAGGCCATTACAGGACACACACGCACACACACACACACACACACACCATTCACTCTGACTCATACCTAGGGGCGATTTTCATGCCTTGTTTTGGATTGTGGGAAGGAACCGGAGTACACCCACTAAGAAATGGCGAGAACATGCAACCTACACATGTAAGAGACCCTTGGTCCACCTGGACCAAGTCACGTTAAAGGGTGGGTTCGACCAAGCCATTTTCATTTAGATAGAGACTCCAGATAGCTCTGAATCACCTTGGTCTACTTAGCAACGTTACGAAGATGGCCGTCAAGTGGCCCGACTCGCCTAGAAGGACCTGGCTGTTCCCGTTTATAGATTTATTGCTGCAACTCGTACAATTATCAATTGAACTCTGTATATTGAATTATTAACTGCTGCCCTTTCATGTTTTCTATATATATATATTTTTTACGAGGCCCGCTGATCTGTATCTGGTGCTTTGCACGCATATTGTGTTTTATTCCTCGCTGGGAGTTGCATTTTGACTTCCCTCACAAGGCAATCACAACAAAGGCACTGAACTGAATTTTATCTCCTGCCAAATCAATAGCGGCCTCTGGGTCCTCTATTTGAACTTTCCCAAAAGTAGCCCAGAAAAGAGGTGTTAAAAGTGCTCTTGGCTACTACTCCTAAGATGGGAACCCCCCCCCCCCCCCCCCACCCCACCCCACACCCGCTCAAAGACATTTACCAGGCTTGACATTTCCCAAAATGGTTCAGTCGTCAGTTGAAGACCCATTTATTCGGGCAGGAGTTCAGTAGGTACGTTCACGTGGCTGTTTCTTCACAATCACGTCACGTGCAACAGATTGGACCCCTGCGTTTGGGACGGACTGCAGTTCTCTGGAAAACCTTGCTGACCGGACGGTGCGGCCCCCGCTGTTGCCGAGCTGAGCCCAGAAAGTGTTGCTTGAAGTTCAGATGTAACATGTCGCCGCGTCACCGCTTAATCCTAAAAGAGTAATCCTCGCAGAGTATTTGCACCTGAGACACGGGGCGGACGACAGGCGACAGGAAACGGGGAGGCGTGAAAACGGTCCCGACTTCTGCCCCCCCAACGCCGCATACGCTTCACGTTTTATCCAGCAGCAGCCAGATACATGTGGAAAGCCACCTCATTTTCACCGAGACGGGGCGGGGGGTTGGCGGGATTAGCCGTTCGCAAGCCTTTGCTCAACTTTGGAGTCTCTCTCCCCCTGCCGACGGGGGAGGAGGAGCCCTGGCTCCGGCTCGGGTCATGTGCTGACTGAGCGCTCCGGTGCCAAGGGACACGCTCTGCTTCACACTCGTTCAGCAGGGATGTTGTGAGCCGCGCGCGCACACACACACACACACACACACACACACACACACGTGTGCGTAAAAACACGGGCAGACAGGAGAGCAGAATAATTACAGTTCTGCATTACATCTGGGAAGACCTCATTAAATCTGTCTGCCATTATCTCTCTGTTTCACTGTCACATGTTATCTCTATCTGCCTCTCTCCTGCGTCGGGTCTTTTCATCCGCCCCCCCCGCCCCTCGCTGTACCGTTCTCTGCCTCACGTCGCACTTGTTTGCTGCGGGAGAGAGAGACTTCCCTCCCTCCCTCCCGCCTCCTCTCCTCCTCCCCTCATCCCCGAGATTCGCCCCGATTCTGAACACCTCTCGACCCGCTTCCTTTCCTTTTCAGTTTGCAATTAGCTATTAATTAGAGAGAAAAAAACACACACACAGCGCCGGCACACCTTTTCTGCTAGCGCTGGGACTCATTTCTTCGGGGACACGCAAACGCACGCACGCACGCACGCTCACACACACACACACACACACACACACACACACACACACACACACACACACACACACACACACACACACACACACGCACGCACGCACGCACACACACACACACACACACACAAGGACAAGGTGCTCACCTGGCAGAGCCTGGTGTGACAGTTGCGGAGAGCTTTGTCATAACTGTCGCCTAATTAACAGTCGGGCAACAGCTGCACAAAAACTCACACCCCAAACTCTCCGACGGAAGCTCTCCATTTCAATTACTCTCTTTTCTATTAATATGCATGGCGTTCAGGTTAGGCTTTTTTTGAAAACCGCAGGGCTGGGGGCATTCATTAATGCAAACGCAGACAGAAACCACTTCCAGCCACCGACCGCAGACATTCCACTTCAGCCCCGGCCGCGCCATTTGGTGCACGTCCGATTGATCCGACCGAACCTTAAGCGCGTGCATATTCCAGACTGGATGCTGACGACTGTAGCCGCGGAACAGCTCCCGAGTTCAGTCATATCAAAATAATAGAGAAGTTACTGGGATATTTTGTCCTCTGTCCTGTTAAGTAGCTCAATTGGCCTCGACAATGCGTTTTTGATTGAATCTAGGTCATTTGTTGAGCTAAGATGGCCTGTTTTATATTGACAACGTGGTGACACCGACCCGAATCGTGGCCGCTGTTACGTTTCACAGTCTCTGAAGTCAGTAAACCTCGGAGAAAACAAGTCACTTCAGAAATGCCCCCCAAAAAGAAATTAGCCGTGGCTGTAAAAACAATGCTCGAGGAGGTTTATTTTTAGTGGCACAGGCATGCACGGAGGGATGAGAGGTCCCGCTCTGCGCTGCGGCAGTAACGGGAGAGGCGCTCCGTCCAGGATAAGTTGATAACCTGGCTAGGACGGCCTGCATAAGTCACCATGTGCCACGTTACAGGCCATTTGAGTCAATGGCGAGGTGATGGAGCTGCCTGAGAGGGCTGCGACAGGCAGGCAGGCAGGCAGGCATGGAGGAAGGGAGGGAGGCACTCAGAAGAAAGACCATGGCTTTAATCAGGTTGTCCCACATACAAGGTTGAAATGTAATTATTCGGCTTTCCTGTCTTCCCCTGTGTCAATATTAATTACTCACTGTGAGGGATTCAAACCAAGGAAGGCCCACTCAACTAGTGGACACGAATGAATGAAGCGAGGGCTGTGGTCCGGTTGGAGCACACCAGCATAATCCCATTTGTTTTACTAGAAACGGCTCGGAATTGAATATCCGAACCGCTGCTGAAACGAGTTCAATACAATCCCTCACCATCTGCATAAATGCTAATGGAGTGGCTCTGGGGACGGTCACTCTCAGGGACCACTTTGCTACAGATATCTGTGGCGTCTGGGACGATACTTCTCTCAGCTTTGCATGCGCTGCCCACACCTGGAACATTGGTCACAGGCCTTTCCGGCTTTTTCCTTTTCTGGATTCACACGCAGCAACGCAAACACCTGCATGATGTAACGCGAGGCAACCTATTACCTCCCCGGTGAAGGTTGGCCTTTCAGGCCAGCTATGGGCCCAGCTGACGGCAGCGTCCTGGAAAGTTCTTCTTAAAGAGTGATATTTCTCTCCGGGATTAGGCAGCAACCCCAGCACCCAAAAAAAAAAAAACAAGCGTGCATTCAGACGTGTACTCTCTCTTGGAGCCGCAGACCCAGCCACAGTCACCATCAGCTGACTTTATATCAGCTGAGCGCGGTCACTGCAACAAGACCCCTTTGTCTCGCAGTGCGCTGAACTGACATGAAATCTTCCAAATGGGCCCAGCACGCACACACACACGCACGCACACACACACACACACACACACACACACAAACACACACACACAGTCACATCAACATATGCACACAGACAGAAAAAGCACGCCGGAGCACACACACACACAAACACACACACATACAAAAAGACCATTGTTTTTTTTTCATAAGAGGCGCTGATTAGCGCCAAAGACCACACACACACACACACACACACACAGTCATACTGACCCGATCTGGAAAAATGGAGCAAAAAGGGAGACGTAGCTCGGAGCGGAGAGTGCCTTTAAAATAATACAGAGATGATCGTGGAGGATAACGAGGACAGAGGGACGGCGCAGGCCGAGCTCCAGATTCGGAGCGACCGACGTGCTGCCACCAGTAACGAAGCTGCTAATGTGCCGCGACAGCACACAGGACTATATGCGAATATGGGCCCCAACTTTTGACTTTCGGCAACTTCTGTAGCTGAGAATAAAGTTGACAAATACAAACAGATTCACAGCGGGCTCTGCACACTGATTCACACTTCCGATCAATGAAATGGTGCATTGCGTTGTTCCAGGCGTACAGTACGGAGCTCATAGCACATATGTTACATCTGTGTCTGCAATGCCAGTGGCGAGGGTGGTGAGGCTGTTTATACGGAGAAAAACACTGAATGGCCAATGCCCAGCTCAAATATGCAGCTCTGTGGCGGATGTAATATAACAGGGCAGCAGGGTCAGATTTCTCTCAAAGCTTACCAGACAGCTGCGAATATCTGTCCGAGCAACGTTTCCTAAAACGCACCACCCCACACTTTGTTTGTACACAAACACAGACACTTTGTGACCGGAACTAAAGGCCCCAAACTTTTCAGCCGCAACTGTTTGTGCATAAACAGCGTCCCCGTACATCTATGATGTGGCTACACGCTGATATCTCTTCACACCATCGCAGTCAAATGTGAGCCGTCTGACTGTGCGAAACGCTGTGCGCAGACGTGGGTCAAAGACGTGGAGTTCAAAGATGGCATAACGACAGTGACGGCGGAGTTTGGCACTTTTTGTTTGTTTGCTCGGTTTACAAATTGCCAGGACCATTCAAATGTCACACACACACACACACACACACACACACACACTGACACACACACACACACACACACACACACAGAGCGGGGTTATCAATAACGCCTCGGAGGTGCCGGCAAGCACATGTGGGCATGCAAACACAGCTATCATGAGACAGTCGTCTTAGCTGCTAGCTCACGGCTCACTGGGGCAGCCAATCAAATCATTCCGCTGCCGAGCACGCCCACGGCCACATTTAACCAATGAAGGGTGAGCGGCTGGCTGACGGGCTGCTCTCGATGACCAGTTACAGACGGGCTCTTCATGCAAGACTTGAGTTGGTGCCAGTGCAATCTGCCCCCCACCCCCTCACCCTGGCCTCCACCCTCCCTCACTTCCTTTATTCTGCTCTCTCTCTCTCTCTCACTCTCTCTCTCTCTCCTGGAGTCTCACCATCCGAGCACAGCGAGGCTAATAATTATCGAGGAGGACAGAGTCCAAGAGAGGAGCACCCTTTGCACCCTGTCTCTGACAGCCCTGTCTTGCTCTCCCTTTGTCACTTCCTCTCACTTGCTTAATAAGTGAGAACACCTTCTTTCACTAGCCTCTCTCTCTCTCTCTCTCTCTCTCTCTCTCTCTCTCTCTCTCTCTGTTGCTAAAATGGCTCTGCTTCCCTCCCCGTACGTCCCCAGCCTCATTCACACTCATCCTCACTTCACCCTCTCCTCTCCCCTCCTGTTTCTTTTCACACTCCCACATCAATTGAATTCTCCTCCCCGGCTACTTCTGCTGCGCGCCCCCGCACCCCTCCTCCCGTTTCCCCCACTTCTCCCTAAGTTGTTTCACTTCTCTCCTCATCCCCCATGTCATTCCTCGTCGCACTTTATCGAGTTGTCTTTTTTTTTTTTTTTTTGGATCCCTCGCAAAACTCTCTCTCTCCCCTTTTTTCCGTCCGCCTCTCTGTGTCTTTATTTCCCTTCATTAAAGCTCCCTGGATCCACAACCCCCACCTCAACCCCCTCTGCCTCTTTCGGCACAAAACGCCACCTTTTTTTCCTCCATCTTCCTCCCCTTCCCCCTTTATTCTCCTCTTCTGAGGCTTAAACCTAATTATCTCCTGTTCTAGAGAAACCACACACACACACACACACTCAGGCGGTGGGAACAGCCTGTGGGAAGCGGTGCAGCCGTGAGGGACGGACAGCGTTTGTTCTCCCTCCGGCCAGTCGCCTCCGATCATGTCAATGTGGCACAAACACACACACACATTGTAAGGGAGAAAGCCGGAGACGGAGAAAAGGAGAGCGGCTGAGAATGGGAGGCTGCGATTATTCAACCCGGCGACCGACTGGAATGACAGTAAAAAAAAAAAGAAAAAAGAAAAGAGAGAGACCTGCGTTTTCAGTGCATTAAACTCAGACGGGACAAAACACAGGGCTGGTTTGTTTTCTGCTGACATCCGCTCCCGAGAGTGCAGAAAGTGTCAGGCCTCTGAAATCCCTTCAAGACCCGGAGGATAAAGTCAGGCGAAAGGTTTTCACCTGACAGCGGCTTACACGAGGGCCTAGAGTTTCACTCCGAGCCATCCGCGGTCGAGGCTGGTGGATCCCGATAGATGGCTGGTACCACCCTGTCCGCCGCTAAATGAGTTCATCTGTGGTTCAAAAACAAATCAGCATGGTCCAGGGAGCATTAGACACCACGTGTATGAACTCCCCTCGGCTCCCGCGCCTCCACCGTCACGTCTTGGGTTCCCACTTAATGAGGTTTAATGCGGGTTGCGGACTGTTGGTAATCAAAAGAAACACTACCTGGAGGTTTAATGGGCCACGACCGCTCCGGCGACACGAGAGAGGTCCGAGAGCCCTTTCCGTACATTCACTGTAGATTGGAAATGCCGGTGACTCAGACAAGGACCTGAGGACCTGAGATTGTGTCTCGTCACGGACTTGAATTTAACCATTGTCTCACCAAAAATTTTCCCAACATGACTCAACGCCCCTTTCGCAACAGGGCCTCGACCAAAGCAGCAGCTTCAGAGTTTCACGCTGACGTTTGGCTTCAAGCATAAAACAATGGCGTCGAAACAAAGTGTTCAGAGGCTCAAAAAAAAGGGAACTTCCTATTCCAAAAAACACGTCATCATGGGGGCTCTACAGAGTACCTCCCCCTCTCATCGGGGTATCCCTGACACAGTTGGTTTAGTATCACCTTAAACTGGCCATTACTGCACATGCCACCACCATGAAGTTAACCAGTTACAGCCATGTCTGGAGTTTGCCCTCACAGGGTTACCACATGATGCTTTGAGGGCAGGACGAGCAAACAACCACCCAGCAGGTGATTGGGCCCGGTGGTGGCTAGAAGCTCCAATCCACTACGACTGCCAGTGGCTCTCTTTGCTGTTATAATACTACTACTACTACCACATCAAGTTGTGTTTTCTTTCTCTCACACACACACACACACACACACGCACATACATGCACACGGTGAACACAGCTGGAGAGGTCATTTCGCCAGCTGGGCAGTGGGAGAACCTTTGCACACGTGTGAACACACACACACACACACACACACACACACACACACATGCACACAGGCTCCATAAACAGATGGTGTCACACACAGCTCCGCACACTTTCATGATTCCCTTTTCCTTCCCCCGTCACACACACGCTCCAGTATGCCGAGTTACACACTCCGACAACTCAGTCACTCCCTCCCAGTGCCGTGCCAGTCCTTTATTGCCTCTTTCTCGCCCTCTAACACACACCTCTGCCCCCCCCGTCTGCCCGGGGTTTCATCCTCCTCGAGATCTGAGCGTTAGAGGAGATTTCGATATTGCGTGATGAGCGACGCGAGGGAAGCGATTTCGGTCGACGTGCACTTCCTGGTTGAATTCCTGAGAGAACGTATAGAGTGGTCTCAAACTGGCTGTCAGTGGTCTAAGTGGACCCAGTTGCAGTATTCTTCCACTGTGTTGCACAGAGAGGTAATAGACTCCTTATTTTCACTCACTAAGATCACTCGCACAGCTGTGGCACCGCTCAATACACACACACACGCACGCACACACGCACACCGTAGAATCTAAATCTAAATCTAATCCACTCATCTCTCCCTCTGAAGAAAGCACTCACACACAAACACAAAATTGGTCAGTTGAGCACGCCCCAGATGTTCAAAGCGCTGTGAAAGAGAACGCAGCGAGGGCTTTCCACTCCCGTGATGCGGTTCCGGAAATTGCAGAGTGTCTCTGAACAGGAACGCAGAGGCTTCCCTAGAAGGGCGCTGTCCGCCACTTGAAAAGCGTCTCTCCCCTCTGTAATGCCGCGCGCCCTTTGTGAGGAAACACAAAACGCTGCGATATAGTCTTAAAAATACACAGTAGGCTCTGGTTTCAGATGGAAACAGTGAGGCCGCCACTCCGGTTTGGTCATTCCTGTATTCAGCCTGCGCGGGCCAGCGGCTCAGTCCCTGACTTTGGCACAAGGAATCAGTCACGGCCGATCGATGCGCCTTATCAAAAAGATTTTGCCCGGGCGTATCGATCACGCTGCTCTTTATCTAAAGCCGAGGAGGCCCCTGAGAGGCGCGCAGCCGAGTCTATTAAATAAAACCTCGAAACGTTTAGCAAGACAATGCCGTCTGCCAGACGCGGCTCCATCCGCTCGTGCATATGCATAAGCTGGGCGCGCTCGCAGAGGACGGCGATGTGACGGCGGAGACGGTGGAGGAGGCGGCGTGGCGGCGACGGCTGAGCGGGGCGGGAGCGTGGCGCGAACCGGCCGAGAGGAAACTGGCGGCCGGTGGCGAAGCGCTCCGGGGTTCATTAAAGTAGCCGCTTTGTGGACTCCCCAAGCGTTTGGCACGTAACAGCGAGTAGGAGGCCACCGTAACCTTATGGGGTCTTGACCCGTAATATATGCAAAAAATAACCTAATAAGCCAGTATAAGGGCCGCGCATTAACATTTATACACTCCAAGTAACATAAATATGCGATTTGCGACAGGCCACTGCACTCAATTAATTCAGCCGCTCAAAGGTTGTGGCTCACTTTATGTTTCTGATGAACCCACTGGGAGCATTGGACACTCCGTGTGCAGAATGTCCTGTGCTGCTGGACTGACCGTGAACAGCTGAGAAACAGGCTCATCTGGATCCAATGAATCATATCCTCATGTGATATGTCACTATAGGACCACAACCAAAGCCTATTAGGGGCTGAAACGCACTCAGCTGTCCATAAAATGACGCAGCAGAGGAGATTGAAGGAAAACCATATGTCAGGACGGGATTACAGATAACATGCAGGGATGTGGCAAGGGGGGTGGGGGTGCTGGGTAGTGTGGGGTGTGTGTGTGTGTGGGGAGGGGGGGGGGGGCTTGATGAGTATACTATTGATGTACCAGCTGATGTGCAGCTGACCTTTAAAAAAAGAACTCAAGCAAATCCTGTGGATATATTATTGGATTACTGCAGTGGTACAGTAAATACAAAACTATTAAAAGCGTAATACGTTGGCGCAGCCCCGATAAGTCCCCATCTGAGTATCGCAACGACAATATAATGATGCCGTACCAGGGAGGGGGAAAGAAAAGACAGACTTTAATTAATTCACTGCATTTACAGCGGAGCGCCGCGGGTAGATACCGAGTCTCTGCAGGGGCACAGCAGTGTTGGTATTTCAGCAGAGCTACATTGGACGGCTTGATAACGCCATATGGACACAGCCAAGAGGCCTCCGAGGCTGCCGTGGCAACTGGCTGTGCCAGAACGACAAAATAGCTTTATCCTGTTCCAGGACGCGGCCAAAAAAAAAGTGATCGGTTGTGCTCTCCATTTCAACAAGTCCGAGTGCCTGTTGGAATCCCCTAAAGCTCAGGGAGACGTATCGCACGGTCCCCGTATGCAGTTGCCAGCGCCGGCCGCGGTGGTGTCTGCTTTCCAGGGAAACAGTGCGGATAAAACCCAAGACATCTGAGAAGCTGACGCGGGGACAAGCGTGGTGACATTTAGGCAGGTGTTTGACAAGGCGAGCGAGGCCCGGGGTCAGGGTTTGCTACGTACGAGGTGAGCAGTCGAGCTGCCCTCGCAAAAAAAAAACCAAACAAACAAGGGGGTGGCACAAAACCAAGGCACCATCAAGCCATGGCCACGGACTGGTTTTGAGATGATCCTGCGGCGTGCACGGGGAAGTGTGTAGGAGACACGATGAAAGGGTGAGAGAGGGACACACATGAGCACTATAGGGTTATTAGACCGTGCTGATTACGGACTTACTTCATCTGTTTGACGATGGTGCTTTTCCCTGACTCTCCAGCCCCTGAGGGATAAGAGACAAGAAGACAACGTAAACAGGGTGTATATGCATGTGTGTGTGTGTGTGTGTGTGTGTGTGTGAGAGAGAGAGAGGTAGCAAGATAGGGGGAGAGAGAGAGAGAAAGAGAGAGGAGGGGGTGGGAGAAAGAGAGAAAGGAGGAACCAGCCTCTTCAAAACCTAAGTGAATAAGGAACAGCAGCAGTGGGTTGCAGATTACAAAAAAAAAAAGATGGAGAAAGTGGCTGCACCCTTTCATCCTCGGCACCTCCTCCATCTAACACTTCCATCCTCTGGCTGTTAACTTAGAGTCGGATGGATTTAACACTCAAGGGCTACTTTCTTTCTTTCCCACAGAGAAATCAATGGATCAATCTCCACCCCAAACCAATGAGGCAGCGCAGCCTGTGCTCTGGTCCTCCATTGCTGCATCCTGCCATCTCCTCCCCTGACTCTCATCATCTGCGGATATCAGCCCTGATGCTGATCCCACGCAAGAGGGGGAGGTGTGACCCACCTGCCCCATCTTGTTTTTTTCTTTTTTTCCTTTAGAGGCTACAATCCCGCTGAAGCAGGTGGTTTCACAGTGATGTAATGCCCATACTGGGTGTGCAGTATAGGCAAACCAACGCCTCTGTCTCTCTCTCTCTCTCTCCACTACACTGGGTTTCTGCTCACATCCCTCAGGCTTCACGTCTCTCTCATACATTGATCTCAAGCCACCACCTGCACACCTTCCTACCCCGTGCTGAGGTGTTTTGGGAGGGGGGGGGGGCCCTCGGGTACAGGTCTTTCTCTTACCGAGCAGCAGCAGTTTGACATCTTTGGCCGCGGTGAGACCGTCCTCCTTGAGGTTCTTCTCGATGGCTTTGCTCCGGTCCAGAGCCGCCCTCTCCTCTGCGCTCAGGGTACATCCCATGGTTAGAGAACACAGCTTGATAGCGTTACCGATACCGGGATCCACGGCAAAAAGCGGGGGGGTCAAAAGCTGGCTTCAAGGAAACTTGAGTGCTCGGTCTCCTCCTTCTTGGTTATTTTCCTCCTTTTCGTGCCGTCGGTCCCTCTGAGATCTGTCTCTTTCCCTCTCACTCTCTCTCACTCTCTCAGACGGGGACACGCTCCGTTAAAACATCTAAATCACGGATCCTCTCGGGTTTGATCCACGGAACCGTCACACCGACCGCGGATGTCTGCGTGTCAAAGCGAGGTGTCAGCGGTGGTCCGTCCGTCAGTCCGTCGGTCCGCCTGCTCTCTCTCTCTCTCTCTCTCTCTCTATCTCTTTCTCTCTCTCTGTGTGTGCGTGTACTGCGCCTCGGTGTCGGCAAATCACGGTAACGGGGCTCGTCCTCTCCGGTATGTGCGTGTTACTGGGCGGCGGTGAGCATCGTCTGCTTCCAGCAAGGCTTCTTCCTCTTCGCGGTGGACCCTCCTCCGTGTGGCTGCTCCGGGCGGTGGGGACTCGCTCTGCTTCGGCACTGCCTCCCGGTAGCTCCGGTGGGGGACTTGATCGTTCCTCAGTTCGTCCGTTCAATTGCAGGTTGCTGACGTCACAACAATGAAAAAAGGGGAGGGGAGGGGGGGGGGCAGCGGGGAGAGAGCGCGAGCACGACTCGCGGTTCTCCTCGCGCGCCACCGTGAGGCCGACGACATTCATGTGGAGGGATACTTCAACACTTCAGAACTAGTAAACTAATGACGTCCCCGGGTGCTGCTTCAGCTGGGGGAATTAGTTTTGTCACCTAAAATGAGGAGACGCATGTAATGTATGCACGTTGTAAACATAAATATGTCAACAGCGCAGATGGGGCGAAGGCAGGGCACACACAACGGACAGGCCGTCATCACGGGAAACACCTAGGGGCAACTCAGGTTCTACAGTCACTAATGTTTTTGGACTGTGGCATGAAGGACCCAAGCCTCAAGAAAATAGCAAACTACTGCACACACAGATAGCCTATTGGTTCAACTGGGAGTCAAACCCAGCGCATTTTCACTTTTAAGTGAAAGTGCTCAGTCCTTATCCGCAGAGCATTAGGGACACATTGAGAAAAGAAAGGCTTCAAGAAAAGTCATGTTTTTACAGGACAAAAGTCATAATTTTATGAGGAACAAGTCATACTATTACAAGAAACATACTACAAGAATAAAGGTAGAATATTGAAGTCATAATTTTACGAGAATAAAGTAATAATATTCTATTTCTGTGGCCCTTATACTGCTTAGTACTTATCACCATGTTGCCCCTAAATTTAATCTATCCACCTGTGAATTTACCCACTTTGTACCTTAATGGTGCCATACAGACGACCTGGAACCTTCTTGCTGTGAGGCAACGGTGCTAACCACTACTCACAGTGTTGCCCTAGATTTAATCTACCTAACATTTATAGATTCATCATCTTACCCAGTTTGCACCCATAGGATACAGAGGAGGACTGCTGGAGCCTATCCTAGGGTACAAAAGGCAAAATCAGGGAACCAGGTGACCAGCCCAATTCAGTGCGCACACGGCATGCGGCACACCACTAGGTGCGTCTCTAATTGAAGGAAACTGGAGAACCTGGAGATCCTGAGAACATGCTTTCTCCACAAAAGAAACAGTGAAGTAACAGTACTAATCACTCATCGCCATGTTGCCCCTAGATTTAATCTATTGAAAAAACCTTAATATACACATAAATTGGAATATAAATCAACAAATTAATCTTTGCATGGCATAGCATACAAGCATGCTAGTAGTAGCTAATCACCATATTGATTAGCTGCCCCTGGGGGCAGCTGGAGACATTAACTTATTGGAAGGTCAGTGGTTCGATCCCAGCACCCACAGGCTATTTGTTGAAGTATCTTTGTGGAAGATACAGAACCCTAAACTGCTTCTGGTGCTCTGTCATCAGTGTAGACTTCTGTGTGAATGGTTGAAAGTCTTGGGTGAGCGGGAGGAGTGAATGGTGGTGTAATGTGTAGTTCAATTTAGGGTTGTTGCCAGTTTACACACTTTATGTAGATCTGGAAGTTATCTTGCCTGAACCAAAACCTATAAAATCTAGCCTTAGGCATCCTCTTATAAAAGTAGAACAGACAGCTGAAACAAGAGATCTCAAAAAAAAGCATTTACTTAAGCATTTTCTTAAAGGTCAGCTATTATACAGGCTTACTATATTTTGCCATACTAATGACTGTGCGCATCATCCTCCAAGCCCAACACAGATGAAATGAAAACGTATTCCCTTTCAAATGTATCTGCTATCCCTGAGTCTGCCATACACATGACACACCTCCTCTGCCTACACTTTCACCACCAGAAACACCACAGGTTAGGCCAGAGAGACATTGTTTGCAAGGCAGCGTGCCACACCAGTTTGTTCAGGCTTTTGGCAAAGAGTTGCTGTGACTATAGACTGCTTTGAAATTACTATAAAGCGTGATGTCTTTGTCTTGTCTGACAGACATTTTCCCACAACAAACACAAGTGCACTTTGAAGTTTGTGATTGGCATTCCACACAGGGAGCCATCTCTTTCATTTCAAAAGGGTCATCAGGTCATGTCAGGGACAAGCATGTGACTGAGAACTATGGCATTCTCCAAAAGTTATTGCCTGGAGTCTTGGTGATAGCAGATCATGGCTACAACACCAAGAATAATGTTGCAGGAACGTGTGGTGAAGAAAATGGGAGGTGACGAAAATCTCTGCATTCGCAAGAAGACATTGCCAGCTGGATGTGAGAGATCCTTCACCTCAGGGTTTGTGTGGGTGTTTTTTGAAAGTGTTTTTTTGGAGTAGTAAAGTCACTTCTGCATTGGATTGTTGTTGTGTTGTGTTGTGTTTTCAGAAATGTTGTGTTTTCTGTATTGTTGTAGTATTTTGTGAAATATTGTAGTGTTTTGTGAAATGTTATTTTGTTTTGTGAAATATTGTAGTGTTTTCTGAAATGTTGTCTTGCTTTGTGAAATGATGTAGTGTTTTGTGAAATGTTGTAGTGTTTTCTGAATTGTTGTTTTGTTTAGACCTTCAGGGGTACCATACAATCGGGACAGCTTCAGAAATTAAATGTAACAACAGGTAATAACACTGTATGATGATGCATATATACTGTGCTTATTTTTTAACATAGAATTTAACCTCCAATGTCATAAAAAGCAGTGGAAAAGAAACTGGAGGTTGAGAAATCCATTCATCTCTCCATCATCTTACCCGCCTCATACCGACCGGTGTAGCTGGGGTCCATTGGCCCTTTTCTCCAGCTCATACAGGGTCAAGGCAGGGAATACACCCTGCACAGGTTGCCAGTCCATTGCAGGGCACGTATGTCATTCACTCTCTTGCTGTCAGCCAATTGACCTGATGGACTGTGGAAGGGAACCAGAGCACCTGGAGGGGCCCCCACACACAAGGAGAACCTGCAAATGATTAAGAAGTCCATTCTTTGCCTGCCTGAGGGTTGTAACACCATCAATTGATAGGTGCACTGGCAGACTTGTCCACAAATACTTAAAAATGACCGGAAACCTGTCAAATAAAGAGCAAGAAAAGAAGTCAGCTTTGTTGATCTTGAGACAGTGGACGACTGCCAGAGAAACCCTTTGATATGTATAGGTGCTTTACTCAGTGGGCCTGCTTTGCAAGTCAAGAATGGCGCCACCACCTTGACTTGACTTGGGTCTTGTAGTGACATGACCAGCATATCATTGGGATCAATGTCACCCACGCTCAGGGACAAGTGACAGACATGGAATGGCAGTCTTGATGTTGGCCTCTTTGCTCCTCCGTTTGACAGTTTAAAGAAGCTTGATCACATAGGCCTTGCTCAGAGGGTTGACATGCCTGTGTCAAACCATTTCACTACGATCACCCCTGCTGCAGATCAAAAGCTCCATGACTACACTTCAACAGCAGTTGGCAACGCATAGCAGTTTGCAAGGGAGCTCCATCCATGCCTTGTGCCAGTGTACTTGAAACTCTAGTTTAGCCTGTACTCTGTATCACTATACTTACTTCAGATACAGAGTTGCACATTGAAGAAAATATTAAAATATCTGCATCAAAAAAGCACGGCCCTGTCTCAAAGAGTCCAGATTTCATAGCTCTTTTGCCCACAAGCCATTGCCGGCATCCACTGGAGCTCGGATAGTTTCACCTGTGTGCACACTAAGCCTCTAGAACTCGCTCCCTCTAGAGCTCCCCAACACTCTCAGGACACATTGCCGTCACTATTATGTACCATATGGTTCTGATAATTCTGTAACCAGCTTTCCTCATACCATGTTGAATTATCGATTGGACTGGACCTACAGTTTCAGCCTGTGTCTCTGTTGACATATTTCATTCACTGAGGATTTGCAGCTGTTCTCAGAAGCTGCCTCAGCACTGTTTCCTATAGAGGCCATAATACAACCAACTTGCCCTTGTTGCCGCTGCGAACAGGATACCACCTCTTCTTCAGGCACCTCAGGCTGACTGTACCTCCATGTCCTCTTGGTGGTGGTGAAACCTTTTAACCTGCTCAAAGCCACTGCATCAGGTGACCTGTCAGTCAGCAATATTAGGAATCGCTGTGGTTGTAAAACAGAGGCTTTGGGCTTTTCTTTTTCTCTTTCTTGATGCTGTGTTCAGAGTAAAAGGTTGTGTGTTGGCAACATGGTCAGGCTCGATCTTTCTAATACACACCTTTTACACTCATAGCTGCTTTGCTAGACTGAAAAATGGGAAAGAAATTAGAAATTGTGAAAAGATATGTCAGAAAAATTACTGTATTAACTCTTTTAGAAGAACTTTTAGAGAATACTAATGTGTGTGTCTATGTGTGTGTGTGTGTGAGCGAGAGAGAGGGATTGAGAGAGAGAGCGACAGAGAGTGTTTTATTAATATATTAATCATGCCATAAAATCATCCACTTCTGCAGCCACCTAGGTCCAATGAGGCTCTTCTCTTGCCCTCCAGCTTCACATCAGACTGGGATTCGAAAGTGTTCGATCTGGGGATTTTGTGGTGGAGTACAACCCCCACAAAGCCACAAGCGGAATATCCCTGGGGACCTGCAGTTTTTCAGGGCGTATTGTGTGCAAATCCCTGCATGATATGAGTAATGCTAGAGCTGCTGCTGCCTCTAAACTGTGCATAAAATTTGATGCAACATGCAGGTCTATTAATAAATCATAGAGTCAGTAGTTGAGGGCTGCATATATTATGGTAAGTTTAACCTAAAATAATAATTATAAATAGTTATGATACATGCAAAAATTGAGCCAACCCGGACTTTATCAAAATTGCAGTGGCCTTGGTATAACCTAAACCTTGGTTATGCCATAGAAATCTTTCCATGACATAACTATTAAGATTAGGTTTATGATTTAGATTTCAGGCGATGAAATGCATGACTTCTTATGGTTTGGTTTTTGAAACTTAATTCAAAAACACTCTGCACCAGAGCTTTAATGATTTCCTTTTTATGAAAGGCACTTGTTTCATCTCCCTCTCCAGTTAGCTTCTGCTGTCCAAGTTTGGCATGAAATCAAGAGATATTGAGCATTTTCTCTCTTTAGAGAGATGCTGGTGTATTGTTTGATTTTTCAGTGAATTCATGCACTTTATGCCCAAATGCAACAATGTGGGTCAAGAAAATGAATGAACTATGTGAGGGCTGCTGGCACTACATGCTAACTGACAGTCATAGTCAAACATAAAGGTTACTTGTCCATCAGCACCATCAAAGTATTCCATCTGTGGTCCCAGTGAAGATATAATCTGCATGCCAAAGTGCTCAGTTCCCACTGTGAAGAGCACTTGTGCCTTTGTTATGGCCTGTCAGGGTTTAGATCCAACCCATCCATCAAACCAGGGACTTTATATGGTCAGTTTATGTTCTGCCATTAAAACAGGAAGAAACATATCTAAATTTAGTTGAGTCCATTTACTTCCATCTGAAGATTCATTTTTAGCTAAAGCAAAATTTGTTGTACAGGATCCCGACTGAGATCTGTCCTGAGATCTTTTTTATACAGTAACAGCCAAATGCACCACGACAATAAGGATCTGATCCCACAGGAGTGGTCCATCCCTCAGTTCAGGTCCCCATCAAGGCCTGGATGTCTACTGCAATTCTTACTGAACATGCAGCATTTTTCTGTTGCCTTTGTATTATGTGTTTGTGTGTTTTTGGTTTCGCATCATTTCAGTATTTGCCACACTTGGTTGTTGCAGTGCATCACTGTATTTACCTTTACAGCACTTGGCTGTAAAGGTGTGCTTGGCCACATTTGCCCCTGTTCACGATCATAATTTTATCATTTGATCAGAATTCTTAACATTTCTATGAAATTCTCCAGTCCAGACACCAGAATAGGGCATAGACACCTGAATAGCCCACATTAGCTGCACTATCAAAGGACACAATGAAAAGAGTCTAAAAATATATTTTAAAAAATCAAAATCAAGTTTAAGGTAAAAAACAACAAGACCGCATTTTATTTATCCCAAAGAAAATTAATTCATTTGACCTCAGGGGCTATTTTTGTGACATTACCATATTTTAGTTTTATATTTTTAAGAAGTGTGATAATGTTTTTACTGCAAGTTATATTTCAATAATCTGCAATAATAAACTACAGATGACACTTTGTGAGGAAAGATTTAGTTTTGACACACACTTTCACTTTTTCACATTCCATTTTTATAGCCCTGTAGCACAGCTCGTGCTGGTTAAAGTTGTTTTCACTGTTCTTGTTTTCTCGGGACTGCACATTGGTTTGATGCCAGGCCTCTCATCTGCCCCACATATAAAACCATAGGCAGCTGTCTCCAGCGAACACACTTGCGAAAGCTGTGTGTATGCTGCCCTGCCCAGAATGACACGGCGGAGAGCCAAAGTGAACATGAGGCTGGCACAGGAAGTCAAGCATCAAGCATTGGCTAACGGGTACAGCAGCCACATCCTGGAGGGTTTCAAATGCTGTTGCAGAGATCATAATAAGAATGTGAATAGCCAATATTTCATCTGAAATTCACAATAATATCTAATATCATCTGGGAGATGGGTAGCTTTTATTGCCAAAGGTTGTTTGCTAAAAAAAAATCTGTGTTCAAGATGTTCAAGATCTTTAGGTATTCTCTACAAAAGATGGACCTAAGATTTGGCCATCATTGAAGTTAAGCTGAATGTTAAGTTGAGGCTTCAGGAAATAGATTTGCTTCTTAGCACAGTTTTATCTTCAGTAGTATCAACAATGTTCCTGACTTTAAGGAAGGCATTGTTGCAGTCAGGGCACTTCTCTGTTCCTTCCTTTAACACATCGAGTCAGACTGTTAACAAAGACAGGCTGTGGTAATTGTTACTAAATTGGCACACACACACCCACACACACACACACACACACACACACACACACACACACACACACACACACACACAGAGTCACATCAATGTATGCACACGGACAGAAAAAGCACACTGGAGTGTAGAAGCACGGCTGAACATGCACACGCTTGTATGTATGCGCATGCTCACACACACACACACACACACACACACACACACACACACACGCTGATGTTCCTATCACTCAAGAGGACATTATACAGACATGCATACATTTCCTGTAGATTTACCCTAACCCCTGCACACTCAAAACACTTCCCCTTCCCCTTTACCCAGTACAAACCCATGTCTTTACACAATGTCCCCTAAAGGAGGGGGATTCACCGCAGTTTTAATGTGTGAAAGGATTTACATCTTTACCGTCACACAGTTCCCACATTGACACTCTCATACATGTTAGAGAAACTATTGCCTCAGACTTTGGGTGGGACCGACTTACTGAGAAACTACACCAGTGTTCTATATATGGTAGTTTACTGGACAGCACTGCAAGAATGATCTGGGTTGAACTCCTGGTTCAGAACGAGGGCCCTCTTGGAAGTCATCAGAGGGTCTAAATTGTCTTATTGCTGGTAAAATCAGTCCCCTGACTGCAGCCTCTCTCACACCTGATGTCATGCCATGTGGTTCGTACGCACTGTGATGAGCTCCAACTCCTTTGAAAAGTGTCAGTGGTGTCCTGGAATACGTTTTAGTAATAAGTCTGATTTGGAAACTGTGCTGACGTTGTCACATTCTGTCACTGTTTCATTGTAGCTCGCTGTGATCTTGGGAGCGTGTTAAATCTCCTGCCGATGTACTTTGACTCAAACTGTTGGGATCTGGGGAGGCTAATGAGCTGTTTCACTGCAACTCAGGAAAATCTCCTGGTTTTAGAGTGCGCTGCGTGTCAAGTATGAATAGGCTTTATCTCCGTCTCTACTGATGTACTTTCACATGGATCCACCTGTTGTGGGCTGTTGAGCAGCAATCTTCTCTCTCTCTCTCTGTGTCTCTCTCTCTCTCTCTCTCTCCCTCCCTCTCTCTCTCTCTCTCTCTCTCTCTCTCTCATTCTCCTGTCTTCTTCTGTGTGTCTATGTGCTGCATGTGTGTGTATGTGTTTCAGAATTAAAGCAAGTTAACTAGGGACAGTACATCCAACAAGGGATGAAAAACACATTTTGAGTCCATCTGTTTGAAACCCAGGTACCCATCATCACTAAGCATGAAATTTCAATTGGTAAAAAAAACATTTCCATAGCCATACTGAACTGCTAGAGGAAATGGTCAGTTATATTCACTGTGCTAATCTGCAGCCCCACCAAGTGAAGCAAAGGAGCACAGGCTGTATCCAGTGAAAAGCAGAGTGGTGGACGAGGGGTAATTGCAGGTGTCAGTGTGTGATTTGCTCACTTCAGTCCGTGGCTTTCAAAGAGTACAAAGTCAAAGATGGAAAGAGATGGATTAAATGAAGGTAGAGCGATGTGAGGGAGGGCCACTCAGCGCTACAGAAGAAGAAGCAGCGCATGCTGAGCAGTTCAGAGGCAGATGAGACATCCTAATGCTTTTGATGATGACATCTTAAAAACTGCAGTACTGAGCAAATAAACTTAAGAGAAAGAGACGAAAGAGGAAAAGAAGGAAAGCGAGAGACTTGAAAATGCACAACAAAAAAAATCCCCACAACATAAAGCAATAACATTGTTTCAACAGACAGTACAGCTTGGGGACTTACAGAAACAACCAGATCAACATGCTCGTGATATAAGTGCTGTTTGCAGTAAAGCCCATATTGCTGCCACATGTCCATGAGGCCTGTATTCAAACATCTGGCCTACTGATGCCAGCTTTTAGGAGATAGTGAATCTCTGCCATCTCTTGGGATGTTTCCTCCGGGCTGAGTTCAACCTCTGGCCTCATTATCTCAGGGGCAGGGTGAAGAGATCAAAAGATTATCACAAGGATGACGCCAACAACAACACTCACAACCACCAAAGAGTTAATCCTGTGAAATCTATAAGACACAAATGAGTTTCCTGTCCCACATAGTTTAGCTTCTTTTCAAGCTCACTTGTTCACTTTCTTGGTGGACAAGATCACAATTGAGCCTCCAGTTAATATATGAAGCTGTGGTTAGCAGCTGGTTATCTTAGCTTTGCAAAAATGAAGGAAAAAATGTGGACAATAAAGAAACAAAAACAACAAACACATGAAGGACCCTCATTGAGCCAGCCCTGAGGTCTGCTGGAAGTCGGCCAGCCCATCATCCTAAGATCAGTGGTGTTCATACAAATATGAATGAGGTGTAAATCACCACTAAAATGGGTCAGAATTGGGGCAGCATATTGAATTTGGTTAGCACATCCACAAAACATGCATGTTTGGGCCAACTGGGGACTTTAATTTACCCCGAAGGTATTAATATGAGAGTAAATTGCCAAATGTAATGGTTGTGATTATGTGTGTGTGTGTGTATGTATTGTGATATAACAGCCAGTGGGGAGAACAAACTTAACTGACCAAAAAGGAGCAGAAACCACAGAGAGGAAAACTGGGCAGAGATGCCAGGGACGGGTACATGACCAAGTTGGTCAATATAAACAATATCGATCCATGCAACCTCCTACAATGACAGATGGAATTGAAATTGGCTAACAGGGTTACTGAGAACATAATTTCGCTTGTGTAAAATGCATTATAATAAAAGTAGTGAGGAGGCACTGACCTATGCCAAGGTGGCAGGAAGTATTTAATTTAAATAGATTAAAATAAATTAATATGTGCAGAAATAAATACATCACTTCCAGTATCTGCAGCAATAAGACATATTATTATTACATTTCTTGCGTTTCAATTCTGCGTTCACGTCGCATTTGTATTACATTCGTGTTTCACATAAAACATTGTGGTAGTATGAGACTGTTTGATTTTCACTTGCTCGCCCCAGTTGAATCTGATGTCACTGCCTACCTGGCTTTGACCTTTGCCTGCCCTGAGTCTGCATTTGTACTGCAGCTTTATATATACGCCCATTAAATCACCTTACTGCAGCGGCTCAGCATTTCCATCGTCTGGCATCCTAGTGTTCTTGCTGAGCAGTCATCATCTCCAAGTTGGGCAGCAGGTTAGCTGACAAGATGCTGAGCACAAGCAGAAATCTCCCTCCTCTATGCTCAAAGAGGAGAATAGAAGCGCACCTATTACAGTGGTAAACAAACAAAGCACCGGAGCCCTGACCGAGCTGGGGGCAGTGCACTGTGTGGGCCTTCAAACACAACACATCTACTCCTTCCTCACGATGAAAGTAACGGAGCTATTGAAAACATGTCTTTAAATAACTCCAAATGAACCTTGGGTTTTTGGCTACAACCACTATTCTGGTTTGATTTGGCTTTACATGAACACAGCACAATAGATTTATGTTTTCATTGCTTCTCCACTTGTTATTCATTATATATCTAATGATCACAGTCGTTAAGAAAGGCAGGCTTTGTGGCATTTGAAATACCCAGTAATTGAATTACTTTCTGTCTGCACTGTAACTGTCACAACATACCACATGCATCTTCTCTCTCCAAATACGATGACTTTTCCTTTTCTTTGTCTTCAAAGGATCTGTCAGTCTTGTGTTATTCCACAGCCTTGCAAAGGCAGCTCTCCTCTCGGCTGCTGACAGGAGGATGGAGATGATGGAACAAAGGCCTCAGTCACCATGCATTGAACAGACAGGCACTTCCAATAGTTGCTGATACACTATCAACTGAGGATGGAGAGGATCAATCTATTCTTCCTGTCATATAGTGTCCAACATTTGATAACTGCAAAGTTTAATGTGCAAAGTGAGTGAGATTATGGATGGATGGATGGACCCTGGACCTGCTACCTGGAGGACAAACTGTGGTGTAGATGCTCCAGAAATATATTAAATGAGTAACACAATTTGTAGTTATGGTGTAGGAAACACATTTCCAACATTGCACCACTACTTCGGTGCAGTTGTGGGTGTTGTAATATTTAGTGCAATCTAGTGCTTTCTAAGCCATGACCAAATAGCTTTCTTTCTACTGACAGAGAGTGAGTCCGGTGGCTGAAATGCTTCCGATTTTCTGTTTTTGTTCTCCAACTGATGAAAGACAAAACACTCAAATGAGTTGCTGGTGAAAAATGATGCCATCAAAAAACAGAAAAAAAATCACCCTCAAGATACAGTAAAGCAATATCGAAAAGTTCGAAGGCGAGGAGTGAAATCAGTAAAATGTGTAAGTCACTGCCTCAGTTTATATCATTTATAATTATAACAGTTTTTAGCACTTGGATGCAGAAATTTGCCCGATACCTCATAAGGAGAAATACCAAAAACACTCACTTACGCTGTTGGAATGAAAGCAGATCATAAGGCAACCTTTTGAGAGTTTCCCAGAAACAAAACAGAAAGCTCCTCAAACGGAAATTCAGCTTTTTCAGCGCTTTTTCTCATAACTCTGTCCATACTGACTTGGAGTTATAGCCTAATGAGATTTCACTCACCACCTGTGCTGTAAAGATCTGGTGCACTAGGAAAGGACAAATGGGCTGGATTTACACAGCACATTTCCCTCTTACTGACCACTCGAACTACTTTACAACACGAGTCAGCATTCACCCATGAGAACACACTCACTGAGGGCACTGTGAGATGGGAGCTGAGCTCCGAAAGCTCCGAAATGATATGAACTTGAATTTTGATCACTTTTTAATCCATGTCCAGGTAAAGAGAGCACAAAAGAGCCAGCTGTGTTGTTTAATTCGCACCCAGTTGCAGTTACAGACCGCACTTCCAGGGAAGCTTCAAGGAAACCAAACGAGCTGCATGCCTAAAAACAAATCTGAACAAAACACACTAACTCAAGCCATCGACTCACTCATCGAAGAAATCCTGTTGAAGGCAAACCTGGTATCAGCATGTCCACGGCTGCCTACAGATTTTACACCAGCGCGAGACAGGACTTGAAGTCTGCCAGACCTCAAACAGCTGACACTGCTAATGACTAACGCGTCTACTCTCTGGCATTTGGCCTTACTGTTGAAAGCATTGTTGCACCAGTTCATGAATTAAATCAAACAAGGTGCATAAGCAGCGGGGGAACACTGGCAGATTAACTTAGGTATAGTAAGTACATGCAAGTACGAACGCAGCATGCTGTCTTACACACGCACACCCGCATAACATACTTGAATACGTTCTGAGTCACTGGCTCTTCACTAAACCCACCCTACTTAGTGACTGCGGCTTTTCATTCCCTCTCTCTTTCTCTCTCTCTCTCTCTTCCTCTCTCTCACCAAAGCAGGTTTCTCATTTCTCCCCGCTGACCATGAATCTTCAAGAAAAATGAAACCTGTCAAAAAGATATTTTGTATGTGAGGTTAAATGCAAAGCAATGCTGATGTTTGGAGTCCGTGAATGTGCTGCAAAGGCTGCGTCGCCATATAGGGAAGCCTTCAAAGCTTGAATTTCCACATAGCTCCGAGATCTGCTGCTCATAGGAGGGATATAACAACGGATCAGTTGCAGAGGCGATTGCTCTGAGACAACAAGGGAGGTGCTGCCTCGTCTAAAAATCACAGAGAACATTGTTTACTACCATTGTATTATACTATACTCTAACTGACTTTACAACACTGCTTCAGACTGGGCATTGTAGAATTAGATGTGCTACTTAGAGGCAAAAAAACTTTTCATAGTTCATCTAATGAGTCTGTGCATTTCTTTTCCTCATGACAATGTGATCCAATCCAGCCTCACTGGATGTCTATGGCATTTGGAAATTTGCACTTTCAATAGCAAAGTGCTAGATGCTTATTGAACAAACGCTGATCCGCTGATCTTGGACAGCTATGGCAACTCCACTTGGACAAATGTGTTCAACTCCACATTTCCATAGCTATCTGTCTAGCTATCGATCTAGCTGTCTGTCTGTCTGTCCAATATGACGGTCCATCTAACGCAGATCATGCAGGCATTGTAGATCAGGTAGCCCCAGGGACAATGCTTTCCAGAGAGGGTTCTGGCTCTGGCTGGCGATTGGAGGAACTGTGAAAGCGCCTGGATTTTCTTCTGATTGACTACGTTTAAAAAAATATAGACAGGCAGCGGTGGATTTCATGTTCAGTCCCATGTGGACTGGTGAGGTGTGCAGTCGTGTCTCTTGAGAATTCTGATTGCGTTTGATTGCATGCTGCCTACCAGTTGCTTTGTACATATTCTCCCAAATAAATATAACACACAGACAACAATCATATTAGATTCACAGTGGGGGCCAGATTTAAGCCAACAGGTGGGCCAGCACAGAGGCAAGGGTGCAGGCCACATCACAACTGACCAGCCTCCCAGGTTTGAAAGACTACCAGCCGCAACTGATCAGTTGTCTTGCATTGGAGTAAATGTTATACTGTGCACATAAGACTTAATACAGCGGATACATAATTTAAATCCTGTGACAGCAGTTATGTACAGTATGCTCCAGTATGGTGCAGACACGGTTCAACCCTACCGGTACCTCAGCCTTTGTGTCAGACTGCAGACCCTCACAACCTATAGCCATGACTCAGGCTGCCAGTCACATACGTGTTGCAACACAGTGACAGCCAAAAGCTGGAACTATGAATGCAACTAAATAAAAGATGCACACAAACACAAACACACACACACACACACACACACACACACACACACACACACACACACACACACACACACACAAACACAATCTCCCAAAAGGCACTGTCCGTGAAGTGTAATCCCCTTTAATCCACACAAACAGCAAACAGTCCCTGAGCGTGTGCACCAGCGTGAGTGTATTTTCTGTGTTACTCTGAGGACTACCGAGCTTTGACAATTTTATAGGGAAGTCCATCATGCTGAACTGCATTCAGTAGCTCAAGTGCAATTCCATTGACTAAAGTTTACAATCGCATAATAAGGCACGGAGGAAAAGTTGCTTCAAATAGGTTGGTGCGAGTAGGAGCAGAGCACACCAGCAAACAGTACCTTGTGGAAATTATTTTCTTCAAAAAGTGTCAGTCCAATTTTGGGTGTCCTTATGCAACATTGTGTGAAAGTAGATTTGGGATCATTCGTTTTATTGCGAACAGAAAATATGATGAAAGCTCCATCAATTAAAATGTCTGACATTTAGATGAGTAGTTATCGTATCCTTAGGAAATTCATTCATGTATTTGATTTGCAGCTTTTTAAACAATCATCAAGAAAAGAAAAGAATAAAATGAAAATACACAGAGGCCAGGATTGTTGCCTGTCAGAGATCACACTATGAGCTTCAATTAGAAGTGCAAAATCAAGCTAGAAATGCTTCAAGTTCAGATACCAGGAAAACAGTGGCAGTAAAGCTCCTCATGGTGGAATTAACGCTACATAGAAATGATGCAAGTTGGTGTATTAATTCAGAGACTGATGTCTCTAAAATCCTTGTTGAAATCCCAGTCAGTGGCGTCAGCCTGCATCCTCACAGCCCGAGCACGTCTATAAAAAAACACTTTGCATGAAAAATGCAGAAGAGCTTCAACCCCAATGCCCCAGTCACATCATCATAGCTACCGCTATCACCAAAGCCGGGTTTTCTTCCAAGAATATTCTGTGCTCACGTCCTCCAGTGTGCTCCCTGCCGGTCATTAACACAGCTGGCAAAAATTAAGAAGGGGAAAAAAAGCTGTTCCCGTCAGAACAGAGGGATAGTTTGAGGTGCCACAGAGGCAAGGCTTTGTTGAAAATAGAGAAAATTCAATCAAAGACAGACATGCCAAAAACAGTCTGACAGCCACCTCAAACTGCAAATGTTTGAGGAGAAGCAGCTCAAAGGGTTTTGTGTCTCCCAGAGCAGTTGTGATTTCAGACTTATGACTTTCACACACAGTTCATCACTGTGCATTTTTAGCTGGAAATAACTTTGTGCACTTGGTAAGAGAAGCCAAAAAAGGGTTGACAGTGTTTAACACCCACAATTCTTCATTTCAGCCACTTTTTTGATCTTTTGATCTTCTCGCCGCCCTCTCATACTAGGCTGTGTGCTCATCCTCCTCGTTCAGGTTTACACTGTTGGGGAAGATGAGGGATCCTCAAGTGAAGCGACACCTAGGTGATGATTTATATCTCTCTGCGTTTCCTCTCATTCCTCCCTGCGAGAACTGAGAGGTGATTAATTATGCAGCAATGTTTCTTCTTTTCCCCTCCTTTGTCGTTGAGCAGAACTCTGTCCTTCTTCTGTATTATGAGGCTGACTTCGCCTCAAGTGCCTCAGCTCAGTGCTACTGGTAGTTATGAATAAAAGACGCCTTGTTCTGTTGTAGTCTGGCCCTGTATCTGCCCGCAGCTGCTGCTTGAGTGATCTCCAAGGACCCCTGGCTGGTATTTGGGGAAGACAGAGAAAAGGCAGAAAGCCGAAAAGCATGTGCGACATGACAATTGGGAGAACTTCTTTACATTCATCTGGGTGCCTGCAGAAAAAAAACACCCCTAATGTACAGGCTCCAGATGTATGTGTGGGAAGTCATGGGTTTGACAGATCGGACGTGTGTGTCACGGTCTGATCTCAGCGCGTGTTTACGGTATGTGTGCGCTTGTGTGTTTGTGCCGTGCAGCATTGGGCTCCGCACTGAGGGGTTAAACTCCGGAGTGATGCTTCATGGACCGCGATGAGAGGAGAGGTACTCAGGGACAACACAAGCCATTCCAAATAGCACTCAGTCTGAATAATGCAGCAGTATGGAGGAGGGAGGGAGGGGGCGATAGCAGGGAGGAGGAGGAGGAGGTCAGGGGAGGAAGACGAACAATTAGGAGACAGGCTGTAAGAGACATTGTGTGGAGAGAGGGGAGCAAAAGCGCGGAGAGCGGTGGAGGAGAAGAGAGGGGCAGGAGGTGCATGGAGAGGAAGCAGTGGAGGAGAATTGTGGAGGCTGGCTGATTTATGGAGATAGAGAGGAGGAATGGGGTGGCAGAGAGGTACATGGAGAAGAGAAATCGCCATAGAATACAGAGTGGAGATGAATGTGGAGGCAAAAAGAAAAAAGAGAACACTCAGTGGAAGGACCTTTGGAAATAAGTTGTTTCTTTGCCACCCACGAGAGACAGAATGTAATGGGAAATACAGTACAGACTGTCACTGATCCAGGATATGTGACACTTGTGACACTGCTCAAAAAATGAATCCATCAATGAGACAAGAGTCTTCAAAATCCTTCACCCTCACTTGTGAAACGATTTCTTCATATATACATTATTCATGTATACATTCAGAGTAATTGAGCACGTTTTGAATTCATAAGACAATATCGTTCAGTGGCTGTCAATATTTTTAAGAGTCTATAAAGAATTGCTTATACTTAGAGAAAAAAAAAGATTTACTGCAGGTCCAAAAGTATTGCTTTCTCAATCACATGTAAATTTAGGGCAATTCAAACAGACAATGTGATGTAAAATAGTGTGATGCAAACCATACCACAATTCATAGATACTTCCCTCTGTTCAGGCACACAAGTGATGAAGGTACGTCATTCTTAGACTCTTAGACTTGATAACGAGTCCAGAGAAGTGTCAGTATGTGCTACTGGGACTCCCTCAGTATCTGATTCCTCTTCTGATTCTAGCTCAGACATGTAAGGCTGAATGTGTACATGCTCTGTAGTTAATACTTTGCTCCATGTGGTCGCCAGAAACACATTAAACGGATCTGAGCGGGAATAGAGCCGGTTTTCCTCACACCATGCAACCATTCTGGGTCACCTCTAAATTTAATATTGAAATTGACACATCCACTCGTTGCCTCCCGGACCCCTGGTACAGTGGTGATATATTTGTTGCAGCAAAGTGAAAAATGTCACTTCAGTTCCAGTTGGTCAATGCACGTGGAATGACGCTGGTGGCATATCCACAGAGATTGGCCGACCGCAGGTTCCCTCAGCTCTATGGAGCGTGTCAGTGCCTTTCAACTCATTGTTTTGGTTCACGGCCTGCAGCTCTTTTAATTCATTTCATGCCCATTTGAAAAATTTTGAGTGAGGAACACAATTTCAGCTCCTTTGTACGTCTTGTACATGTGAAGAAATTGCAAATAAAAGCTGTGCATTGTTATCGTTGACCTTTCATTGTTTATTGTTGTTCATTCTCACTGCTCTGCAGCGTCAGTGCTACTTCCAGGTGTAGTGGGAAGCCGTTTGCTGTAAAACCACAGACAACGCAGTGCAGTAAACCCTTGCCAGACTGCTGCTAAACAGACTCCAGCTCTGACAGAGCGGCTCAGTAGAAAACATCTAGTTTCTCCAAAAAGAGCATGGCACTTGATTAATCTCTCACCAAGCTTATTAATGAGGATTAATAAAAAAAAGAGATCTGATTTAATCAAAACACAAACAGCAAAATCAACAGTCTGGAGAAAGACAAAATAACACTGATCCATTTGTATATTTCAGAGGAGCGACATCCCAACTTCACATGCAGTGATCATGAAAGACAACATTTTCTGGCATCGCTGCTGCAAGAAATTTTTAGACAGTGATATCCCCAGCAACACTCTCAGGCTGATGGCTTGTTAAAAGCGCTGAAATCTAATTTGGAGGATTCACAAATGGGAGATGTGCTACATCAGAGGTGTAACTGGAGAGGAGCGCCACTCCACCACCATGAAACAAGGAGAAGACAAGATGAAGAGAACCTGAGAGATAGAGGTTGAGAGGAGGCATAATGATATTTATAGCTGCTTCCTGTTCAAAAGTGTGTGTGTGTGTGTTTGCATGTGCGCATGTGCGTGTGCAAGTGTGTGCATATATTTCGTGTTTTTGACTCGCTTGAATGCAACTCTGCATTAAAGCATTCAAGATCTGACATTGTCTTTTGTGGCACAACAAAAAAATAAAAATGTCCAACCACAACGTCCCAGATTGCATCAAATTTACCATGAGATGAATTCTGTCCCTGTCAGAGTCATCCATGGCTCGCCATGAACAAACACACAATGGAAAGCAGGACAGCGACGGCACAGTTTGACAGGTTTTAGTATGCGGCTTCTCCATGCCTCATCGAGGACAAAGACAGGAATTGGAAAATTCTAAATGACAGCAAATTTCTGAGGCCGACTTTTCATTGTGTATTTGTCACGGATGTTCCTCTTCGGCCTTGGCCGTATGTCCTGAGACGTAAAGATCATTGCGTTATTGGTAAAGTGCTACTCAACAAAGGGTTATAGGGTTTACAGCAAACAGCGATGTAAATAATAGAAAAGCACACTTAGAGAGAGAGAGAGAGAGAAAAAAAACTCTGTTATACTTGTCCCCAGTGAACCCAGCACCAGAAAACCCAAAAGCTCTGTGGTGAGGAAGTCATTGCCAAAGCCATCACTGACACGGTCCTGGACCCCCTGCATTTTTTTTCTTTGTATGTACATTTTAGATCCACTTTTTAGACCATCACCCTGCCTATGCTGCCTGACAGATATCGGTCAGCCCGTATGACTCTCTTTGTTCAAGATCAGGGTTATTATTTTTACACCATGTTCCTAGCTTTGCGTCCATGATATTACGGCCTTGTGTGGATAGTGGGGATGCAGCGGTAGCCGAAAGCACTCGAAGAAAGTCAAATCGGAATGCGTCTTGGTCTGCTTACTTTCACTTTTATTTGTTTTAACAACTTGAATACTTCATACACAGGTGGAATACATGCTCAGTTTCTTTGACTCTCTGTAACAATACACTTTAGTCTTTGCAAAAAAAAAAAGAGAAACGGGTCACATTTTTAGCAGGTTGTGGCACACTTTCAAAAGCATTTAAGCACTACAGGAAAGAGTTTTGGTATCCAGTTTCTGTTTATGTACATTCTGTGTATCACATGTATTCTCATGCTAATTCGTAATTGTTTGCTCATAGTGCAGAGGTGCTTTTGTGATGCCAGGCTTTGTTACAGCAGAGTTCATTTCACTCAGTTAACAGAAATACTTCCTTATCTATCAGCAAACCTGACAAGCATAAATGTCATCGGAACACACATCCGTTCATTTCCAGTGCAAATGATTAAATAGAAAACAGAATAAATTAAGAACACAACAGCAACTGAATGTATGCATTCATCACTCCTTGAAAAACAATCATTAACACTCATATTGTCATGAGGAACAATAATAAATGCTATGTCTAAAATGTACTGTATACTCTCAAATATCATACAACTGTGATTTTTTTAGTGCAATTTCACTTGTTATACACCACAGCTTGCTTTTTCTCCCATCTACCCAAAGGTATGCACTGAGAAGGGAAGGTCTGTCGCAGAAATGTTAACCTGCAGTGTGCAGCTTGCATTAGCTTTTTAATTCGGCAAATCTAGTACAATGTCCAGGTAAATCTTCTCACAAGCACGTCTTTTAGCTTGTCTTCCTTTTTGTATCTCAACTCTCTAACTCTCTCTCAAAGCAAATTGTGAAATCATGTCTGTCAGAGATTTTCTTTTCCCCAATGTTCGAAGAGTCACACCAAATCTGGATTAAAAATTGTAATGCCATCCAAATAATAACAATCACGGAGATGAGGTTGCAGTCGTAATAAGTGGTAGCAGACAAAAAACTGACAAAAATGGCCTATTTCAAAAAGCTAATGCAAGTAGCATCCCTGTTTTAGCCGAGTAGCTCTGACGCTCGACTTGCTGGGCTGTTCGCTGTTCATTTTATTCGAGTCCGTTGGGTTTGACTCGCTAGCAAGGCATTTAGACCCCAAACGGACAAAACGCACAGCTGCCCTTTGCGGAGAGTTGCTGGTAAAGATGACTCTCCAGTCGACTCTGGGGGTTCCAGCGAAGCGTAGCTTAGCCTCTGCTAACCTAAAGACTGCAGATGCAAAGAGAGCTGACAGGGCTCTCAGACTGACAGGTCAACACGGCCCCTCTGCAGTGCATCTCGCCATGCTGTCTTACAGTCCACCACTCACAGTTGCTGTTTCCTACATTCCCATGGTCATCCATGTATTGCAATTTTGTGAGCTCTCACAGTTCTGTACAGTATTGCACGATTCAACTCATCTCCAGGAAGTGTCCCGTGAGAATATTCAGCACTAAGATAACCTTTAAACTGTTGCCTGCAACCAGTGATGAGGACTTGTTTTTTTTTTATCACATCGAATGGCATGATAGTCAGACTTATTAATGATCTTAAGTAATCCAAACAATGAATATGCCTTGTTTCAATTCATGGTTTTAAAACAGATTCAATTCTCAAGTAACCACCCACCATACATTTTAGAAACGTAGTCAACCATAATGAAATCTTTTAAAAAACTGCCTCCTGGACAGTTCGGTACTATTCATTTTTTTACTTTTTTCTTTTTCTTTCTTTTTTTTTTTTTTACAAACAATCTAAATATTTCTTCCTGTCCCACTGTCTTGACTGTTGATCAGGGTTTCTACGTTCTATGCACACTCAGTCTTGAATCAACGTGTGGCCTTTCTTTCCAAATGAAAACAAGAGTACCAGTTAGAGACTTTGGCATCTCCGAGACCACATATTGCGTTCAAGTTTTGGAAAAACCCCGCTAATGAGGCCAGTGTCACTTTTAAACACGCATGTGAAGAGCAGCAAAACGTTGCTCGCCTACAAACAGAAAATAAATGACCTGTTGTCATAACTATATCTAAGTAGTGATAAAGATTGTGCAAAAATGCAGTGGTGTTCATGGTATTGTCAAATGAGAAGTCTTATCTTTTGATATTTTCTTTAAACTTCACATTTAAATGGACAGAAGAGTAACTAAGTCTCTGGCTACATGTCAGGCCTGTGCAAAGATACATTAGATGGGTGCTCAAGTGTGTAAAACCTCCTATCATATGATATGCTTAAAAAAAAACAAAAAAAAAACAAAAAGAAAACCCCAAAGGTTTCAGAATGGAGTGGCTTCAATCCATATTCATCGAAGATCCTGTCATATCAGAGGAGGCTAACGCACCTCTGATCTATCTCAACACATTTATCATGATTGTTAATGCATGAGGCATGTGAAGAGCCCTTACAATTTCTGCACCCCTTCACAGACTGAAAAAAAAACACATTACTTGAAGTATACATTATGCTACATCGCCCCCACCCCCCATGTTTATCACAGTGACTTTTTTTGTTAAAGTTTTTTCTCTTGTATACAAATACAGAATTTTTAGAATGAGGATAAAATAATAAAAAATATTCATTTGTACATCTGTAATAGATTCTTTGTACAGTAGGAAGAAAAAGTCACTTCCACAAGCAGGAACTCCCTCTCACACAAAGACTAAAGTGCTGGAGCCAAGAATGCACCGTCTGCATCCAGCTGGCTTGATATTGGCGTCTAAGATATAATCATGTCATAACACACTTGTTTGTATGGGTAGCTATGAAAAACCTAGACCAGCATCTCTCCCTATGCAGGTAGCAGCCACGCCCACAGAGGTGGGCACTCATTGGGCCACTGGCAGTCAGCTGACCAGGAAGCGTAAGGATACAGGCTTTGTCAGTGCTGCGTTTTCTAGCTGCACAATTCTTAAGAAAGAAAACAAAGCCGGGTGTAAGACTTATCCTGGCAGGGCGGTGGGATCTGACCTGTGCAGAGCGGGAGGGGAAGCTGAGGGGGAAGAGCAGCTCCTGTGGTCTGAGGAGAGAAACAAGAAGGGATGACAACCTGCAGGAAGGCACGCACAGCTACACACACAGTTACCTGCATATTTACACGTGGGGGACTGAGTCCAAATGAGCCTGTCGCCTGAATAACCTGTAACTCTTGCATCAAAATACACTCTGGTCTTTCAGCAGTAGAGATCAAACAGACCACGACTGGCACAGTTTGGTACAACTGCTATACTTATGTGTCATGCTTATTACAAATCAATCAAAATATGGCTATTTGGGTCACAGTGTACTGCAGTGTGTCTGCTGCGCCAGCAGGCCCCTGGTAACACTACTTGAGCACAAAGCGGGAAATACTGTGGATGAATGAATGGACGGCTAGTTTCAGACAAATGCTTGAAGTGCTACAAGGTGAACCTTGAATTTGCACGATGCAGTTGTTGGGAAAATTACCTTCCACTTTCCACAGCACAGATCAATCACTGTTCCTCACAGCCAGTCGTTGGAAAAGCTTCTGCTTCCTGGTTCTGGAACATGTACTGTGGAGGAGGAAACCACACACACACACACACACACACACACACACACACACACACACACACACACACACACACACACACACAATATAATTAACAACCAAAATTCCCAATATTACAACTGATGATAGCATTTTGTGCTTCCCCATATGTTTGATATCTGTTATGAAAGCTGGAGAAAATAGAAGTAGAACATGATTCCCTTTGAATAATCCTCTTGGGAGGCAGCCTGAACCCGCGCAAGTCACTGCTTGAGTTATATTCATTCAATATTCAATATTCAGTGTATTAAGTCAGCCAAAGGAATGAAATGAAGATAGAGAGGCTCCCACAGAGGGCTCCTGAGGTTCTGTGGGTGAACGGCTCTGAATGTGGGATGAATTACCAAACATGGCACACACAGACTGTGACTGGAAGTGGAAAAATCTGCGACTCTCTAATTACTACAAGTACTATTGAGTGTCAGCTTTGCAAACAAAACCTCACAGACATGTTGGAGAAATGAGAAATGAGCTCCCGCCAGATGAGACATCACTCTGAGCGTCAACAAATCTGCCTTTCAGAGGGATCCGGCTCTGGGTGATTGATGATAATGACTTTTCCCAGGTCTGTAAGAGCTGCTGATATGTTTACATGTTTACAGAGCACTCTCAAAAAGGGATTACAGGGACGACTCTAAAAGCAGCTTTTACCATGGAGCAGAATACTCCACTTGTCTGTCTTCAACACACTCTTTCACATGCTGCGTTACTGTAATAATTAATTGGGACCTGAGAAAACAAGGGGAATTGCCCAAGGAAATGGTCTAAGACGTTTTTTCTCCTATGTGAGATGCATTGGATAAAATCATCTGCCAAATGACAATTGAAAACTAAATGCTATCAATAGTCAATTAAAGTATAACCAAAAAAGAAATGTAAAAAAATCCCAGTTTTATAACATCAATATCACAAATACTGCACAATGAATAATGTTTGCTCTTTGTATGGGAAAAGCTGTTTAAAGATGAAGGCAAATATTCATTGTATTATATTTATATAGGTTTATATCAGGGGTATGGCAGCGAGGCTCGTTGCTGTCTAAAGCACTGTGCAGCGTGCAGGTGCAGAGCGTTACTGCAGTGCTGCTGTTTCGGCTGCTTTGTTCCCTCCCTGTGATTCTGGCTGCTCGTGACAGAGCGTCTCACTGGCTGAGACACATTAAAGACTATTTAAGCTCCTCAGTGTGTCAATCTGTGACAGAGCAAACAGCCTCCACATCCTGTCTGCTCGGGACGAGGCGGACACAGAGTTGCAGCGCCGTGACATTATTGATTACCTTGCCAGCATGGAGGTTTGGCAGAGGGCTCTCTGCTGCTGGAAATACAAACTGTGAGGAGGAGGAGGAGGTGGAGGAGGAGGGGCATTTAGCAGTTCAATTGTATAGGGCTTTTCTAATTATTGTTTTTAGCAGTGCCCATGCATGTGCTGTACTTGGATGGCATAATTTTCATCCTCAGCTGACGTGTTTTTTTTTATGAGCTGTGTGCGAAATCACTCTTCTAGCTTCTCATTTCTGCTCTTATGCGAGTATATGCATGGTTAAACACTGTTGATTGTCTAGCGTTGCAGTGCCCGCTCTCATCTCCTCCCATTTCCATTTCCAGTTGACGGTCAAATACGCAGCTTTTAAAGCTTCTGTAAGGTTCACGATTTCATTTTCTTTGCTTCGGAGCTGGTGAAAGTGAAGGATGAAATGATTGCTGTCACCATGACTTCAGTTATGTCTAATAGTTGCGTAATCCTTGAGCGTCATGGGTTTAATTTTTTAACGCACAGAGCTATTTTGGCTCGAGACGGGCAGAAAGGTGAATACCCAGCAGCCATGGAGCTGTTTAGGGAGGGGACTGCAGTTTATTTTTATTTGATACAGGACATCAGTAAATTACTTCTCAGGGAAATGTGGGACATCAGGTGACACGAAGTTGGTTACGAAAAAAGAACAGTGTGGCTGAAAGTTAAAGCTGCGAGACAATAAACAGAATTATTCTAACGTCTCATTGACAAATATGTAATGTAAAAAGTGTTCAAAGCAAGGATTATTATCATCCATGCATGTCCTCAAATTTTGCAAATGTATTTTACAGTTAATTAATTTGCTCTCATCAGCTTCTTTCCAGCAGGAGCAGCTGCTCTGCACAGCTCTAAAAGCCCCACTGCACAAAACACAGTCAAAATAAGAAAGAGTCTGCAGAGGGGAACGACTTTTCCCCACAAAGTGTTTACCAGTGCTGAGTGAATAAAACGAACCCTGTCACTTCTGAGTCTGAACTGTAAACGGGCAGCTGGCTGCAACATGTTCACCTTGTCAGCTTCGCAGGGTGACGTCAAGGTGACGTGTTTACAGTCTGTCATCAGTAAGGGAGTGAGAGAGGGTTGCACATCTGCAGGGGATGTCAAACTGGTCAAGCAGAGACGCTGCCTCGGCATTGTGAGTAAAGCGGAGGGTGATTACTCCTGAGCGGGGAATTATCTTCCGCTGAGCATGTGCAGTTGTCACATCAGATGACTTACTGATTTGAGGTTGGACTCCATCTCTGTGAAGTTCCACTCAGTGAGAGGCAGGTTCAAACTGAAGGGCTGCAGAGAGAGGGAGAGAGAGAGAGGGAGAGAAAGAGAGAGAGAGAGAGAGAGAGTCATGCAGGTCAGAGGGCAGGAACAGTTCAACTCGTTGGCCTCTGTGAGCTGTATAAGCAGTGACAGATACAACCACTTGTTTAACAAGCTGTCTGTCAGTGTGTGTCTAAATGTGCAAGTGTGTGTTTGTGTGTGTGTGTGTGTGTGTGTGTGTGTGTGTGTGTGTGTGTGTGTGTGTGTGTGTGTGTGTGTGTGTGTGTGTGTGCAATGCAGTTCCACTGACATCCATGACAGCACTGGCCCCAGCTTCCACAGTGCTCTGCTGATGGCTTCGGAGCAGCAGCTGCTGAAGCTCCTCCAGGCTCATATCCACATTCTCCACAGTGTCCGAAACCTCCACCCTGCACACACACACACACACACACACACACACACACACACACACACACACACACACACACACACACACACACACACACACACACACACACACATACACACACACACACACACACACACACACACACACACACATAAGACCTCAAATTTCAGAGGCAATGGCATTTAATCATACGCCTTCAGCGTGAAGTTAATTAATTTTAAAAGGATATAAATGCATTGTAAAGGTGATATATAGACATGTAAACCCAGACACTTGTGCTTTGTGTGGCCTCAGATTGCCCATGTTCTTGCAGCTGAGGCCCTGTGTGAGCACCCACCTGTCCAGAGCGGGCCTCTTACTCCTCCTCTCCACTATGGATGCCACGGAGCCCCTGCCCTCCAGCACGGACTGGACCATGGCGACAGGCAGCACTGGGGGCTCTGAGGAGCACACCTCACAGGAGGAGCTCAGGGCAACGGCCTCTCCTCCGCCCACACTGCCTCCAGCCCCCGCCCCACGCACCCCTGGACTCACAGGCTCCTCTTTGATCAGCATCATGCACTTCTCCCTGATGGTACAGTCACATGCTTCCAGTCACCCCTGTGTCATGTCCCCTGTCAGTTGGAGGAGTAAACACTCGCTGCCTCATCACATTCACTGTGTGCCACTGTGTACGCTCTTTCTCGGGGCAGATCAGTGAGATGAAACTTTGATGAGCAGATGTTGCAGTAGATGTACAGCTGATTGCAGAGAGAGCTCTAAAATGGAAAATCGTGTTCGTGTTACAGCGCCTGCTCACCCGGTCTCATCGGGCTGCATCTGGAGGCCCATGCTGGCCTGAGACATGTCTGTAACATCTGATATGATTGGTCCTCCTGTCAGCCCACTGGTGGAGCAAGAAGCGGTGTCACTGGATGGCTGAGGAGGAAGAGGAGAGGACTATGAAGATGTGCTGTTTGTTCACCTCAAGAAACCCTAACCCTAACCCTAACCCTTCCGAATGTTTTCCTCTGTGAGCCGACTGTTCATTTAGGAAAACTGAAGTGATTTAAAATGGAACATTCCAGATATATAGTACTGGACCAGAAAACATAATATTGGAATTTGGTTAACTAGGCTAGAATTTGACATTGGCTCTTTGCTACACTATGTACAAAAAAATAGTGCATCAATGTGTATTTTCGTCTAAATTGTATATTACATTTTTCAATAACAACAAATCTTTTTCAGTTTGCACTGAATTGAACGCTGTAGCTCACATGTGCCTCACCTCGGGGCCTGCAAAACACTGCTTCCCTCTAGTGGTGCTACAGTGTAACATCGACCCCAATGGCCGCAGGTTGAGGGAGATTTATGTCTAGATCCATATCCAGATAAATTCACCAGCGTGTAATGAATATGTCTCATTTCAAGCAGACTTTGAGTTTGGTTTTGAATCAATGTCTTGGAGTAAGTGAGTCATTACTTCTGCATCAAGAACATTATGTGTTAAATCAACTGGTTTAAGAACAGAGATTTATAACCGGAGCTTGGCCAAGCCCTGAGACTGAGCCAGTGACTTCAGAGTTGATGTTTACTGCCTGTGGCTGCCAGCGATGCTGGTGCTGGATGTGGAGGGTCACACACAGCCATTTACTTATTGTACTACACCTATACTGCAAAGTGAAACTGATTCAGCTGAATGCAGATCCCATTATTAGGACTATTATTATCACTGTTATTATTTTGGTGTGTCTCACCGATTGGATGTAGAACGGCTCGTGCATGGGCTCCATTGGGTGAGCGTGGCTGAACTTTGAAGCAGGAGGGCTGGGGGAGCCATCGTCTAACATCAGGGGGCTGGAGAGAGCAGTGCTTTTGTTAGCATGCACACACAATCAAAGACAGCAGGCCGTCTTCAGTTCAGAGAGGGTTAGCTACAGGTGGAGGCTCTGCTCAATACTCTCATGGCTATACAGATATCAGAGTTCGCTCCGTGTTCCCTGATACCACGCTAAAGTTAGCACGCATGGATGCTTAACTAACCTGGTAAACAGTGAATCCGCTAAACATTAGCATGCTAATGTTGCTATGACTGCTGCTGCTTTATTGTCGAGAATCGACCGGGAATGAGTGAGTCACTGGAACTGGTGCTTCACACGGATGGTGGACGCATCAAAGTCAGGAGGCTGCACATGACCACCATTAAAATATGCGGCAAAATTTGCACCTTTGCCAGGTAGCACACTGACCCTGAAACGGGCGTTTCTATGGCACTTTTGTGTTCCAGCATGCCTTTCTTTTCTCATGTCGGCCTTGTTCGCACTCAGCAGCACAGCTGAACCAGCATTTTACACACACAGGCTGTGGCAGGGTCATGCACTCTGCTTTGCCTTCACTGTGCGTGAATGTGTGTGTGTGTGTGTGCGAGTGTGCATGTGTGTGTGTGTGTCTGACTGACTGATTCAGCACTTGTCTCCATTCACAGCGCTTGTTGAGTTAGATTGTTCAGTTTGTCAGCTGAGCCAGCCCTTCCCTCTGCCCCACTGTGGCCCTGTTTGTCTCACTTTTGTTGACTGCTCCGCTGTGTGTGTGTGTGTGTGTGTGTGTGTGTGTGTGTGTGTGTGTGTGTGTGTGTGTGTGCTTGTGTTTGTGCACATTTGTGTGTGTGTGTCCATGCATGTACTTACAGCTTTCTCTTTATTCCCACAGTGCTGGGTGTGTTTGACTGCATCTGGCTGAACAGAAACTGAATCAGCTGGCAAAGAGAGAAAAAGCACAGCATGATTCAGCATGGTCCTTAAACACACGCACATACACACACACACACACACACACACACACACACACACACACACACGCACACACAGATACAAACACGCGTGCACACAATGAAAAAAACAATCTCATCGTTGCCATTTTTTACTTCAGGTAAGGTGTGAAAAAGGTAACCCTAACCCACCCATAACTGTACCATCTTCAATAAAATAAATTGGTCTGAGACTTGAAGTGAGGGTGTGGTTTAACTTAAACCCTATATTTTGTAGGTTATTAATATGTGTAACCAAACATGCTGGAACAACAATGAATGAAAATGACTTTCTGAGTACTTTTGAGCACACACTTGCAATCCTGTGGACAAAGGATTGTGGAGCAGGAATGCAGAATTTATAAACGTGGAGCCACTGTCATAACTACTTAAAGTCAAGATCAGGAATATATATAAAGAATAATATATGCGGCGCAAAACTTTGTGCAGCTAACAGAGGAGTAAGCTGATGAGCAATCAGTGCTATGAACCTTCAAAGAGACCTTTCACATATTTGGCTGAGTGTTCTGAAAATGTACATTTTAAGTAAGCTTTGGGTCAAATTAAGTTTTAAGCACCTAAAGAAAGCTGATTATAACGTGAGAAGTACGCAGACTGAAGAATGGTAACAACCATCGTCTGCTGCATTTGAAGCTGGGTCAGTGGTTCAGAGGCCGCAGGTGTAGTGAGAATGATCAGAAATGCACTGTGGGATTGTTCCTTCCTATGAGCAGGTGCAGACATGCACTCAGTGCCTACTGAAGAAAACAACACACACACATGCCTCCACGGTTCTCACACACAGTTCTCTCTTTGCACACATGCACAACACACACACACACCCACCCACCCACCCACACAGACACAGACACAGGCACAGACAGACACACACACTGACTGACCTTGTTCATGACTTTCTGCTGCTGCGTGTGGTTCTGTCTCAGGGAGACCACCTCTCGCCACAGCACCTCATTTTGCCTGGGCAGGTGGCAGGGGGAGGTCATGGACAGCAAGAGAAAGAAAAAAAAAACAGAAAACAAAATGAAGTTCGATCGAACCAAAACCAGATATTACCGTCTCTTTCCTTTGACACTCAACTGTGGCGCCTGACTAACCCATTTGACAGCTCCGCAGGGACAGTCTTAGTAGAGAACTGGGCATGCAACCAAATAGTCTAAGGTTGGATCCTTCACATTGGCAGGTGTGGGTAAAGTGGCCTTGAGCAATTCATATACAGTAGCATCTGCTGCTCTGGGGGGGGGGGGGGGGGGGTCTAATAGCACCCGCTTACAACAAACTCCTAAGTGCACAAAAGATGACTTCAATCTAATGACACTTGCCCATATTTCATTTAATTTTCCAAAGTATGGTCTCGACACCAGACCAACAGTGACTCAAGTGACATCACATGAGACCATTAATCGTCATGTAGTCACAAACTTATTGACCTGATGAGTAGCACAGGCCTTCGATGCTCGGCCCGCCTGTCAGACAGCGCGGTGCAGGGGGTGAAGATGTGAGAGGAAAAGACAGCGTATTTATAACCATCCCAGTTTTAGCTCTCCACTTTAAGACGGTCCACTACCCCAAGGTGGTGCACATGTGAGCTCTTTGTTAAGTGATGTGGAGAAGAGCCTGACGGTTATTTTGGTTCCTCCACCATGTGATGGCACCATGGTAGGTGCAAATGACTCAGCTGCTCCAGCACCTGGCTCACTCCCCACCAGGCTGCTCAGAGACTGGCTCGGGCTGTTGCAGGGGCAGGGCGGGGAAACAGGGCACCAGCTGCATGTGCGGGGGAACCAGCATGAGAGGGTGGCGACACACAGTGAGAGTTGGTTATCATTAAAACTGTTTGATTTCGTGACTCAGATTTGCTACATGACCATCTCTGTGTTCAAAAATGAAGCCAGTCAAAATAAGTCACACCATTGTTTGGGCAGTGTGTGTGTGGCCCTGCATCTTCATCCAGCTTTAAGTTCAGTAAGAGCACACAGCGGCCTGGGGGCAAACACCCTCTGTTCTAAATTAAAGAGCATTATTTTCAGCATGTGGTCACGATGTATAATGATTTAAATGCATGTTTGATGCCTTTGTTGTCCTTCCTTAACATACAGAGCTGGAGTTGCACTTCCACACCTGACCACTGCATTACTACATTAAAATGATTTTAGCCATGCACTACAACTGAGCAGGTAGGATCTAACAGACCTGTCTGCAATAACTCTGACAGATATACTGACAGTGTAGGGATAAATATTCAGTGTTGGGGAGAGGCGGTTACCTATTCAAATACAAAATATGAAAAACTACATCAAAACAGGTTATGGTTGGGTTAGGCTAAGAGTGAATGGTGTGTGTGTGTCTGTGTGTGTGTGTGTGTGTCCTATCCATACCTGTCCTGGGTGTACCCTTTGAGCTCAATGCAGAATATGGCTTGGTGGCATCATTTATTAAAATCTGTAAGGATCTCCTCAACCCACGGAATTAAAACATTTGTAGCAACCTATTTTGGCAGCAGGTCAGAGGTGCATTCAGGACCTCGGAGTTGTTACCAGTTTCCTGAATGTCAGCCGGGATGACCCTGTGTGGCAGGGCTTCACACTCTGTGCTGGGTGTGTGTGTGCCAGTGACTAGAGCTAGCCTTGTCTGCTAACTGTGGTTAGCAGATTCGTCACATTTAAAGGCTTTGAGGCATTTGCCTTGAGCTATGATGTGACATTATTGAAAAAGTTCTTTAACTTGTTCCCAGCCCATTTTTGATTTTTTTCACACCCATGTTAATTTAAATGTATAAACAAACAGTATATTGCACATGATCAAGGACCTTAGCCTGACAGGTTTTAGTGGAGGCTGGCAGCACAAAACTTAGCTTCACATTATCGACCATGTAACCATCATTTCTGCTCCCTCAAATGCTTTGATGTGTGGGTCGTTTTGGGCAATTTAGAGATTCATCGTAGAACTACTTTGTGTTGTGTCTCTGACATGGTCTGTGAGCGCATGTGGGCCTGAACAGGTGCACACAAGCCTGCCGATTCTTTCCAAGAATGTCATTATTGGTGTGTGCATGTGTGTGTGTGTGTGTGTGTGTGTGTGTGTGTGTGTGTGTGTGTGCATGTGTGTATGTGAGTGTGCACGTTAGTCAGGTGAGCAGGTGAACATTCTCTCCTCTCATTAGCAAACAATAGAGCATACAAAGCAACTCGGGCGCACAATAGAGACACAGCAGCTATTTTCAGCAACAATGGCCTCCACAGAACAAGTCAGTTCGTCCAATGGGGGATTTGTTCCAACTTAGCGAGGAGAATAATGGACAGGTCAATTGCTCCTCTCTCATTTTCCCCCCAAAAGAAAAGTTAAAAAAGGGAGAAAAATTGAGGAGTATGGGGACAGTGACAACTATTTTCAGTCATATTCAATTCAGCTTTAGTTTAAGCGTCAATTCGCAGCAAATGCTATCTCTAAAGGATCTGCAATAAACTTTTTCCCCAAATTTCTCAACAAATCTGACATGAGAAATATCTTGGCAACAAGGGTGAGGAAAACCTATACCTGATGCTAAAGCATCACAATACTATTTTATTTTTTAGTGAAAACATAAATTGTGTTTTAATATTGTTCGGCTGTTGAGGCCTTGGAGTTTTCTTTTCACCATAAAGTTACAGAGACATTGTCATACAAAGGTCACCAAGACATCACCCAGTTCTTTGTGGACAAATGAACACTTTTTCCGAGAGTTGTTTGTGAGATATTTGCTGCTACTTTTGCTGTATTTTCCATCTAATTTGGGCCTGTGGTTCTCGAGAGCCTCTCATGCCAGTTTGGAGATACAGCTCTGTTTAACAGCATGGAACAACAAATAGCTTTTGTAATCCTGTTCACAGGCCTGCTGGGCTGCATCACAGGACCGGTGGTGGATGGGGTAACTTGCTTAGGGGGATGTAGATGATAAAGGATTTCCCTGACAATCAAAGACTCTGAACAAAATCGTAACTGAAATTCACCAACCACCTGTGGTGCACACACACATATGTGCACACACGCAACACAGATAACTCACTGTTTCATGTCCTGCATCTGGCACTCCATGTTATCCTGCTGGGTCCTGAGAAGCTGCACCTCATACAGCAGTTTGCTGAGGTCCTCCTGACGAACCTTGGTCTCCTCGCTCTTCACTATGGAGACCTGGACACACACAGTGATGCCGTATTAAGTCATTTATTCAAGCACGGGATGCCGAGCCACATAGTGCCAACAACAGCTTTTATGTTGGGCTCAGGTTACATTGGGTCTGGACAGTAATGGTCCCTACTTTATAATCCCTTATTATGGGTGATTCCCTGATTGTATGTGGTGGGTGAGCAGTTAGCACTGTTCCCTCACAACATGGAAGTTCCACGTTAGACTCCCATAGCAGGTAAGATAAAGGGTGGATTATCCAAGGACTGAGCATCCATCCTGCACTATTCTCACCTGCTCCAAAGAAAAGTGACATATGGAGACCACAAAGCTCCTTGCTTGCATATCACATCATATGCTCTTGTGTTTCCTGGATGAAGTTTCATTAGTCAAGAGTTTCTCCTGTTTACAATATAATAAAATGAGTTGAAAATAATTCCTGCAATGTTGAATTCATTCTCACTCTCTCACAGATGTGGGAATTGATGGGATGTCCAGAGCAATTTACACATTTATACAAACCGTATCTGTTCAAGGCCTAAAACTGCTGACTGTCATTAATCCAGCATCTGATGTGTAAATGTATTTAATGCTAATCACTGGTTGGGATGTTTTTTTGTATCCTGAGGAGTTGCCTCGGCATGCTGAAGGCTTTACATTTTCGTGAACACACTTTACTTTACATACACGCTTCATCCCAATGCAGTGCTTCAGATAAAATGCTGGGCACAGTTTGAATCATCTCAGATACTTTCTAATCAGTTTTGCATGTCAAATGCGCGTATGAGTCCACACCTTCCTCTTGATGTGTTCCAGCATGTGCTCGTGGCCCTGGAGGAAGTACAGATGTTGGAACTCTGTGTCGTCCCTCTCAGGCTTCACCAGGCCACTCTGCTCAATGTTCACCACTTTACGGAAACCATCTAAACACAAGAGCACAGACACTGTGTTGATGGCCTGGACTGGGTGGAGGGAATACGCAGGAGAAGGTGAGAGAAGAGAAGAGAAGAGAAGAGAGGAGAAGAGGAGATGTGCACTCACACATGTTGAGCTGTCGGACGAAGCTCGCCATGTTGTTGTGTTTGAAGTACTTTGGCAGGACTTCCTTGGCGAAGCGTCCCTGGTCAAACACATGAAAACTGGTCCCAGTCTGTAACACAGTCATGAGGAACAACAAGTGAGACTGGAGGATGGATGTAATCCTTCATAATTTAAACCCCTCAGGGTTTACAGACTCACTGTCCCATTTTTATTTCTGTTACTCTGTGTGGTTGAAAGGACTAACTCTAAGATGTCTCCAAGAGATGTGTCCTTGTACATGCACAGGGAGATTTATTCTGACACAGAGCATTCATCTATTTATTCATGAGAAACTGTGTGTTGATACTTGTCACGTGTAGCTGATAAAACTTCCAATGGCTGCAGAGATGGAAAATAATGACGATAAACTATATGGAAAACTTGTTTTAATCTGTACTAATCTGGTTTGGAAAGACACATTAAAGTGCCAATTTAAATTGTAGTAACCATAGTAACTATAGTAACTAAAACCCTACAATAGTTAAATAATTTGCTAGTCTGCTAGTCTTGCTGGCTAGCTAAACATAGTTTGATGAGGAGGTGACGTATGTTTTCCTGAGGGTGCAGGATCTATTGAATAACCGTAACAGCAGTTTAGTCAGCCAGTCCAACAAAACCAATCTCTCCCTCACTGTTCTCTCTCTGATGAATCATTCTCTCCCTTACAATGTTTTAGTCACGCTGGATAATTACAGCAGCCGTGTCTTACATTGGGACACAATGCTGCGATAAGACACTGAGCTCCAGCAGTGCCACAAGACACCGGGAGGGAAACGTATGAAGCCAGGGTCTCTGTGATAAGTCACTGCTGTTACCTTGTATGAGGTGATGCTCACTTGCCTACTAATGGTGTGACAATGCAACAGCTGATGCTGCACACTCTGAATATAGATGTCATGGGACCGGGACAGCATCTGTCTGTGTGTTTGTCTCTGTGAAGAAGCGCAGAGAAGCTGCTCTCTTCCTGTTTACCCACTCTGTGTTCCACATCAGTCCCGCACTACTTAGTCTCAAGGACAAGTGAATAAACACGGGCCAGATACATCTGGTTTCTGTCGTCTAGAAATGCTGTTCAAATCTGGTCACTCGGAAAATGATCAGAGTTACTGGTCATGTGGGAATATCCTTCATTATGTGAAAAGATGCAACATTACTCGGTCAAAAATGCGTTCAGTGTCAGAGGCTATGGCTAAGGCCCAATCATAGCATAAGGTAAGAGTGTGATCATGACAATGTATTGTTTAAACCAACCTCGGTAACATCTTTAGCAAGACACAGCCAAAAACACATCACAACTGTACTTTTTTGCACACATTAATGTAAGGATTTTGATACTTCCCAAGGATTACAATAAGTTCCACCCCTGCTTCTGTTCTCATCACTCCACATTAAAGGCCACAACTCAGCAAAATAGAATAAACAGATACAATCATGACAGGAAAAAAACAAACAATAAAATGGGAACAAAATTAAAGTTACCTGCCAACAGGACAACTTTCAACTTTCATTTTCACGACACCAAAAATATCTGGCCTCAAAGCTTCAAAGAACCAACAGTTAAGTTACGTTGCCAGACTAACAGTGAGTTTATCCGGATGCAAATAAATTCTGACAATAGCTTTAGTTATTTCGTATTTGTCAGAACTGATCAAACAGCAGTAGGGCTTTGGAAACACTAATGCCACGCACAGCGCTATTAAGAGCCAGAGATAAAGTCTCTGCATGACAACGTAATATCTCAGTAAGATGAGGAAACAAGCTTGAAACAAGTGAAAGACGGTAGATGCTGCGAGGGGAGATTATGGGGCTGTCAGAATACAAACTTCCAAATCATGCTTTGATTTGTGCCATTTCCTCCGATTTAGATATCTTTTTGCTGCGCCCGGCCTCAAAACACAACTAACTGCTTATTCATGAGGTGTAGGTGTATTAACTGCATTGTGTCAAAGATATATTACGTACATGACTGCGTCTATCTGGCAGAAGACAGATAAGACTCACTGCTGGCTCTCTTTCTGAAGGCCATGAGGCTTAGTTTTATCTTATGTAACCCAGCAATCTACATTATCAGCCATCTAATGAGGACTTCAAGGTCAGATTTTATCCTACTAGCAGGGAAACTGACAGCGGCGACTCACAGAGCTGAGAGAGAGCAGTCCAGTATCCTGTCACACTGACCCCTGGTCACAGAGCTAGTTCACCCACCCTCAGTGAATTCAATGCAGACTGCTTAATCTCTAAGTCTCTCTCATGTTCTTAGTGCCCCTCGGTTCCTTCTTTCTTTAACCTGTAGAACCTCTGTCACCAACAGTGCTGTGGTTAATGTGCGTAGCAAATATGGAAGTTTGTGGTTGTTTGCTTGCCCGGTGTTGGACTGGTGACCTATCCAGGGTGTGCAAGGTGTCTGCTGGATAGGCTAAAGCAGACCCCTGCAACACCACTGAGGTACAGAGCAGCTAAGGTAAAGGACTGTTACTCTACCTTCTCACGATTGACCTCAATATCTGAAAATGTTACCACATGTTCGGTGAATTAGATGGAGGACATAGCTCTTAGTATCATTCCATTAAACTGAGCTGATGTCCCTCACAGAGAGAGTAACTATGTATGTATTGGGTCTGACTCACAGCGCTCCAGCAGATGAGGTGGTTGGTGTCTGGGTCCTCCACCAGCGTCCACAGCTTGGTGAGGAAGGCGGGAACGTTGCTGGCGTAGCTTCCGTCAACGCCCATGGCTCCGGGAGACTCCTGCATCCTGACTCCTGTCCACGGCCGAGACAGCTCACAGCGGGATACCAAGTGTCTGTGTGTAAGTTGTATGTGTGTGTGTGTGTGTGTGTGGGTTTGTGTGTGAGGTGTATGTAAGGTGTGTGTGTGTGTGTGTGTGTGTGTGTGTGTGTGTGTGTGTGTTAGTATGTGCAAACTCCCACACTAGTCCATGTTTGTGGAACTCCACTTGTGATGATCCGTTACTGATAGTCCCAGGTTTGCCTCAGTCTCTTTGATTCCATCTCAGTCCGTTTGGATTCGTGCCTCTGTGCGTCCCTGTCCACGCAACCTCACCTCCCCTATGCTTTTCCCTCTGTTTTGATTTTAATGTCGCCTCTGTTTTCCCAACTTGCCTGTTCAAAGTATTCTCATCCGTGTGACTCTTTCAGTTTCTTTTTCTCTTGTGTGCTCCTCTCTCTGTTCTCTGTGCCACACGAGTCACCCAACTGAATGCCATCACAGAAGGTCCACGTCAGCACACACACACACACACACACACACACACACACACACACACACACACACACACACACACAATTCAAGCCCACCCCCCTATTGCCGGCCTCCAGCTGACAATCAACGACCGCCCAGTAAAACAATACGGCGCTAACACAAAGGCCTCCATAATGCTCCGCTGTGCGAGCATCAAAAAGCTACTGGCCAAACTGAATAGCGCCCGAGGAATGGGTGCCTCTACCTGTAACCAGGTGGAAAAGACACCGCAGGTCCCTTGTTATTTCAGAGGATGCTCATAATCAAATGCTCTGCTGTTGGCATTGAGTGGGAATATTGTACACTTTATGTTGTCCAGCTTCAGGAACGGCGGAGTGAATCACTCTGTGGTTGTCATGGTGCCATTTTATGAAAGAGCAATAACAGGGTTGAATCACGACTGTAAAAGTAGTCATAAATGCAGTAGCTGCATCATATCACACGTTCTTCAGGCACAAACGTGGTGGATGGAACAGCGCTAAAACAGTCCCCTGTGGGACACCTGTTTTTCTGACCATGCCAGAATAACAGTCCCCAAACCCGACATACTGACAGACCTGAGGCCACTCTGTCAGGTAGCTCATGAAGTTATTCACTCCTGTCAGCCCCAATTTGTTTCTCAGTATAAGGGGCTGGATGGTTGTGAGGTGTGGACCAAATGCCCACAAATGCACAGATATGAGACAAGACGTTTTTTGCTGTCCTAGACCTTCCTTGTTTGAAGAATCCTGTTAGGGATCCACTAAGGGACCCACAATTTGCTCTGAACAGTCCCTCTGGGTTGCTTGGACTCAATCCATCCATGCCAGGGGCATTAACAGGTCGAAGCTGTTAGCTCTATCCACATCATCATCACAACAACTTGGCTGTTCTCTAAATGGCAGGCGATGTTCCTCATGCCTTTCCACATTGTGTCGATGTTATTCTGTTCCAGCTCACTCTCAGTACCTTTGCTTGCACTTGTGTGGTCTAGTAATTTAGAAAGGCAACAAAGCATCATATTTCAAAGCCTCATTGGACATTTTAGTCAGTCTTTTAAAGATGGAAAGAAAGGGAAAAAAAGAAAGTTATTTAATTTAATGTATTTAGATTATTTTATTGGACCATAGGTTTAATCCACTATGCACTCTCCTCTGGGGATGCTGACTTGTTTTTTTCTTGCAGTTTATCCATTAAGGCAAACAAGCACAAATCTGTGGATGACTAATCAGACCAGTGTCTCTTCATCTGTTTATTAGCTGTGACTCCCACATTGTGTGTTCCAAACTCCAAAGGGATCATAAATGACTTTCTTTCAGCAACAGCTTTCATCCCACTCCTCTTCCATGGCACACAACTGATAATCCCTCTGTGGGCACAGAGTATTTGTTAATAATGGCACTGAACTAACTGTATTTCAAGGTACTCAAATTATGCAAGAGACAAATTAAAAGTGAAGTTATTGGACACATTTATTAATACGATTGCTGTGAAATATGTGCAACCACTAACATTCTTACCAAGATACGCATGATTAACTATTAAACATCTTATGTTACAGGTCACGAGAAAGAAAGTACTGATTAATACACTTTGTAATGAACATAACTTCTGTCCAAAAGAAAACTTATCATGTAATCTACAGACTGAACCAAAATGAGCAGCTTAGGTCACAGTTTCGTTAAAATTTACTAAAAATCCTTCGATGATGATCCTATGATGATATAAGTGCAAAAAACATTTTTAGTGCTACAAATCTGGCTGGCAGTAGACACATTATTCTACTGATCCTCAATGTTTCAGATACTAAACAGCTGGAAAGACAGTTGATTAGAGCCAAACAGTAAAGCTGTGAGACCAAAACATGAAGCTGAAATTAGGAATAAAGCAGAGAATGAAGATAGTGTATGAATGAATGTCAACTCACTGTAGTGTTTGTGTAGTTCCATATTGCAAGCAAAAATTACAAACACCCTATCACTACCACCCAACAAAGAGATCAATACCATTGAATGAGCTTTAGTAATTTGTGGTAGTGTACCTACTAGTAGGTACACTAGGTTCCTGCCAGCCCATATCTATGGGCTGATAATATCATGAGCATGGCTATTCAATAGTAGGATAATGGTCAAATCAGGGGCAAGGTCAATCAAAACATGTTTGTGCGTAAAAAAGTGTAGCTTTTATCAAGACTGGTTCCATATTTGGATCTTTGGTCCATGTGACAGCATGCATGTTTGTTTCAGTGTATAGTACCCTGTCCTAACAACATCCCTCAGTGGTTTTCCTGAGCTGGACATTCATACGATAAGGCTTGGGCGTCTGAGTAACTCCAAAAATCGGCTCATAGTCCGGTTCTCCTGCATCCTCAGGCCAGATGAAGTTGAACTTTTTCAGCAGAGTCACTGTGATCAGGAAGAGCTCCATGCGAGCCAGACCCTCTCCCAGACACGTGCGAGGACCTGGAGGATAACACCCCCACATACACATCATTTATCGGGAAAAGTTCTGTCAGTGCATCTCTGACTACAACAATCACTGTCACTCACCCAGAGAGAAAGGAACAAAGGCCTCAGGCTTCACAAACTCTCCCCTCTCGTTCAGGAAGTTTTCAGGGTTGAAATGGTGGGGGGACTTCCACTGCCCCTCCTCATTCAGTACTGAGGACAGGTTGGGGATGATGACGGTTCCCTGAGGACAAAAGTCCAAGGAGGAGACAATGTCTATAAAATGTAATCACATGACACAGTGGATCTTCTTTCTAATAGCTTTGAACAGTTTCATCAGGCTGCTCTGACTTCAGGAGGAATGACCAGTAACAGTGGCTCATCGAAAGGCATTTTCATTTCAGTATGAGGTCTGAAGCATCTTAAGTCATCTCCATTCACTCTCATACGCATGCCGACACAACGATTTCCTATATTTGATTCTATTCAATTCAGTTTTATGCCAAGTGATGAGTCATGGTATTGTTTTTGCAGGATGCTTTACATGTCAAACTGCTCTGCCCTGAGGAAAAACATCCTTTGAACAGGCAGAAACCTCAAGCAGAGCCAGGCTCAGAACCAGGTTCATCTGAAGATGAGGACTTTTTTGTTTTCTTTTCTTACCCTGGGTATGGAATATCCCATCAGCTCTGTGTCTTTTGTGGTGCAGTGAAAGACACTGAGAGGAACAGTGTTGGCCACTCTCTGGATCTCATGCAACATAGCCTGCATGACAGACGCTGCTGTTAGAGCATTGTTAGAGCAACAGAGGTGTACAGACTCTTAATGGCATACAGTCGTCGCTTTACCTGCACATAGGGCATCTGGTGTCTGTCCTCAAAACTGACCTGATCCTTCCCTTCCAGCACTGTATCTATTTCCTGCTGACATCGCTCTGAGGAGTGCAGAGACAGATAGCAGGGAGCGCGGGAGACACAGTGTGAGACAGACAGCATAGATGCAAAGTTTCACTCAGTTTTTGTGCATCCCTTTGATGACCATGTTGAAAAAGTGAGCTTGAAACTTTCTAGCTGTAGAAAACCAGAAGCTTGGGAATAAACTTTAGCAGACTTCTCCTGACAGTTAGTACCTGCTGAAAGGTCACCAGCTTACTTTACATTGGATTGATTGGATACATTTTTATTGTCATTATAAGACAGCAACACAATGGTGTATGGCATTTAACCAGAAGGTGCAAGCCTACACTAAATTAATAAAAAGTACAATATATAAAATATAAAATGAACTTTCCAGTAACAGCAAGAACACAGCGGCTGTGAAACATTACACTGTAGATAGTACATGTGAATGAGATTATGGATGTTTAGTGTGCAATTAGAGTGGTAAGTTAAATAAATAAATAAACAGAATTGAGGCTGATGGTAATGTGAATGCTATTGTCTGGACATACATCAAAACAAATCCAAATGTTGAACTGAAACACTCCAGAATGTTCAGTCAGATCCCTGTCATTCCACTGGTTCTGGAATGTTCTGTCATCTCTGTATCATTCCGATGATTCTAGAATCCTCTGTCATACCTGTGTCATTCCACTGATTCTGGAATGTTCAGTGTCATCCCTGTGTCATTCTGATGATTCTGGAATGTTCAGTGTCATCTATGTCATTCCACTGATTCTAGAATGCTCTGTGTCATACCTGTGTCATTCTGATGATTCTGGAATGTTCAGTGTAATCTCTGTGTCATTCCACTGACTCCAGAATGTTCAATGTCATCCCTGTGTCATTCCACTGATTCTAGAATGTTCAGTGTCATCCCTGTGTCATTCCACTGATTCTAGAATGTTCAGTGTCATCCCTGTGTCATTCCGATGATTCTGGAATGTTCAGTGTCATCGCTGTCATTCCATTGATTCTGGAATTTGTTCACTGATGTTTATTTTTCCAGTGTTTCTTATGTATTTCCTTGCCTTGTAAAACACTTTGAATTACACTTTTTTTAAGAATGGTACTAACCAAATAAACTTGCCTTGCCTTGTTTATACCAGGTCTGGACGGTCTTCATCTTTCCTGCCAAACGATTAATTGGCAGGACTTTTCCACTGAAGTGGTTCTATTGGTGGTACTGTGCTATCAGTTTGGTAGGATTGTTTACGAGAGTTACTTTCATGAAATGAACACTGGCTTTCAGTATCTCGCTAACTGAGCTGCCGTGCACTATTGCAGTGATGTAACCATAGTGTATGTCCAGTGCCTGACCAAAAAGACATGCTGGATTATTGTGCCAGATCTTTTCAGGCACAATAAAGATGACTCCAAGTAATTTGTACTCCATAAGTAAATCTAGGGGCTTTGACTTTTCGCTTTCCAATCATACCTGGAGATACTGAGGTAACGTAACATACCCTGCACCTTGGGGTGGTTCATCAGGTAGAGGAAGACGGTCAGCAGGGTGTTGGCAGTGGTGTCTGTCCCAGCAAAGTGAAGATCAAACACAAATGCACAGAGCTGGTCCTCAGAGAAAGACGACCTATCGTTTCCTCGCTTTGTGTTCAGAGAGAGAGAGACAGAGAGAGAGAGAGAGAGAGAGAGAGAGAGAGAGAGAGAGAGAGAGAGAGAGAGAGAGAGAGAGAGAGAGAGAGAGAGAGAGAGAGAGAGAGAGAGAAAACAGTGCTCATTCCCTCAGCACCAAAGCAGATGAAAGCAGTGTGCCATTCATACAAGCTGCTCCTTACAGACTCTGGCCTATTGTCACACATATACGCAGGGAGAGGAGCGCACCACACTCACACACCTTATCCATTTCATCCAGGTAGCAGTCTATGAACTGCCGTGGTTGGCCAGGAACTCTGGTCTTTTTGAACTCAGTCAACAACTCGAAGTGTCTCTGATGTGCAGTCTGTCAGGACAAAGGACAAACAGCTTGATCAAGGAACATCTATGAAGTAACCTTTATTCTTTTTTCTTTTTTTTTTTAGATTGGTTTGCCAATGTACCTCGACCAGCTTGAAGACTTTCTGAAATGGTAGGGGCAGGCAGCGCAACATTGGAACCGAGTCGTAAATCTAGGTAGAGGAGAAAAAAAATCAGGCATGAACTGAAAAATTCCAGGAGGCCTTCATCACAAGAGAGCTATTTCACTGAAGATTCAAAACCAATGAACACCAATACCACTACCACTACCCCTACTAATTATGATGTGAATGCATATAAAAGAAGAGGAAGAAGATTGTGTTGCTTTGTTTGGAAACAAAGGGTTTGGTCAGTATTTTACACTGACTAGTGTATAATGTATATATTTAAAGAATTCTATACTTTGTGCACTAACATTACTTTTACCAGTTAACTTTTGTAACTGGCTAACTTTTGTTATTCATTTGCCTCATGTTTGGCTCATATCAATGCCAAAGCAAATACCTATATAGCTAAGTTGTATAACTACTTGGCAATAAATGCGATTACAATTTACATTTATATGTACTGGCTAATTAGTGAGATGACTGTGCCATTCAGCAAGAATGAGGTCCAAAACCACTTTATTTGCTGATCCACATCTTCAAAATCAGCCAATCCTGATGATTTCAGGTCTAGACTCAATTTTCATCATCTATGACAGAATTTGAAGATAGAAGTTTCATGTTGTGTTGGGTATTACAGTACACAATATGTCATTGAGTGTTTTTTTTAACAAAAATGCTACTCACAAATCCCCAGCGCCCGTTTATTATTTTGGAGGTCTCATTAAAAAAGCAAACAAAGAACCGCATGAACTCGTCGTCATAGCTGAACTGCCGGTCAAACAGAACTTGGCAGATGATGTTGGAGGCCGCGTTGTGGAACAACAGTTGGGGATTCATGCTGTTACCTGGTGGAAAAAAACAAAACGAGCAGTGATCTGTGAGCACAGAAAGTGCCACTACAGGTCCTCATCAAATATAAGAATTAAAAAAAAAGATTAAAAAACACAAGACAGAAGTGTTCTTGAAGTGTGCTCCGAAGACTTGCTCACTGTGTAGATACACACCGACACTCTCGTGCAGTATCGTGCTGACTTTCTGTAGCTCCCTCAGGATGCTCTTCTCCATTAGCTGCTTCCCCAGACCAAAGTTTCTCAGGGTCATCAGTCCGAAGCGCCGGTGCTCTCTCCAGCCAGAGCCATAGTTGGCCAGAATCACTCCCAGAGGTTTGGCCTCAACTGGAAAGGTCAACATGGACCAAAAGGAAACATCTTCACTTCAAAACGCATTACTTAGATGCACTGAATAATGGGTTACTGCTACTGTGCATGTTATTATTGAACAATTTATAGATAAATGGAATGTGATTGACTTTTTTTCAGTGGAAGGCCGAGAACACACCCTGCACAAATCAGCAGTCCGTCACACACCAAATTTCCCTGAGGGAGTCATCCCAAAGGGATCAATAAAGTTTAGTCTGGTCTAATCTACACCGCACACACTCACTCATTCACTCTCACTCAGCCGTAACTTTGAGAATCACAGCTAATACTTCTGCATTGCTCATTGATTGCATTGGAAAAGGCGTTTAGTGTGACTTGCAAGCCACTGTGCACGTAAGCAGACAGAGAGTCAAATTACTGCTGTGTACCTTTCTCTTGCACAGCATCAATAACCAGTGTGTCTTTTGGTCTGCCGGAGAAGTCCTCGGCTTTGTTGACCAGGGCCTCCTTCAAAGCATGCAGCCCGTTGATGACGATCGCAGGCCTCTGACCAATGAAGAAGCTGTAGACATTGCCATAGCGCTTTGCCAGCTGGGGGAAAAAAAACACACGGCAGATAAATATGGAATAGTTAAGCCACGGGATTTCAAGAAGCCAAATAACAATACAAAGCTGAGTCATGCTGATCGAGACGATCTCTCTTCAGCAAAACCATGCGTCAATTATTACCCAGTCATAACCTGATTATACAAGTGAGTAGCCAAGACTGGATCAATATTATGCAGCGGAATGTGTCGGCTCTTCACCCCAACCTTGTGGGAGTACACAGGCTAGCTTTTAGTGCATGCTTTGGTATTTTCAGTTTGTGCTGCAAATGTGGAGCACCCCAGACACTCTCGCACAACTCAGCAGGGAGACAAAGGCTTTCAAAGAAGGTTTCAGTAGGTAACAGTAAATGAGTAAAACTCACTTTTACTCCAGCCTAGCAAAGGCTGTAACAAAGAGACTAGATAAATTAGCGGCCTAAAATATTTGGATATGCAACAAGCAACATAAATCCTAGATTTTTAAAATCCTAAATGATCCACCACTGCTTGAAATGAATACATAGAATATATAATGCATGCAAAAACACTATCTCTGCATGTATATATATGGTATATTTATAGAGAATCCCATTTCGGAAGCTATAAGGTTCTTTTAGTGACATGCATCAACTTCACCCTCTCCAGATCAGGAACAGGATTTTCCAGATTGAGTTCCAGCAGGTTTCCGAGGATCGGGATGGGTCGTGGACCCGGCGGGAAATTTTTGATCCTGCGGTCCTGACAGAGCAACAGGACAAGCAAAAAAACCAGCACGAACAAAGCGACAGATGCCAACATGATGGAGCTGTAAATGTAATTTGCTTCCCCTGCTATCTGTTATTATATATGCTGCTGAAACAAACACAACCTTTGTCACAATCATGTGACCTGCTGAGTCATTGCCTCAAACCCGCTATTGGCCTACCCATGTCGGTCTTAATGTATCTAGCTCAAGACTGTGGTCAGTTATGGTTCCAGTGCACATCTCGCAGTTCTGTGCGATGGGAGCAGCTTTCCAGGCTCTGGATGTTAAATGTTTTCAACACGCCTGGAAACTTCACTGTATCATCACATTTGGCCTTTACATTGGAGACATCATCATAAATGTTCTATTTTCCATATCATCAAATAAACATTAACAATACAGTAGGGAGGTCCATGGCTGCTAAGCGTTTCAAGAAACTTTAGCTACATGTACTGTTCTAACAATTAAAACTAATTTCACAACCCTGCACATTTAGAAAACACATTTGACTCTACTGTGTTGGTTTACCATGTATATTGGCTATGTCTACCATGTTATTAATGTTATCACCATGTTCTTAACTCAGTTACTTGAATCCCTTTGATTTTTTTCCCACCTTTTTAGTCAAAAAGCGACTTAAGATCAACACAAAAGACCCCACAAAGTATATAAACATCATATTACTGTGACTGCCTTGCTCCAGGATTTTCAGTGCTGTTTGCCAGGTGATGACTTTGAGCCAGTTTTGTTGATCTGACCTGTGTTCAACCTTTGATTTTTTGGATTTGTTTGTCAGTGTTTGGCCCTTTCCTGACTTGCGACTTTGTAAATTCTATATTCACCAATCAAATAATTCAGTTGTAGCAGATTTCTATCATGGAATGGAGGCTGTATGGTAAAACTTTGCATTCAAGTAAAAGTAAAAAAGTGCCTGCCCATTGCTTTTTATATTGTCTTCACTTGTAGCAAGTAGCACTGTGTACTCACTCTTAACACCTCCCGAAAATATTCAAAGACAGTGTGGTCTTTCGTCTGTTTGGGTGGTTAGGCCTGTTAGTCTACTACAGTATAAGATAGATAATATAGCTTATATATGTGTAGATGCATGCATAAATCTTACTTACAAGTTTTGAGGGCAAATGAGGGCATTGAATACACCCTGGACATGTCACCAGTATTTTGAACTGTGGGAGGTACCTGGGGAACCCAGGTGACAGGGTTTTGATATTAAAGCTTTTGTTCGATTTTTTAAGATCAAAGTAATTTAAAATAAACTGCTGCTTATACCTTTATCAGTCTAACTAGAACTGTTTTGGGCTTTTTGGTCATGTGATTGTGTTTGTTTGTTTATATGCATCCAATGGACACCAAAACATGGTAGACTGGCCAAACTGCCATTAATATTAGTTAATCTGCCATAACTAACCTTTGCATACGTGAAGCCCATCATGTAGCACTAGCTGCAGTGCAGTAATTAACCCATAACCGGTCTTGTAATTTATTTTGCAACTGCTGTATAACTTACCACTGACACTCAGAAACATGACATCCATTAGCACAGAGAATATATGCCATAAGGACTGTAGCACTACAATGTAAAGATGATAGGGAGTGTAAATTAACAACACATTACAAGACACAACTTTATTTGTTTATTTTGTGATGAACCCTAAAGTACAGTCTGAAAAAGCTTCTGCTGATTTATATATACATACTCCATCATACACCTTTATTCATACGCCTTTAAATACTGCCATACATGTATTTCCTTGGTCACATTTGCTACTTGTAGTGAACCCCTTCTCCTCGGTTACTGACAGCTGGTGATTGTTTGTCTCAGTCTCCACTTTTGGCTTCTTATTGTCCTGCTCTGAGCTGCACCTTCATGCGGTAAGGTTTGGGAGTCAGAGTGACCCCGTAGACTGGTGTGTAGTCCGGCTTTCCTGCATCCTCGGGCCAGATGAACTTAAACTTCCTCAGCAGGGTCACCGTGATGAGGAAGAGCTCCATACGAGCCAGACCTTCTCCGAGACACATCCGAGGGCCTTGGAAAAACAGAGGTGAACAGAGTGATCATGCTGTCTCAGGATTGCCACTCATCCTGTGGGACAGTAGCCCAAGAATGCTTGTAATGATTCCACACCTGCAGAGAAAGGCATGAAGGCCTCTGGCTTCACAAACTCTCCCTTCTCGTTTAGGAAGTTTTCAGGATTGAATTCATGAGGGAACTTCCACTCCCCCTCCTCGTTCAGCAGAGAAGTCAGGTTAGGGATGATAAGTGTGCCCTGAGGAGAAGAGGAAGAGGGAAAAATGACAGGTAATATTTACAAATTGCAGCTTATGTTTTAGGTATAGTTTGCCATTCATCGCTTTTATTTGTATTATACTGCTGCACAGTCAAATGGAAGTTAATTTTGTTTAGATGTAAATTTCTATTCTCCATTTGTTTCACTAGTACTGTACAAGCATGAAGTCATACTGCACTGCACTGTCACAAATCTCTTCATGGTCACAGCTGCCAGAAGCCATTTAAGACTGTCTGCTTCTTACCCTGGGGATGGAGTATCCCATGAGCTCTGTGTCTTTGGTCGTCGAGTGGAAGACGCTTAGTGGGACAGTGTTGGCAACCCTCTGTATTTCATGGATGACAGCCTGGGTGGAGAGAGTTAAATTGCATGCTGTAGATATGACATGGGGCGGAAAAAAGTAGATCTTGGCTACTATCAGTTGAATGAATTAAGCATGAGCCGGTCATAGGAAAAGATGACAAACCTGCACGTAAGGCATCTGGTGTCTGTCGTCAAAGGAGGCTAACTCCTTCCTCTCCAACACCATGTCGATCTCCTGCTGACAGCGCTCTGACAGTCGTGGCAAGTGGGGTGGAAAAGAGGACACTAGTGAAATCCTTGACTTTGCACCAACTGTGCAACCAGGGCAGAGACTCTGAATGCACCCTGGACAGGTGACCAGGCCATCACAGGACACACACACCATTTACCCTCACACTCATACCTAGGCACTTAGAGAGGCACGCATTTAGAGTCTCCAATTAACCTAAACATTAATGTTTTTTAACTGTGGCAGGGAACTGGAGGACCTGAAGCAAACCTACATGTACACAGGAAGAGCATTTACACCTTCACTCCAAGCTAATCATTTACTAGCTGCGTTAATCACCAGTGTATTGAAATTATAATCTAATTAAAGCAATAATCAGGGCAATAATAGGGGCTGTAGGTCTTTATTTGATTACTTTTCTTCAGGTAAATTTGAGTTAAATTAGAAGATGTGGGAAGCTGTGTGCTTTTTGTAATAATGCCACTTCACTTGCGCAAGCCTCACCTTGTACGTGCGGGTAGGTCATGAGGTAGAGGAACCCAGTCAGCAGGGTGTTGGACGTGGTGTCAGTCCCAGCAAAGTGCAGGTCGAGCGCGTACATGCTCAGCTGTGCCTCTGAGAAGGAATGATCATCACCTCGCTAAGAAGAGGAGAGTGAAACTTTGAAGGCAAACCCCGCACATCTTAAATGTGTTCAGTTCTGTGCACTCTTAACCCCTCATATACACACACCTTTTCCATTTCATCCAGATAGCAGTCGATGAAGTCCCGCGGTTGTCCAGGGACTCTGGTCTCCTTGTGCTCTGCCAGCAACCGTTTTGCAATTCTCTGACAAGTCTGAGGATAATAATTTCAGTTGAATAATTTGCATATTTGTATCATTTGTATTCCTCTGTTTTTCCTTCCATTGACAAAGTGCTTGGGTTGCTTGGCCGAGTGAACATACCGCTACATTGGTGAAGGCTTTGCGGAACGGCAGTGGCAGGCTACGAATCATGGGAAAAGAGTCATACAGCTGAAAAAAAGCAAACATTTAAGAATCCAGATATGCAGAGCTTGGGCCTTGACACGCATACCGAAGGTCACACTCAACGGGACCTTAGGTATCATGACATGCCATGCTACTTTATCAGGTGAGAGTAACTCACGAAGCAGCATATTGCTATCATTGCTAATCAGTCTCTGGTCAGATCAAACACACATTAGTTCGTGATAAGGTAAAATTTGAGTTTGGTTGGCATTGAGCATGCTAACCATCAGTGTACTAGCATTAGCATTGTCGGCATGCTAGCATGCAGTAGCTAGCTACTGGCATGGGCGGCGGCTTCCGCAGCAGGGGTGTTACCATGGCCCAGGGTCCGTTGGCGAGCTTGGCGTTCTCAGTGAAGCACTGAACGATCACTTTGATGAAGTCGTCATCGTACTCGTAGCGTGTGCCAAACAGAACCTGGCAGATGATGTTGGAGGACGCGTTATGGAACATGACCCGCGGACTCAACGTTGTGCCTGTATAGAACATAAAACAAGCATATAATTCAAGACTCGATTACATGGCATTGAAATTACATGAATTACAATTCCTGACCAAAATACGCCTCATGCTGTTAGTTTTACATTTCTTTGCGTCATTCATACATTTTATTCCCACAGTTTGTTATCATATATGTCGTTTGTGCGCCTACCAGCATCGTCTACGTTACAGACAGCTGCCCAGCTGTTTAAAACTGTCATATGAGCGTCTTCTGCCAACTTTGCCATTGTTTGGTTCGTTTTACTTCATTACCAGAAGTACAGTAGAACATAAATAGTGCTTCTGAGTGTGGACCCACAGGGAACATACCAATGCTCTTCTCCAGGGTTCCAATTATATATTTGATTTCCCCATGAATCCTGTCCTCCATGGAATTCTTTCCCAGTCCAAAGTTTCTCAATGTCATCAGAGCGAACCGGCGATGCTCCCTCCAGCTGGACCCATAATCTGCCAGGATCACTCCTAAAGAAACACAGGACACAGCATGAGATCAAGCTTCATTTAATGCAATATTTACCCGGAATATCAGTCTGGTGTGCTCATTTAATGCAATGGCAATTTAGTCATCAACTTGATAAACACTCCTCCTCTCACCAAACTAGGCACCAGCAGACCTCCATGACACTGTTGAGTGGGTAAGATAAGTAAGGCGAGAAATAAGATGATGAATGGGGGAGTCTCAGTTAAGAGTCTCAGTTTGGCATGAATATGTGTGTATTTGGAAAGGGGGGTGGGGGGGGTGGGGGGGGGGGGTTACCTGTAGTAATGTACCTGAATCCACTCTGTAGCCCCACAATGAACTATATATCTGCAATTTAAAATGTATCCTGTTTTGTTTTTTTTGTATATGGTCATCGGAGCAGGGCTTTCTACAGTGTCTGTTTAAATGATCGAAGCAACGTGAACCAATGCACGTTCACATGTATTGTAAGGTTGCTAAGGTGAATTGTATTGTAAGGTTACAGAATGGGCCCGAGTGTGCAGTCCTCTCCCATCTGTAATTCAGCTCTAAGACCTAAAAACGTTCACTGAATAATAAACTCTGGGTGCTTGGCAGCCAAAATGTTTCATTGCAATGCACGGCAGGCGCTGCCATTCCTGACCTGCTGAATGCGGCGGCGTTGTGACTTGCAGTGGGTGGAGTAGCCCGTTCAGAAAGCAGCTCACGGTTACAATGTGTGACAAAGAGCACAAAAAGCTGTTTTCTAGGTATCCTCTCAGAACTGGTTTCAGCCTCATTTATAATTAATGAGTTCCTTTGTGTACATATGGACTCCATGGGTGGATGATAAGCCTTGCAGATTATCAGTTTTAGCCACTCCTCGTCCCACATAACAAAGTGAATCATGCAACGCTCAAACTGTCCTGGGAGGAAAGACTTATTTTTTTCTTCCTTTTTCTCTCATTTTAGATAAGACTGTGTCCAGAATGTAGACAGCGCATGCATAGTTAGAGACTCATTGCTGACAGAAGCACCGTGATATGTCCAAAGACAATTTAAAATGAACACAAATTTTAAGCTTTTGATTGCTTGGGTTTGCTCTACCTTTTCTGTCAGTAGTGTCATTGACATACAGGTCCTGGGGTCTTCCAGCGAACTCTGTGGCCTTAGTTATAAGAGCCTCCTTCATGGCCTTCATCCCGTTGACCACCACGACCGGTTTGGAGCCAAGGAACAGACTGTAGACATTCCCATAAGTCTTCCTCAACTGGGATAAGACAACAGTGTTGACAGGCAGTAAGTGTAACGTAACTGAACTTGAGATGGGTATTTCTCTTAGAAGCTATTGCCACAATCCAGAAGTTTTTAGTGTCTCATATTAGACAGTATAGCACAAGAATGATTCCTGCAAACTAGCATTACAGAAATGTTCACAAACACAAAGTAAACAAATAAATAAAGACAAAATACATCATATAAAACACCAAGTAAGCACACGTCATAAATAATGTGACAAAAGGAACTACTGAGGTGCAAATAGATAGCTTTTGCCATGGACAATGCCCTTGGCCTTGAAATCTGCACCTCAGTTATCAGTGACAGCATATGCAAGACTAGTGGCGCTGTAGCCATCACATCTGCAGACACGGTCTGTTTGTATTGCTCAAAGGCCTGTTAGACAAGCCTGGTGTATATATACATGCAACTATTCAGAAGTACACATCTAAACAATGAACTGCAATATCCATTACCAGCAAATTTGCTGGGATTACTTGAAAGGGGAGGATCTCAAAGCCACAGTGACACACACAGCACACACAAACACACGAGTTTGCTCTCGGTCCTACTCGGCTGCTTGCCAGGCTCTTGTGAAATCATAGTGGATGATTAGATAGTCCTTCAGTATGGCCACGAATAACCTCTGTCTGTCGTCTGTCAATGTATAGCAGTTTAGACGCCGTCACAACACATTTTCATTCCACTCGTACAGCCAAAATATTCAATTTGTGTTCCAACAACGCACCAACACAACAATTATTATCATTAGAAAAAAATAAAAATAATACAGTTGCAAAATACAATAATTGCAAAAACTCTGAAAGTATCTGTATTATCCATGCTGAAATTGCATGGATCAGAGGAACAATAGTGTTGATGCCAGCATCTTTCTTACCCTCTCAAAGTCCTTCAAAGGGTTATCCAGGCTCAGATGCAAAATGCTCCCAAGTATAGGCAGGGGAGTTGGCCCCGGGGGGAAGTTCTTGGGGTGTCTTGGATCTGAGCTGAAAAACAGTGAAGAACACAAAGAGCCATAGTAGGATGACTGTGATAAACATGGTGGGAAGCAGTGGAGAGAAGCCAAGGGTTGAGCTGAAGGACCTGCTATAAATGCTTCGCTCTAGGCCCTGCCTCTTGTGTACTTTGCATGTTTGTGGTAAGGGTGAATGAAAGCGAGTCATGTGGCCCTTAAAGCGCAAGTCCTGACAGGACCCCAGCTTTGAGCTCTCCACTATGAGCTCAAATCTGTTCACTTGCTCCTAAGTTAACACATCCACTTTACTTCTGTCCAAATCATTGTAAATCTACATTACTTTTTTCTTTCACTTCATTCCATTTTGTCTCCAGTCAACCACATTTTACACACAAGACTAAACATGTGCTTCAGTTTATTTTCAATAGAGTTCTTAAAAACAAAACAATTGACAAGCATATATTTAAAAAAAGAAAACTAACGTACTGTAATTATTCAAATCAAGTAAGTGTAGTTGTCATTGCATTTTTTAATGAATTAATATTCAAAAGAATATTCATATGAAGGATTAGTGGCACCCTCTGGGAAAGACAGGAGCTGGGTGGAACAGGACTCTCTTCAACATGAGCCTGGCAGCATTCATAACCAGTCTACAGTACTCTACTCTAAGTGCCATGATTTTATGCGTCATGCATATACAGCTTTTAGTCTTCTCCCATTTACAGTTTTTATTGTTCTAAAAGTCCTTCGGAGGCGATACAGGTCATATAGAAAATACATAATCACAAAAAAATAATTTATTTTTGCTATCGCTATTACTAGCATTAGTGTGAACCTTAGGTTTTGCTATTTTCTTTAGAATTGAATACCGTGTGATATACTATTCTCTAGACCTACCACGCGGCGGCGCTGTCGCTCCGCTTGGCTTGTCGCTGCTGCTGCCCGGAACCAAAGTGCTCCGTCCACAAACCCGCCCGGCCACTGTTTTCGGTGACACCGCGCGTCATCGCCTCGGAGCTGCGGCATCAGGAGCGACTAGCCGAGCCTGGTGAGTGGAGGGCGAGCCGTCCGCCGGACAGCCCCGGCACCAAGCAGCGGCGAGCACGGCTCCCACTGCAGCTCACCGAGCAGCACGGGGCGTCCTTTCTCTGCATGACAGCGGCCGCACACAGCACACAACGGCAGCCTGCCTGACGCTAACGAGGCTAACGCTAGCTCAGAGCTCTCTCTCTTCTCCTCTCGCTCTCTCTCTCTCTCTCTCCTCTCTCTCCTCTCTCTCTCTCTCTCTCGCTCTCTCTCTCTCTCTCTTCTCCTCTCTCTCTCTCTTCTCTCTCTCACTCTCGATCTCTCTCTCTCTCTCTCTCTCTCTCTCTCCTCTCTCTCTCTCTCTCTCCCCGGCTGGCCGCTGTGTGCGCGTGCAAGCGCGCGCGCGCGCGCGCTGTTTATCTGCAGTAGAGCTGTTGTTTACCCTCCACCGTCTCACCGCTCAGGCTCTCTTTCTGCACCTTAGCTATTGTGTCTCCACTGAGGACTACATCGTCACCCCTGCCATCGTTTTCTATCGCTTGCAATGTTCGAAAATAACCACACGGGAGAGCTGAGTCCATGTGTTCTGTGCCTACTGCGACCCTATTGTAAAACTATAATAATTCACAAGATAAAATGTAGGAGAACGACATATAAACACATATAAACACACACACACTCACACAACCAAGGACCGAATTAGAAACGCTCCAAGAGACAGCTTCTTATATTCCCTCAGAGATTTACAAAGGATTGGAGCTGCAAAGACAAGATTACTTACTTTTAGTCTGGAGTGGAGGACAACAAGTAGTCCTAAGACTAGGGTTATAGGAATGGAGAAAGACTCCAAATTGCCTGGATGCCTGATCACGGAAGCCTCTGTATGTGATAACAAGGTCTTCTGGATAGATCCTGAACTGAACTGGAAACCATTGCACAAGTGTACAACAAGTATCATAACACTTCAAAACAAAGTTCAAAGCCTCGCTCGTCGTCTTTGGTGAAAACAGTGTTATTATCAGCAATAACGATTGTGTAAACTAGGACAGTAGGATATCATAGATGTCTATAGTATTTATTGTACCGTACACCTCAATTTAACATCCTAATTCTGCTATCGATGCTGTTTATCCTGTGTATTCATTTTATTAAACAGACCTCATTTATGTTTTGAACCATTGCCTGTTCACTAAATCTGTATTTCTATGTAATAGTCTGAAAAACGTTGTGTTATTGACTGTGTGTGTGTGTGTGTGTGATGGCGTGCAGGTCAGCAGAGATGGCAGGGGGAGGGGCAGCGGAGGTGGACCTCAGCAGAAAATTTGTGTCTGAAAATGAGCTCGACGAGAGGCGGAAGAAGAGACAGGAGGAATGGGAGAAGGTCAGGAAGCCCGAAGATCCAGAGGGTAAGAACACGCACGCACACTTGAACACAACAGCCTCATCATCACGTAAACCCAAATCTTTGTGTGTGTGTGTGTGTGCGCGCTCTCCACAGAGGCCCCAGAGGAGGAGTACGACCCCCGCTCCTTGTTTGAGCGACTGCAAGAGCAGAAAACGAAGAAACAGGAGGAGTTTGAGGAGCAGTTTAAATTCAGTGAGTCCTTGTTTCTCGTCCTCTGTCATATGTGTCAGTAGGACTCTTCTATGTAGATTTGCTAACTCCTATTTCTTAAGCCTTGGCCAAGACTGCTCTGTTCCAACATTCAGCCTGTGAACATCGATTTTAACATGTGGAGTCAGCGTTCTTCATTTTGCAGACCAGGAAACAAGCTCTATATGGTATATTGCTTATAATGCTTAATGCAGTTGTGCCATGTTGATTAAAGAGACTAGCGAACAAGCTGGTAGGCTCAGGTAAGTTGTTCTGGGCCTGTAAAAACAGCTGCGTAAAGTCTGCAAGCCTGCAAAAGTGGTGACCAGGGTTTTTACTTAAAATGCTCATTCTTTATAGACTGTTTGTTTATCCTCCTGTTGGCAGCGCTTTCATGTGAGCAGAGGGTGCAGGAACACCTTTAATTACTCTACAAGAGCCTAATATACAGCATCCTTGAGTATAGATACATGATTAGATAACAAAAGTGACTAAATCACTGGAATGTCCCTTAAATGGCGTCATTAGTAATGGACTAGCCAAATCGTAATCTCAGAGCCCAATCTCTTGTGTTGCTTGTATGCATTGATTCTACTCCAGTCTGCACTTTGCAACCTGATATTTACTATTCGAGTGTCTGATATTCGCAGTCCTAACCTTGTTCAACGCGCGCGGCCTCGTTCTTTCTCACAGCGGCGACGCGTCGCATCTCCGCGCTCTCTCTCTCTCTCTCTCTCCTCCTCGAAGGTCGCCCGCGTCCGCATACGAAGTAATCTCTCGTGGCTTGTTCAGCGCAGAGCACGGTCGGCCTCCTGCCATGTGTTGAGCGCATGTTTGTTTCTATGGCGACAGGGAACATGGTGAGGGGATTGGACGAGGACGAGACCAGCTTCCTGGACGAGGTCTCCCGGCAACAGTGTCTGGTGGAGAAGCAGCGCAGGGACGAGGAGAAGCAGGAGCTGCTGGAGTACAGAATATCCTTTGCCGCCGCCGCCTCCTTCGCCCAGGAACACATTTTAATGAGGCGGCGCCACGCCGCGATTAACCCCCCCACCCCCCCACCCCACCCCCCAACCCTCAAAACGCAAACGCCTGCGATCGCCCCCGGGTTTCGGCGAGAGGCGGCGCAGGTTCGAAATGAGCTGGGACGCGGCGCCGCCGCCTCATTTGCGTCTCCCCCCCGTTGCTCTTGATCTGACGAGCCGGGCGGAAAGCGGCGGGCAAGCGGGCGCCATCGAAGCCCGGCGCCTGGCCCGTCGCTGCACCCCGGAGCGTGTCCGTAATCAACACGCCTCCACGCGGATATGGGGCGGCAGCGGCGTGGCAAGTCATGCAAAGGTCCGGTTGGCGTGTGGGGAGAACTACAGCCAGGTGCATTGTGCAGTGCGACTCCCGGGCCTGGAATAGGATCGCTTAAGGATATGTGGAAACGGTTGAACTGTCGGGTTATATCCAGCAGATGGCCGTAAAGCGGCACTTAGGGATGCGAGGAGCCTCAGCCCTGAACTGGTACACATGTCTTCCTCCCAGCGACGTCAAATAGACCAAAGCAAACTATTGAGCGTGGTGACTGGTGTCGATCTGTGGCTCTTCCTCACCAGCCTCCCCATCTCTGGTGTGCTTTCCAGCAGGGCAGCGGCCCCGTCCGTATTGTGCTGCAGATTGTGTTTCTCTGGCCGTCTCCCCCGGCGTGCACCTTGCATATATGATAAGCAGCTTTGCGCGCGTCGGCAGAGTCTGGGGCTCCCCCGCTGAGACTGCAGGACGCGCATACATTACGCACACACCTCTCACGCACACACAATCACGTCCCCAGCCCCGCGTCTGTGCGATGCCAGCGCCTCGCTCAGCACGGAATCGGGCCGTCGTTTTATCCTCCAGCCTCAGCGGAGGGACGGAACGTTTCCAAATGTGGTTTTAGTGGTGGACAAGGGTTTCCTCATAATTTGATTTGAAGCGAGCTCAGCTAGCCTCCTCTGTGGCCTCCAATCGGCCGCATGTATCTCAGTTCATGGGCAGCGATTCAGAAGGTCTGAAGCCCGCCGTCTGTGTTTTACTGCCGGGGCGGACACCGTCAGCATGTCGCTGCTGAAACATCCGCGACATTCTGAGGAGGGTCGGGCAAGCGTACGTTCACGCGCGTCCCCCCAGCTATCGGTCGGACTTCTCCGAGCGCCTCGGACCCGCAGAGGCCGCGCAGCACGTGCTCTCAGAGACGTGGCGCTTCTCCGGCAGGCAGGCGGCTTTCTGACGGACGGGTTCGTCCGCAGATGAAGAGGAGACTGGGTTGTTGTGGAAACCGCATCACAGGCCGGTAACTACGGTGACGGCAGAAAGCGGTTGTGATGCACTTACAGTGTACACGCACGCAGGTGCAGACCTCCTCCAATGCGGTGAAACCTCTGTCTACTACGTCTAACCCTGTGCCTGAATGTCTGATCTCTGTCTCGCCACTTGCTCTCTGCGTGCGAATATCGTTCTCCGTCTCTGCGTCTCGTCCTGATTTAATCTCTCCTGAGCTCTCGGCCACCACCTGCTCTTCTTTTAGGCTCTATCTGTGTCACCTCTGTCTGCCTGAGTGCTTTTCTTAGCTTTCCAGAACTGTGTCGGCGTACCGAGATGGAGAGATGTAGCAGCTCCATCTTGAGGGGGGGATGGGGGCGGGGGGGGAGGTACGCTCTCCGCTCCCTCTCAGGCTCCATCCTGCTTTATTCACCTTAACCGCGAGCTCGCACAGCGCTCTAGTGAATAAGGCGGCGACCGAGAGCCGCAAAGAGCCTGAAAAGAAGACGGCGCCAAAGCTTCCCGGGTCGGAGCAGAGGACCAGCCTCCTCTCTCAGGCACACTTACTGGCTGGCGCGGTCAAGAGACGCAGGTAACGCACACGATCGGCTTTAGTTCAGCCCTTAAACGCTCATGAAGCCGAACCGAGCGAGCGCTCTCATTTTATGAATGGCACCTGGCATCACAGCTGTCCCTCCTCTCCCGAGCAGCTCGTCGCAGTCGTCAGACGGCAGCAAGAAGCAGAAAGTGGACATCACGGCAGCGGCAGCAGGCAACGGAGAGAGACACACAGGTGGGCCCCGGCCTAGAGGACTGGGTGAAATATCACAGCGGGCAGACACAAACTCTTGTCCAGCTCAGTGCAGGGGAGACAGTGATGTATTGACCATGTTCCACTTTGCAGCAATGAATAATTGTTTTTCTTTTTGTTGTTGTTGTACATGGACTCAAATTTGAGCCAGGTCTCCTGTATGGGGCCAGAGATGACGAGAGAGCAAGTTACACATCCAGCCTGCTCGTTACAGGTCACACCTGGAGCATGGGCCTAGAATAAGCCTCTAACAGATGTGATAACATAATAATAAGTGAGTGAAAAAGAAAGAAAAAAGACAATATTGGACTTGTACAATTCAATTGGGGGTGCTCAATACATATTGAAGAAATATTAAAGTTGACATAGCCCAAGAGATTTGCGGTCCGGGGAAGTTTTCAGAAGCCCTCGGATCTAAATCAGCCGATTATGACCCTGGAACTGAAATATTAAAGAGGACTTTCATGGCGAACTTTGCGCCGGTGGGAAATCGGCTCGTCTCTTGCTTGCTTCGTTATCGCACAGACGAGACATTTTCACCCAGGATGCGCACACCGCTAACGACTGCCTGTCACTTGTGGTCTGTCTGGTTTGTCTTTGACTGCCGCCCCGAGCCTTCATCCCCGACCTTTCCGGGAAGGCGTCTGAAGCCGGGGACGTCCCCGGGGCTCTGACTCTGACGCTGTGCTGTGCCGTTCAGAACAGAGGGACGGCGCGGGAGGCGGCGCGGGCCGCGCCGAGGGTCCGCGGACGGCGCCCGGCCTGACGGCGAGGAGCCCGCCCTCGGCCGGCCCCGGCCCGGGCCAGGGCACGCTGCACCTGCCCTCGGCCGCTGTGTGCGTGGGCGTCCTGCCGGGACTGTGCCCGTACTCCGGCAGCAGCGACTCCGACAGCAGCTCGGACAGCGAAGGTAGCGTGGACGCAATCATGTTGCCGTACCCGCGGCACAGCAGGGCCTACAGATAGACACACACACACACAGCCCCCAGCATTCACACACACACACACACACAGATGACAGTATGGTGGTATGGATTCACGGGGTTCCCACCTGTCCTGGATAATCTGTTCTCCAGTCACATGGGAAAAAAAAAAGTTCTCCTTTCTGTTCCCCCGGCCTGCGAGTAAACACAGGCGGATTAGAAGTTTTGCTGTGCGTAGTCTGTATATGTATCCTGAGCTCTAAGCATGTAAGAGTTTGTTTCATAGATCAGTTATAGCCGTGGGCCGCACATCCCCTGAATCAGACAGAGAAATGTCCAAAATGTGTGGTAGAACTGTAGAAAGTGACACATCTCCAAAGCATGGGCGGCATGGCTGGACGTATGTCACACCGTAGCAACTGGAAAGTGCCGGACGGTGACTTTTCAAGAAATCGGTGGGAACCCTGACTCAGAATGACCCGCTCCCTGTCAGGACAGGTAACGGCACGCAGACAGGAACATAACAAGAGCGACGAGTCGCTACCATGTTAGAGCTCCACACTGGCACACTCTCACTCCTCCTGTTGTTTTCACAGCTGTGAGACCGTTGCTCTTTGTCGTCGTCCAAATCAGCCCAGTAATCCTCACCCCGATTGTCAATAAAAGAGCAAATAAAATCAAACCAATTCTGATCTGTTCTGACCTAAATCTATCTGTGTGGTTTTGCTATTGTGGGACTCGACTGTGACGCCTCCACCCTTCCTTCCCTCAATCACGTCTCACGCAGTTTAAGCCGAGCAACCAATCCCGCACTGCCTACCCCGACGACCTCCTGCCCCCCCTACACCTACACCTACACCCCCACCCCCCACCTCCCCACCCACGCCACAGCCACAGCCACCGCACGGGAACAGTGACTGACAGCTGTGGAGCAAGGAGGGGGACTTCTTTAGACTGAGTCACAGGCCTCACACCGTGTAGCTGTGAGCAGCAGGGCCAGAGAGCCGGGGCAGGACGCGCCCCCCCTCTCTCTCTCTCTCTCTCTCTCTCTCTCTCTCTCTCTTCTCTCTCTCTCTCTCTCTCTCTCTCTCTCTCTCTCTCTCCCTGTCTCTTCTCTGCGTTTCATTCAAAACGCCTGAGTGGTTTGGAAAAGCAAATAAACTGCTTTTATTTGTGTGCTGTCACATGTTTGTTTTTTGTTTTTATTTTGGTCCGTCGTCAAGTCTCTGGAAAGACGCTGGACCGTTGGCTGCTTGTCTCAGGCGCTAGAGTTTTGTTTTGTTGGTAAAAGTCTGAGCAGAGAAAAATAATAAAAAGCCTTCCCTTGTGCCATGTCTTCCTGTGTGTATTTGTGCGGACGTGAATGACGAATTATGAGCACCTTTAGAACGATGTGTCCTGTTTTCAGCAGCATTAGATTAGATGAAGGACCTGTTTAGGAACCAACTGGAGAAACAGTGATATATATATATATATATATATATATATATATATGTATGTGTGTGTGTGTGTAATTGTCAGAGGGAGAAGAACACAAAACACGAGAGCATAGCTACTGATCTTGTGTGGTTGGTCAGAGCTTGACTTTTGAAATGAATGCAGCATAGAGAAGTCTGCAGGACTGGTGGAGAGTCTTTGATGTGAAGATGGCAGATGGCGTGTAATCACAGTGTAAATGCCACTGGTGTTGCAACAATTCTCGATCTGACAGCAGAGGATTAATTATATCTCTGGAAACAGCATTTAAAACAAGATATTTTGTACACGCGGGCACTGAGGATTAGCACATTTATTTTTTAAGGCTTCCCTAGTGTGTCGGCATTATCTGCCGTTATTGTGCTACGCACTAAACAAAGTGGGTTGAGGGCTCAGGGGAACACCACTGGTTTTGTAAGTATTTAGGCATTAAGGTCTGTCTGACACGGGGTTGTTCCCTCACTGCTAGGAGGCTGCTGGTCTGGGTTAACCTAACACTAACTCTAAGCTCAAACCGAAATGGATGGATTGTCACATCCTGCCACCTGCCAGAACATGGGAGGCAATGAGACAAATGAGAAACCGACGACAGTCCCATCTCACAGTCTTGTTTGAACGGGTGCGAGACAGGAAAGATGCCAGCCAGGCACTGTTGGAACAAAACAAAAAAAAAACTTTCCTTGCTCTGATTCTTCACAAGGAATCATGCTGCCACAGGTCGGATGATCTGAGATCGCTGGGAGCCAGGCCTCCGCAGAGCATAAAATGAATAGATTGAAACTAATTTCAGATAATTGGATTCTGGGATATGAATTCTGTCCTCATTAAAGTCCTGAAGGCAGAGGGAACGTGCCTGTGAAACGCAGGGTGCCAGTCAGGGCGAGAGCTGTCGAGATGTTTCGATGGGTCCTATCAGACAGGGTCGTCGACGTGGCTCGCGGCCTGTGAGCGAGGACGGGGCCGGTGTGTGTGTGTGTGTGTGTGTGTCGGGGGGGGGGGGGGGGGGGGGGGGCAATTTAATCTGCTGTTTATGGCCAATAACAAGCGCTCCACGCGGTCCGGGGCCACGGCACAGAAGTCGTTGAGGCGGCCGCTCGTTCCTCCGTTCAGCCGACGTACGGTGCTCTGCGTCTCTGCGAGGGGGGGGGGCGGTTGCCATGACGACACACGCCATAAGCAACGTACACAAAGCGCATTATCGGTGTAGGATTTGAGGCGTTTCAGTCCCTGACAGCCCCATTTTGTGCAGTCCGGCACTTCTCGCGGTCTGCGTGTTCGGTGTGATTTCAGAGCTTTGTGCCAGGAATTCACCTGCTGAACCACAAAGGTCCGAGGGTGAAATCTGGAGCAGATTTCTCACAAGAAAAAAGATTTCTCCGCGCGGTTGTTTTCATGCCGCATTTTGAGAGGATTCTCCCAACATAGCAGCAGGCAAATACTCGTTATCTCATCAGTCAGAGAGAAAGAGAGAAAAAAATCACATCTGAGTCATGTGGAGTAGAACACAAATGTAGTGCAAGTGTTTTTTTTGCCACCGCCCACTCCTCCGTTTCTCATTTTGTGTCCACCTTGGGTGGATCATTTTGTCGGCCTTTGTGGCTGTTGTTTTCATTCTGTTTGTTATTTTGCATCTGTTTTGAGCTGGGTATGTGTCTGGTTGTTCTATCTGTGGTCATTTGCTAGCTTTTTTTGTCTTGTGTCTTGCACTGTGGCTCCCCTGTACCCAGAGACAGTGGACGAGTGACATTTCCTCCAGTTTATTAACCTGAGAGTGGACATAGACAACAACTTTATAAAATCAATAGCAATACATTTGGTACAAAGACGCACGTCAATACACACAAGTATTCAGGAACACAATTCAGCACTGCATAAAAAGTACATTAAAAACATATCAGAAACGTTGGCTCATCAGAACGGCATCATAGAAATATACATTCGATATATATGCATATCAGACTCCTCAACTGCCTGCGCTCAGAGAAACTCTTGACACTATCTGTGCCACGTAACACGTCCTTCCCTTTCAACAGTGGATAAAATATTTACAAAATCTGATGAATATATATAATTTTAAGGGGCAGAGAAATCATGCGTTTGTGGCCACCAGCGTCGGTTTGTAAACAGTGAGTAGATATTGGCAACATGCAGGGTTGAGCAAAAGTCTTGAGGATTTTGCAGAAGCCGGTGAAACGCGCACTCGACAGCATGAGGAGTCCTTCACGTCTCCAACACGAACCCTGTGTTAGTGCTACAGCTGCCACCGCGGCCTCCTCCACCTCTGTATCCACCCCGTCGGATCAAACAGGCCGAGCGGAGCATTGAAAGCTGCCTCAGAGCATCGTGGTTTCGGAGCCCTCCGATGAAAACTTCCCTCGGTGACAACGCAGGTCTAGAGGTGACGCTGGGCTCAGGCTGCAGGTAAATACAGTACGGTACAGTACAGTACAGGAGGGGATTCAACCACTGCTTTACTCAGCTCAAGGGGGGGACTTGACATCAAGGGGTTGTATGACATGGTATCAACCACAAGACACGCACATGCAAAAAGCAATAAACCTACACCCTGATCACTCCAGACAGTTTTCATGTCTCTGAACAAGAGCCAGTGTTCGCCTGCATATTCATATCTAGCCACACTGGAGGCGCCTGCCTTCACATCACTGCATACATGCAAAGTCCTTTACACGTGACAAGGCATGTTCTGTGCGCTGAAAGAGAATAAATCACTTCTGATGGATTCACACCAAATACTAACCAGACATTCTTTTAAACATGTAGAAACTTTGTAAATTTGAAGCCAGGGATTGTCTTCAATGTTTCTTTTTTCTGTTTTTTTTTTTTCTTTGTCCACAACTTATTTTTTGTTCACAGCTGATATACACACTTTCACCCGGAACAGTTGGCCGTTTAACAAGAGGAGATGTACGTGTGGAGCTATGATACAGCGAAACGCGCGCGCCCTCCTGGCGTGCGGGCGGTCTCACTCCGGCGCCGAGTTGCGTGGCGGTAGATTCCTCTGCTTGAAGTACTGGGTGACCTGCTGCGGCAGCTCGGCCAGGACCGACTTGGCCAGGGTCTCCTTGGGCGCCTGCAGGAGAGGAGGAGCAAGAGCGATCATGTTGGGGATCACGTTGACAGATGATGTTGAGCGACTTCGGCGACTGTGGTCGCTCAGGTCACTTCGCCTGTGGCAGCGGCTGAGGGCGCGAGGCTTGTGGCTGATCAGGTCTGCTCGACTGTATCTTCAATTCACGACTGATTAAATGAACTGATGCTCATAACATCAACAAAACACCATCTTTTTGGATAATGAAGCAGGAGTTGGAGGGAAAGGGCTCTGCTTGCTTGCTCTCTCTCTCTCTCTCCTTCTGCATTATACGCAACTTTTTTCTCTCCCATTCAGATCGGGGAAATTTTCAGGGACAGCTTAAACCGGGGACAGGGCGACCAGATCGGGGACTGTCCCCATAAATTGGGGATGTATAGACGTATGGTCAGCCTTGGTAATTGCAATTAGCTGTCATGTCTCTTGTCGCCCCTGGTTGCCAGCGTACATTGAAAATGAATGGCAACTTGTCACTCAAGTCGTTCTCAGTGAGTCCACCATTAGGCCAAAGTTCACCTGTTTCAGAGTCACCAAATGATCATTCAGCACACTAATACTAATACTACACACTAATGAGACTCCAGCATCTGAGCTGTTTGTGCCCTCATTTACAAAAGCTGCTTGTTGGTGCCCAAACCTCTGAGTTTGCAGCTGTAGTGACACTTGAAGTCTTTATTGTTTTCATCACTGGGAGCTGTTCAGACTCGTTCAGTTTCTGCTTTTCTCTTGCAGGGAGATGCCACGATGCAAGCCAATGTGGCATATCATCACCACTATCTGCGTGTGTGTGTGTGTGTATGTGTGTGTGTGAGTGAGTGGGTCAACACATTTTAGTCTAATTATGTAGAAAAAATAAGTATTGTAATATTTTGTATTTATTTTTGGGCTGGACTGGATGGAGTGGTTACACACTGCTTTTGAGTGTTTCCCCATCTTGGGATCTACTGAAACATCGAAACTGTCTACAAAGAGAATTGAATGTCTCCACCAAACATCAGTGTGTTGCCGATTCCATCTCTAGCCTCTGCATATCGAACAACGGTTGCTGCAATTCTTTTTCTCCTGCATTGAGCCCACATACGCCATGAAAAGAAAAGAGGTCAGTCAGGACTTTATTCCTTGAATTTTCAATTGCCTGCAACACCACCCAGTGATGACCATCACATAGCACGCTGCAAACCACACAGAGCTATCAGTTTTTGGCTACTTACTAAGAACTCACCCACAGATTTCAACATTTTTGCTGTAAAGCTGAAGGCTGAACTGAACAACAATCATTTTACTCGTGCGTTACCTCATAATAATAACTCATCCAATGCAGTTCTGGACACAATCACTACCTTTGCACACACATTGCATGCAATTTTGCAGTGATCCTCCATATTTGTAGGATTTGAACTGAAGCTACCTTTTTTTGCTCAATTAAACAAACATATTTTTGTGCGTGTGTGTATATATATATGTGTGTGTGTGTGTGTATATATGTTCCAACATGTTTACCTACATCCTATTGACAAATGGGCAAACTGATCAAATTAAGCAAGCAAAGTATTGACAGAATACTGCAGCTTGTTGCAGTGAAATCATCAATTCTGTACATTAGTTATTAGTGACGCCACATGGATGTGGTCTGTTTTGCTCCTCTGGCAGCTTTTGTACAAGTTAATCAATTCCATTACAGTGACTGTCCTCGCAGCTAATTACCAGCATTTACACCAACTTTACGAAGCTAATTATTTTCTGTGAGAGTTGGGCAGCCAGCACAGCTCAGGTCCCTCTCATTGTGACGCTGCCTCGCTCTCTCTCTCTCTCTCTGCTCTGTCTGCTGCTGTCTCTCTGCCTCCCACCAACAAGCTGGAGCGCTGCCAGCAAACACTGTCTGTTCCTCCCACTACGCAGGAAGTCAGCTCGCCCACCACCAGCCCACGCACACACACACATACACAATTTACATAATGACCACAACTGCCTCCTGTGCTCATTCTTCAAATTACAAACACAAATTAGTCCATGTGCTCACCTTCAGCACATGTCACGCTCACATTAACACCTTGTTTGACTGCCCATCAATACATACACACACACACACACACACACACACACACATTCACTGGCTCCTGAGAACCAGGACGATCTGCGTGTGTTTGTGTATGTGAAAGGGCAGCAACATGCTGCCATTTGGTCACATGGTCACATTCAGACAGCACATTGTGAGGTAGTGTAACGCCTCCACCAATACACAGAGATGGAGACAAAATAACAATGCAAACCACGTCAGCAAGCCAAAACAATCCAGCGCACAGTGAGCGATAGAGACAGACCTCCCCGAGACACTTTGGTTTTTACACTTTGTCCATCATTCGCGGAAAAAGCCCTCTATGCGTAGGGACAAGTGCATATTTAATTCTGAATGAATTTAACTCAACACATTTGCACAGGACTCAGAGGACACCATACCGCTGTATTATTATTTTTAACATTCCACTTCGAAACATATTTTCAAGGCATAAAAATTCTTGGAGACGATATTTTTTTACCTACAAAGATTTTGATGGGTCAAATTATCATGTTAAGAACATGAAAGTGATGTAAATGTTAAGAACATGAAAGTGATGTAAAAATAATTCTCCAAACCTGACTGTTTAGTTTCAGCAGCGTAGGTACTTTAGATACATTGGAATGTTATCAACCAGACTTGGATAAACACAAACATTTAATAGGAGGCAAGAAGCGAGAAGGCTGGACTAAAGGTCGGTTTGAGTGGAATTAGTATATTCTACTGATGTGTGGGTGGGTTTTCCCTCGGTGCTTTGATTGCTCCTCCCACACTACAAAAACCTGCATGCTTGGGTCGATTGGAGACCCCAGGCTTGAGTGTGAGAGCCTGTGATGGATTGTTATGCTCCCAGGGCGCACCCATTGCCTTTGCCCTTTGTGCAGAGAATAGGCTCCGATAACCCCCCTGTGAATTGTTACAAAGCTGGGCAAGACAATGAGTGATCACATTAGGCGATACTCACATTCCTGAAATCCCTGAAGGGGACGAACTGCACGATGTCCCGCACCGCCTCCTCGCCGGTGCTGGACCTCAACACGCTGGCGTCCCCGTCCAAGAACTCCATGGCGGCGAAGTCAGCGTTGCCCACCCCGATGATGATGATGGACATGGGGAGCTTCGAGGCCTGCACGATGGCGTCACGCGTCTCGTCCATGTCACTGATGACGCCGTCCGTTATGATGAGGAGCGTGAAGTAATGCTGCGGAGAAAGAAGCGCGAAAGGAGAAAAAGAGGGAAACGAGAAATCTCAAATCTCCGAAGTTACGAGCAGAGAGACACCAGCATCGTGGAAAAGAAACAGGTGATCTTTTCCAAGTGTAATTACTGTATGCTGTCGGTTAAGGGGAGCAGAAGGACAAAGGACCTGAAAAAAAAAACACGCAGTAAAGGGACATTTCAGAGAGTGGTTGTGAGGTGGAGCTTCAGCAACACAGAAACCAGATTGAAAGCTTTTCTGCATTAAGGCAAGTCGGGCTCCATTCATGCCACAGAGCACACCATCTGTTTGTGGAAAAACTGATGGAAGAGGCAAAAAAAAATAAGAAGAAAGAAGGAAAGCACAAACAGCACCGTGCAGCGAATCAGGAGGAGATGGTATCACTGGAAACATCTCGTAACATGCTGCAATCAATGTGGGAAGAGTGACACTGTCCAATAAAATACTTCCCAACCTAGAGGACAAATCTGAATAAACCAGTGGAGAAAGACTACTAAAACCATGAAGGGCAGAGAGGGGTCACTGAGCTATTGATGAATAGGAAGATGGGCTTGGAAGAGGTGAAAATGGGTCATGGTCTAGAGGACTGAGAATTGTGCAGGTAGATGCTGCTGATCCAGTCTCTCCTTATAGTCTTTAGTTCCAATACATGAATGAATAAATCACGCTCAGCATAAACTTAAGTTATATCATGCGAGCAGAAGAGAATCTGCCATTTTGGGAGTGAATATGATTGTTTTATTACATTCTCTGATATACCAATTAGAAGTCAGGCAAACATATTACTATTGAATATGCTCCAGGGCCTCTCAACATCTGTTTTCTACTTGTGATTATACTGTGTGCATTTCAGCAGGCAGAATGCATCTCTGTTTCTGACGTGGCCCTGTGGCTATCTGTGTTTCTTCTGATATCACATTACGTGTTTCAGACCGTGGTGTTTGTAATTAGCAGCTCTGACTCTCCCACGTGTCACAATACGCACTACATGTACACCCTCTTCAGACATGATGTTGCTTGTAGACATAACAGGGCATTTATGGTAAGGCACAAAGCACTTGGATATGAGGTATACGATAGGTTGTGTTAGTGAGGAAATGATCTACCCCTCTACGTGCCACATTCACAATTTCTGAACGTATCATCTGCTAATGTGCTTATGTGCACCGCTACGCTTTAGCTGTCTTTGCTCACCAGTGCCCATGCAGGCTGAAAAAAATACTGCACAGATCATTAGTCTCGGTACACAACGTTTCATAATGCCTTTATCAGCCTGGCCGCACGCAGGGAAGAGTTTTTGGACTGATCTGGGATGAGAATCAGCAACACAAGAGTGCCTCTCACGCCGAGTTTCCATCGTCAGCCAATTCCAAAGACGGGACCATTACCGATCAAAATGCTCTGTGGTGGCTCTGCATAGAGCTAATAGGCATTAATACACACTGGGGCGAGCGGCGACCTCCGGTTGACAAAATACGTCCCGAGCAGCAGCTAACGACCTGACTTTAGGGGCCGCTCTACGCACTGTGCACTCTCACTGTGGAGGAGGCAGCAAACAGCCGGGCCAATAGGCGCAGCGCTCTGCCTCAACTCCACTTAAAATTAATACAGCGAGAGACACTTCTATTACAGACACTCCTATAGTTATATTTATAGCAAATCCTCACATACACTTAGTGAAGGAGGCTCAGCTGTGTGAGGGAGCTGCAATAAGGAAAATCACACATACACACACACACACACACTCGCACACACACACACACATGCACACAGACACACATACACAATGTGATTGGTTTTTCTATGATAACAACAAAACAATGTGAAGACATACACCGATTTGTGGAACAAAATCACCCTTCCATGTCCCACGCAGACACACAACCACACACACACACACACACACACACACACGCACACACACACACACACACAGGCTCTGAAGCCTGTCTCTTTAATGTGCTAACAGCAGCGCTCATTAGAGAATCATTATCACACAGACAGACAGGGTCGCTCACACACTGGGGCACACACAAACTGCACTGGCCTGCAGCCTGCGTATGTGTGTGTTTGTGTGTATGTCTGTGTGTGTGTGTGTGTGTGTTGGTACACAGTCACACAGTCTGCCGTCACAGGTTCTCTCATTATCTGCGGAAGAAGCCTGAACACAAAGAAGCAGCCGATTTGTGCAACCTACAACCTACCCACCTACTTACCCCAACACACACACACACACACACACACACACACACACACACACACACACACACACCAGTCTAACCAGTACCCCAGCATGGGGTCCACACACACGCAACCACACACACGCACACATGCACACAAGCACACAGTCACACACATCTGCTGCTGTCACATCTCATTGTCTGTGACTCCTTCCCATGTTCCAGCCTGTTTGAACTCACTGTAATATAAAGCAAGAAAAGGGTCTGCAATCATTTCCTTACAGAAACAAAAGCACTCTGGCACCCAACACACAGACGAGTACAATCCTTTGTGCGCTTCGCTCATGTATCTGTTCTTCACAAGGTGACAGGGTACAATTAGGGACAAAAAGCACCGTGGGAGCATAATGATACCCAACTACTGCACTCTCTCCAGATTTAGGCAGGAGACGTGCTGCTGGATATGTACCAGAGGGGGACATGTGCCATTTGGTGAAAGTTGGTCTGTGCGGTGCTCCTCTAAATGTCAGACCTTCACACTTTTTTTGGGGGGGATTAATGATCGCTGGGAACATGGCGCTGAGCCGTCATGGCCTGAGTCCTGCTGTTGATGCCTCTGCCCTCCAGACATTAACCACATGTTTGTACAGACCAAGTCTGTAGGAAGATAGTAATTTTGTGGTCGATTAATCTATTGACTCACTTCATCAGTCAATTAGTTGCTCGCTTTAAGAAATGTCAGAAAAAGGTGAAAAAATGGATCTTTGTTTCCTGCAATTCTCATATCTAGCTGACAATTGATTTATCAGTTAATTGACTTATCATTGCAGCTTTACACAACACCCATTTTTGTGTCGGTTTAAGCTGCAGAGTAGCATCACAGCAAAACAAGCTCGGGTACTAAACACAGGTGCACAAAGCAAACTAAACCTGGCTGAACCGAAGGATGGCTCCTGTTGGAGTGCTATTTCTTTTCTCTTCATATTGGGGAATAAAAATGGATACAGACGGCTAGATTTGATTTGTGTGTCTATAGGTCTGCCAGTCAAGCTCTCTGACAGTGCTCGGCGCTGAGGTGACACGTCTGTGGCTAAAAGAGCGGCACATTAAATGAGCACTCTAAAACGTCTGTCAGGCAGAGGTGAAAGAAACCCTGACAGACAGGTGAGGTAAATGTTTGCCATTCAGTGCCAAACTCTGACTATGATTTGACAAGTAAAATAGACATGAAGAAATGAAACGTTAAATGATTCTCACACCAGCCATTGTTTTTTCTGTTTTTTTTGTGACAGTGCCACATTGGCACAGGAAATGTGCTGTGCAGAGGGATCCAGTTAAAACAATTTCATTTGAGCTTCATTTTTTTCACTCATTGGTTTGTTATCAGAATGCTCTCTCTCTCTCTCTCTCACACACACACACACACACACACACACACACACACACACACACACACACACACACACACAGAGTTTTATGACTGCAGGAGGAAACTGTACCCAGAGAAATCTCATGCAGACTCTACACAGAAAGGCCCCGAGAAACAGGACGTCCCAGCTTTGAGACGACAGTGCTAACCGCTCAGCTAACTTGTGCTATAACTGCAACAGATTTTTTTTCTCCTGTGACTATTACTGATGCTGTTGCTCAACACCAACTACTCTTATGTCGTGCTCCTCAGCTCCAGGAATACTTCACGACTCCCAACTTAAGAATGCTGCTAAAGTAGAAATAGATGTCTTAGGTGTGAGACTGAGCCTCAGGCTTGTTCTTAATTTGGGTCTTATGTGTTACTGCTTCACATACATTGACCAGTAGTTTTCTCCATTAGATGAAGGTGCAGCAGCGTTAAAGAGATGACGCTAGCGGCAAAGTCAGTGATCAATGTGGACGCAATTCACCCCGGAGGGGATGTGAGTGTGGTGACCAGTCTGTATAGCTATCCATCCAGTTGTAGTCGAGACCTTTCACTGAACAATTCACAAACTTCAGTGACAGTCTCTCCCTGGCTTACTGTATTAAATTACAGGAGGGAGTGACACAGAGACAGAGAGCGGGACATGGACGTTACTCAACCGTTCACTATTCAGCCCAGAGATGTGTGAAACGTCTGGTCAGGGTGTCTGAGATAAGAGAGGGGTGTGTGGGGGGGTGCGAGGTGGGAGATGGATGGACAGCGGTTCCCCCTCCAGTCTGTCACCCCCTCCCTGACACTCAGCAGGGCAGGACTGTGAGCGCACAGATGCTCACACTGCTCCCCATGCCGCTGCCACCCGGCAGCCATCACGCTGCTGATTCCAGCAGAGCGCCCTGGGGTCCACACTGCTCTGACAGACACCTCGCACTGCTCATCTACCACTGCTGGGTGAGTAATCTCATTTAGTGCCATCTGTGGTCTCTGCCCTGCAGAACGATACTGAGAGCCAGTGTGAGCAGACCTGAGTGTGTGGGAATGTGCACCACACAGTGAATAATAATCAGAAGAATAACTCGACTTGGGATACCCTGGTTAGTTTGTTCATTGGTGTGACATTATTAATTAAGTTATGTTTCATTATAGAAGTGGACAAATATATATAGGTACCACTCCCAATGGAAAAGTTTGAATACTGGCCAATAAGTTTATAAGCCCTTTGCAACCCACCAATTTTTACACCCAAGCACACACACATACAAGCACACACACAGACTCATAGCATAGTAGAAGCTGCAGCACTGCTCTGATAGGTTGTGATAAATGGCTGTGTTTAAGCCATGGATTTTTGGTGGGTACGCAGGGTCAGCAGCCCCTTGACAAATGTGGAATGCACAGGTGGGAGGAGGAAATAAGGTGAAGCTATAGCCTGAAGATGCGTTACAAGATAAAGACAATACTGTTTTACATTTCCCACGAAACTTCTCATCACGAATGATGCACAGAGCCAATAAACAGCTGACGCCACCTACCGCTGCGTTCTCCTGCTCAAGGGCCTGAGCAGCGAAGCGTGCTACATGGTTTATGATCGGGGCAAAGTTTGTCGGGCCGTAGAAACGAATGTGAGGGAGACAGGCGGAGTAGGCCTGGGCGATACCCTCCACACCTACAGGGAGAGAGAGAGAGAGGCAGAAAATGAGGCTGTCAGTGGCTCAAAACATCGGACAAAATACAGCAACGTTCCACGTTGTTTCTTAGACAAAGGAAATGATGTTTTCTTAATTCAGATTCCATTTTGATAAAACTATAAAGCAAAGGAAAAGAAGTCACTAAAACAATGGAACATATGTAAACATGCTTTGTAATAATGGACCGAGGAAAATAACCATGTGGCTCCAGGATGTAACACTAAACCCTTGTGGGGATGGTACCACTTAAACATAAAAAGGTTTTTTATCTAGCAGCACTTTTTGACTGCAGTCACTTAATCAGGTCTTAATGTTTGGTCTACATTTTATTTTTTTGATTTTAGAGTGCACTGGAGGCTCTATTGTCATTCCCAAGAAAAGAGGAGCAGTAATGCTCCTCTTTTCTCCATTTTTCCTAACTTTAAAAAGAAAGAGCTCTTGTGGAGGCAGATGTTTAAATAGAGACAAGCTGTACTTCCATTTTGAGGGAGCTCACACAGATGAACGTTTTCACGAAGAGCCTATGCAGCAGAAGGCTGCAGATAAATGTTCACATTTTACATAATTTTCCTTCAGCCTCTGTCAGGCTACAGCATGCTCCTCCACTGACCCCCCGCTGAGCCCCACCGTCCTTATTTAGAGCCAGACAGATTAACCATCGAACTTAACAGTCATTTTTGAAACAGTGGGTTTTCACTTCCTCACAGACATTAACAAAAACAGACCTCTGTCTCGCTAATGACTGTGTACTGTAATTTGTTCAAAGTGCTTACACAGGAAATCTGACTTGGTATTGCTTCTTGAAAATCGTTGTTCTGCCATCCAATTAGTTTCTTCATCTGTGGCTGGCTGGAGCCCTAAAGTATTTAACCTCTGCAGACTTGCACACAATCAATCATCTGGATCATTCCCTCATCGGAAGAGTCAGGAGTGACTGACCGGCACAAATGCTCCAGATGTGGTGATGTTTTCACTTGTAACATTTTTACTGAACGTCTTCCAAGACGCCAGTAGACAAAAAGAATCACTGTTTTACTTTTTCATCACAGAAGAAACATGATTCATAGGATCATGTAAAGCCGTTGATTGTGGTTAAATGGAGTTACAGTACAAAGTCTCATTGACTTTAAAGCCTTGTATTAGCAAGGGTGAGGCGAGATTTGCTGCATTTATTAATACTATTACTATCTTTATCTTTTTGCATTAACCACAGAGACCTCTTTTTTAATCCGGCTTTCTGGGCCATGTTAAACATTATATCCCAAATTGTTCTGCTCTTCTATTTCCGCGCATTTTCCCAGGCAGGCTCGCACAGGAGCACATGAACTCACCTGAACAGAATGGGTTGGTGGGGTTAAAGTTGATGGCAAATTCGTGTGACACCTGAGGAGACAAGAAACCAGCCTTCACCGTACTGTAAAATATCATCAGCATCTCCTTCCCCATCGCCCTCCCTCCCTCCAACTCTCTCTCTGTTCACCGATCTCTCTCCTTTGTCCTTTTCATCAGCTCAGCGCCATGGCAACACGGATGGGTTGACAGTTGCGTAATCATGTGAATATGCATGTATAATGCTTACAGTTTTATCTGTGTGTGTGTGTGTATGTGCTTGTGTAAAATGCATGTGTAATGCAGGTTTGTTTTAACTGTAAGTTTGAGACACACCGCCTCATACATATACATGTACCACATGTGTTCTAAACACATGTGTGCGTGCATACATGTCCACAGACTCACATACACGCACCACACACACACACACACACGCACACACACACGCACACACACACGCACACACACACGCACACACACACGCACACACACACGCACACACACACATACTGTACCTTCCAGTCTGGTGGGAGCTGAGCTCCAAATCCCAGAGCAGGAAACATTTTGTCGCTAAGGAGGAAACCATGACAACAGATTGGAGCGTTAAATAAACCTTTTTTTTTTTCTTCAACCAAATACAACAAGCTGGATTTAGACAGCGGTGGAAATCCTGTTACCTGTTTCACAAAGAAACACACTGAAGGACATTGACAGAGAAACAAGCGAGATCTGGTAGGAGAATACAACAATGGCTCATCATTACGAGGCGAAGCTGTTCCCTCTCTGAGAGCCAGGACGGATAATAATTGTGACAATTCAACAGTTGCCTCATATCATCTAAAAACAGACATATACTGCATGGTGGTCATTAGTATGGTCCCCGTGTTGCAAACTCTAGCTTTTTCATGACACAAATTGCAGTTTAAATGAAATAGATGGCTGTGTGTTTCACTCAAAGAGCTCTGCTCTGTGAGGATGGGATTAGGATGGACAGAGAATTGATGCCCTGGTGCAATTCTTATTGCAAAGCTCACAGTGATGTATGTGGAAATGACAGAGTGGAAACCATTACACTAACTACTATGGTGCTGAAATATCCGAAATGTAATTTTGGTGTTTGCAGAGCGTGTTTGAGGCCAATCATTCTCTCTGCCACACCGAACGAGGTTCATCGTGCTATTCCAACACTAATCATACTGGATTTAAAATAAGGATGATACTCTATGACAGTGTCCTACCGTCACGACAGTGAAGGTTGCAGTAGGTACTTACGTGTCATAGTCCTGTATGATCTGTCCCACGGCCAAAATGGCAGCCAGGTATTCGTTGCTGCCCAGTGGGTTGATGTAGTGGAGGGAGGAAGGCTCTCGAGGGTTCCCATTAGATGCTGTGAAGTCAATGCCCACCTGTGGAGCCACAGACAGGAGCCTGGTTGGAGCTCAGTTGAGAGACCCGACTTGCTGTGCAAATCATCATCAACAGCCATGAATATCATAATCTCTGTTCCCAATTTCACTGATCATAAACAGTGATAAAAGGACAGCAGCATTCTTCCTTTGTATATTAAAATGGTATCAGGAGTTTTGATGTAACTTAGATCGAGTCTCAAGGAAATCATATGAATCTAGAACAGCGAATTTCACAGCCATGTGCGGCGTCAATTTATTTCTCTGTTAAAGTTTCTGTCATCAGGATCATATAAAATTACACAACTGCCTGGAGCTTTGCTCTAGGCAAAGTGAAGATAAGTGACAAATTGCCTCTTTACTGCTCTCAGATGAGAAGGTTTGCTATACGTTTGGCTGTTTGCTTCAGACAGCATTTCCCACTGGATACAAAGCGCTTTTGAGAGGAGCACCATGATGAGTCACTGGAAACACAAATTATTACCTTTAGGTTAACACAGTGACGACTTTGCACCTCCAAAGTGCATGGACTGACACAGTGTTGACACCGTTCTTTCAACTTTGTGATGACATCTCACATTTAAAAAATGTGATGAGTTCATCACGGAACGGCCGCACGGAATGACTCAGTGATGACACTGCACATTCCAAATCACACAGTTGCTAAATTTTGCTAATCTTGCTGCTAATTTTGGTTTCTATCCATGTTGTTTCGGGGCCCATTGAAAGGATTCGGTTAACACTGTCATCCACTTGCGAGCTCTACAATGCTTTTTTTTATCACAGGACATTGTGCTTTTACAAGTTATTAGAATTTTTACATTGGAATTCAGACACCCCAAAGAACATGTACACAGTGTTCCCGTCTGCTGAGCAATTAAAAACATTTTCATTTCGAAACTTCAAGGTGACCAAGTGAGTCATTCATCTGTTGTCCTGCAGTCCTGGAGACGCCAGATAGAAGAAATCCTGTAGTGCAGCTGTGTGCAGAAAAGACAAAAACAGCCCTGAAACCACACTGAGGTGTATTTTTAACACAGAGGACCACAGGGCCACACTGCCACGACATACAGCGCACAGGATACAAACACACAGACACTTTGAACACATGAACCCAAAGCACAACGGCTACGATGCATGAGGCACAAACACACACACAGCCCCAATATAATATGAGATTAAGAGTGACAAGCTTTTCCTCAGGCACTGAATCGTGGTTTGTGCACTGAAAAGAACTTGACCCAGAAACTCCGCCTCCGTCCCATCAGCTTAAAGATAGACTAAACCATCTCCTGTTTCTCCCTCTTTGTCTAAACTCATGCAATACAACAATGCTGTACTTTAGCAGAGACAATGGTCCGAATAAAGAGAAAATGGAGACTGTGGGAAGAGAGAACAAATTGATGAAGATGGGTGAGTACAAGAGAGAGGAGTGGACAAACGAGGCACAGATTGGGAGGAGAGGGCGGACAGGAACATAAAAGTGCAGCAGGAGCAGCAGGAGTGAAGGATGCAGAGATTCGGGGTGACAGAATCAGAATGCTGTGGTGGATTTGGTATCCGCGAGACCGTCTGTGTTGGGATCGAAATGACACATGTGAAAACGGCCTTTGCACCAAACGTACAACTCCTGGTTCAGGGAGGAGGGAGAGAAAATCCTGTCCTCTGTAATCAGAGCTTGTTTCTGGAAATGAGACAGAGCAGTGGCTCGCAGGGATGCTGGGCATTTCATCAGTGGCGCACCTATTTGGCAAGCCGAAGAGCTGCAGGGACGCCAGCTACCCACAGAGTCTGATAACAACCATGAAATATTAGTTGACGGATTAACCAATTATTTCATTAACAAAATAGGGCAATAATTGAGAGATTGAAGATAAATTAAGAGAGTGAATGATGTGCATGCCTGTGAGTGCCCTGCGATGGACTTGAGACCTGCCTCATATGGATGGATGGATCTATTTTTACGATATAATTACAGCACTCAGGCATGAGGCTTTGTTGTTTTCTCATGATCAAAAATTGAATTCAATGTGTGCTATGCACTGTTGCATAGCCCTGATTCCACAGAATGAGATGTGACACTGACAGCTCCGGTCTGTCATTCCCTTCAAAATGTGGTCGCTGTGCCCAGTATTAACACACCAGTTTCCCAGTAGGACTGCAAGGGGCGAAGCTTTCTTCAGCAGCCCACCTACTCTCTCCTAGAGTGGAGATGTCTGCTGCAGACTGCCACCGAGTTTTCTTACTTGTTGTCAGGGAAGTTGTCCGTGCCCTCACTGCGAATGTGCTCCCTCTGAAATTCTTTCTTTGCCCAGAGACTGGACACGCTAAAAGAGACCCAAGCTGCATTTCCAGAGTTACTTTAATCACTCGGCCAAGAGGCTCGCAGCTTCAAACAGCTCTGCCGGGCTTGGACTCAGAGTGCAGGTCCTGGCACGACTGCAGAACATGTAGGTGTTCTCATGCAGGTGTATCACTGAGGTTTCTGTACCCAAACAAAGCTGGAGGTACATTTATGATATGTAAGAAGCCATCTTTGCTATTTGACAAACCGAGGATGGTTTGACTTGACCTTAGGATTTAGTGCTATTAGAGATGCTGCATTAGGATGTTCCGTAAATGAAGATAGGTGGTATTACAAGACATAAATGTGAATTATCAGAATTAGAATTACAAATATATTATTGTGAAGGTGTCCTACCTCACTAGTAGCCTGACGGCTGAGGAGGAGAGGATTGTATTTGTTCTGTGTGTGTCTGTGTATGTGTGTGTGTGTGCGGGTGTGTCAGTGACACTCATCACATCCCAAAACTATGAACTTTAACTTATGACATTTTCCTCCAGTGCCCTCTGTGCTGACAGACATTTCTAGTTCGACGCTTTTGGATCTGATGACGGTGGGAGATGACACCACTCGTTTCTAACCAATTCCATGCCCCAAGCTATTAGGTCCGGTAACGGCGAACGCACAAATAGACCAAGACGCAGCTCGACAAACACAGGGACTCGACGGCGGCTGCACAGCCTCTGAATAAACAGGGGGCGACAGAGCGGCGTCTCAGAGAAAACTGAAACGTCTGCGGCTGCACTGAGTCTGAGGGTTGGCCAAACTGCCGTCAGATAATTGCAATACCGGCAATCGCATCAGAGTCCTCTCAGCAGTGTCGGCCGGCTCTCACGCCAGGATTCGCACTCATTCACAGTTAAACAGCCAGAGAGATGGAAGCAAGTGGGCTGGACGGAGGAGCTGTGCTCTGCCCTCCTCTGAGAAGTTCCCAGTCAACCAGGAGCTGCTGTCCTCTGCCAGGGATTTAGTTAAGCAACATCTGTTCCCAGGCCATATTTGCTTTTGTGTGCTACCTACACAGCGTCCGCCATGTCACGTTTTATCAGCACAACACAGCCATTTTGTTGCTTTTCTTTTAAGTAAGCATCTCAGTGTTTCCAGGCTTACACTGGCAGAAGGCGGACAGGGAGGCGTCATATAAACAATGATAACACAGTTGGATGATTTTAATCAAAGTATAATTTTCGGTTAGATAAACGTTTCCTGTATGCTCTTGTTCTAATTTGCCCCTGATGGTTCAGACACTTCTGTCAAATTTTGGAAAACTGTAAATCCAGTAGTGTTGGAGCAGCATCTCCAGAGTAACTGCATCACAAAAACATAGAGCTGCTTGATTCAATGGCATAGATATAAAGGCCTCTAAACTGAAGAAACACAGTGCCTTGATGTTTTTTCTTGAATCATCACATCACAATCTCATATTCTGCTATCAATGCATGGCCTCATTGAATCTGATAAGGCCCTGGGATGCATTTGGAGAGTGACAGATCATATCTAAGTAGTATGGGACACACAGTACAGGAGTGAACTGATGAAACCTAAGAAAAACACAGTTCGGCACTGATAGCGCATGCGATACTGCCCTCATTGATATCTAGAGCTAAAACGAGGAGGCGCTTGTCTGTGACTCATGAAGTTAGTTTTTCTCCACGAATCCACTGGGACACGAGTACTACGCTCTACATGGTTCTGAATGATATCAAACACAAGATATGGAGAATGGCATAATTCACACAATGCAATGAGTCTCCTCTCACAAACCATCAGCAGTGGCAGCCTGTCTCCTTGTGTTGGAGTGTGTAGCAGAGAACCACCACTCTCGCCTCCGGCTAGAGCAGCCCTGAAGAGAGACTTCCCCTTTCTGCAGATTAGGATTAGAGCCACACTAAGTCTGATTGAACACCGCAGAACAGCTCTTTCTGCATGTGTATGTGTATGTGTGTGTGGTTTGGTACACAACAGTTTCGAGCTGTGTGCATGTGTATGTAAAATTCCTGCATATGAGCCCCGGTCTGCACATGAAGGGTAGATATCATAAGCGATTGAGTTTATGAACACAAAGAGATTATGTGCTCCTGGAGTCTAAATCAGTCAGTACGTGGCGGAGGTGCACATTTGAAAACACTGCACGCGTGTGTGCGCACACACCCACACTATAAGTCCTGCTCAGAGTGCCGAGGTGTGTGTGTGATAAAGCGTCTGCGGGAGGAAGGGACTTTGTCTGGATCTGTATGTGCTGCTGTGCATCTGCTTGTTCCATAGTTATTGCATGTAAATCGGTCATTGAGGGAGCGTGACGAGGTGGTTATATGTTTGTGCACATGCGTGTGTATGTAAATGAGTTTATAAGCTGGAGAGAGTAAGTATCTGTGTTAAGACAGAATTAGGTGTGTGTGTGTGTGTGTTTGTGTGTGTGTGTGCGCGCATCAGTGACAGAGCTGCAGGTCTGTGACAAAAGGCAAAAGATTAGGAGGGAGTAGCGAGGATTTAAGAGTTCCCATTCCGACTTAAATTTGCTCATCTCACCACCATTAGCGCAGACAAGTGATCTCAACGCACTGAAATTCTGCTCTTTCCTAAATTAAGATGGTCCAGAGAGAGGAAATCAGTCCAACCATCAATGGCTGGGACACATTTATAAGGTCCACACGGTCAGGTCACCCAGTGTATACATAGGACAAAAATTCATACTGACAACAATCTTCTAATTACTAACATACTCCAAAATGATAATCCTAATAATAATTTAATTATGGTGTTTACATCACTTGCTTTTAGAATATTCTATCCATATTCATACCATGTTCCAGAGCACAGTAATGCCTCCTGGGACACAAACAGTACATTCCTTGCTCTACACATATTGTCCTGAAAAATAACAATCTCCCCGTAGCTTCCAACTTGTTCAGAAAAGCACACATACAGTAACCCTCTTCTTCCTCTACTTGTTTGGCCACCTGCTTAAAAATATCTCTCTCCTGTCAGGATCTGAGCACTGGTGTCCATGTGAGAGCAGCCACTGTGTGTTCTATGTTTGTCTGGTTCACACTCAGCCCGGAGCTGTGCAGCCTCAGACTGAGGACGCTCTTGCACTGGCTGATGATGGAGCAGAGCATTTCCCATTCACCTCAGTTATCCAAAACCCGAGCAGGGTGGGTGTTGAGAGTCCTAATGCAGGTAATCCTCAAAGCAATTCACTTTTGGATGAGTCACGACTCCCAACTCTGTTTTGAACGCGTGTTCTACCACTGACCGAGAGCAAGTTGTGCCTCAGCTGCTCGGCATCTCTCGTGTCGCAGCACTGTCCTAGGATCTTGGATTTAACGTGCTATCGAGACACATCTCCGTAGCCAAACCTCTTTTGATGTTTGACACAATGGCGCGATGATTTCAGACACGGGCAGCAATTTTTTCAGGCTGAAATAATGTGGCAATAATACATTTTATACACTAAAATGAACATACTAATGCAGTTTTCAAAGGGAGGAAGCGTAGGTACTTTTGGTGTCTTTTTTTTTAATGGAAATCCTTTTTACCAAGAATCTCCACTGTGTTTATTAGACAAATACATATTTTCTTGGCATTTCAATCAGTTTGGTTCAATTCAGAAGCATCACACTTTAGTATCGTGATAATAATCAATGCTGATTACTGTATTTCTAGGACAAAAAGTAAAAAATGTGTAAAGATATATGTAAATGTATGTGCATGTATATGTATAAAGTGAAATTAAACATCAGCCTGCCCACTTCCTGCGCTGGATTTGTCACAAGTAAACACAAAATGCAATTTTTAAATGAAGGTATTTATTATTAAGGGAAAAAAAACCCTGCATGGCCCAGTGTGAAAAGGCATGTGACCCCTCATCTACAGTAGGTTTGTATTTTGTATTTACTTGAGTTATCTTTTCCAGTATTTTAATTTGTTCGACGATCTGAAACTTTCAAGTGTAACACATGCAAAAAAAACTGAAGATATAAGGATGAGGGTAACAGCTTGTCATGGTGCTGGAGGAGTGCACGTCATGCTGATGCACAGACGCATACCCCTTTCTCATGATGAAATATGTGTCACATGCACCAGAGCCTGACTGTGCATTACAAGTACATTTTTATCTTAACAATCATCTGTGTGGGGCTGCATTCAAACTTCTCTCAGCTTTAATCCCACAGCAAGTTTCTCTTCGCCTGTTTTCTACTGCGCTCTTTTAGTGATTTCTGCTTGCACTTAAACAACTCTCAACAAATGTGGAAATAGAAGGAGGTGCACAGGTGTCTAATCTCAGAGGACACTTAAAGGGAAATACCAAAAAAATCAAGCTTGCAACAAACTGCATTATCTGCTTTCTGCTACATCTGGAGCCCGGTTCTAGCTCACAAGGCTGGGAAATTGTTTAACAGATAAAGAAGGGAAAAACAGGCATACAGGATGTGCATATGTATAGGTGAACAGCATGTGTGTATTGTGTGTTTTTGCGTGTGTGTCTATGTATTCTCTGTCTGTGTTCTATCAGGGAGACCTTACATTTGCCACGTGTAGGTGTTAAAGGGACTGTGGGCAGATCTGGATAGTCACATGTTTTTATCAAGAGGCCAGTTATTAAGCGAAAAACAACAAAAGTGTGTGCATGTGTGCGTGTATGTGTGTGTGTGTACTTGTGTTATACTTACTATTCATATTATGGTAATATAAATCGCCCTAACCTTTAGCACTTTCTGTCCTCACTTTAGAGTAAGTCTGCAGATTGTTCATGAAAATCTACATAATGTGCCCAAAAATGATGGAAGCACAAGTCTGTGTTTAGTCAGTGTACGTGCATGTCTCTGTGTGTGATAAGCAAACATAAAAAACTCTTCTCACTCATTTAGTCATGCAGAATGGTGTGACATCACCAGGGACACACTGGAGTTTTTCCCACCGACTGACAGTCTAAAATAGACTGTGACACTTGTGTCCCTCTCCCTCGCTCGGCTTAAACACCTCTTTCTGTACCTATATTTTATTCTTCTTCTCAGCCACTTCCTATTTTGCTCATATCAAAATATCAATTCTTGCACGCAGCTGTCCGTCCACGCTCTGTTTCTGTGCTTTCAACAAAAGCGCCCACGTTTCAGTGCTTCACAAAACCCCATTACGCTTTCCGTCTCCCTGCACCTTCTCGCTGTGCCTTTCACTTTTCCTCTCTGAATGTAAATGACTGTGATCCGAATGTAACCCCAGGAGATGAAAATAGGAAATCTGAATGTTTTCCATCTGCTTTCGAGAGCAAAAGCATGCAGAAACATGTATATCATTAGCACATCTTTGCAGAGGCAGAAAAACAGTCATGATGATATCATACTTACTGTAAACATGAGCTGGCAGCCCCCCAGTATGTAATCCAGGAAGGTGTAATCTCTTGTAATCTAGAAACACACACAAAAAAGGTCCGAACACGTAACGAAAACATTTATCAACGGAGGAGAAATATTGATATACTACGAAGACGATATCAGGATATTAAAAATGGCATCTGCTCAAATCAGCCACATCATCAAGAGACATGTTTTCCATAAAAACTCTCTGCAAAACACATACTGATGATACGTTCTGAAAAAAACATGTCCCCATAGCACATATTGTTAATTTAAGGCTTAGTGTCAGATCGAGCCATAATTCTGAAATTATAATTCTTTAAACAACAAACCAACAGTTTACCACAATAAACAAAAAGCTTAATCCCTACAATTTGGTTTAAAATGTCAAAGCACCCGGGCTGTTTTCTGATTCAAGGTGCCACCAGTGGAGCAGGAATTATTGTGTTTGAACACAATTTCCACTCCAGTTACAACAAATATTTAGCACGGATTTTAACCGTCATTAGTCTAATCCCTGCTGGCAGCCGACAAATATAATTACTATATTAACAATTTAGTGCATGTGCTGGCTATGTGTGTGTGTGCGCGTGCGTGTGTGTGTGTGTGCACGTGTGTGTATGCCTGCGCAAAGGCTCCTTCGTGGTCATGAGCATAAAAAGAAGAAGGAAAATAATCAATTATGAAAGCTTGTCATCATGTGCACACAGCTTTAATGTCACTCCAATAGGCGTCTAAAGACTCAGTGTGCATCTGATGTGCGCTCTGTGGGACTCGGAGTTGACACACTAATTAGTTATTCAGAGGGAGTTATGAACGCCCCGACACAAGTGTGTCAGCTGATCAAAGCCGTGATGGTTTAATCAAATGTTTCACTGAGGCAAGCGAGAGTTGGTGCCATTAGGAGGGGAGGGAGGGAGCCGCTTGGAGGAGGCAGTCAGGGAAGTTACCCCCCCCCCTCAACATCAGAATTTAATGGATATCAATTATGTGTTAAATTTGAACACTGATAATGTGTCTTGTTGAAATGTCCCCGTTGCGCGAAGAATTATGGCAGATCCAATTCAATTCCACTCTATACTATTGATGTAATAAGATCACGCTCTTAGACACAGGAACTAGGGGTGAATTCAAAGTGAACAATAGGCTGCTACAGGCATGAAGGTAGAGGAGTGAGCTCCTGAAAAACACTGTGCGTGCAAAGTGTCGTTGATGATCAAGAGCTGCAGGGATGCAATCAAAACAACTGTTACAGCAAAAAATGGCATTGCAACAAATCTATTTTACCACCTCATACAGCAGCACCCTGTGAATCTTTAGCTGAACAGCGACACACATCACTCTCAGCTGGCCTCAAAGAAAAGTTCCGGAGAACCGTCCAGTGACTCGGGAAAGCCGGGCTTAGCCCAGGCTAAGCTCAGCTGGGGAGGAGAGCTCATCCGACTGGGAATATTGTCATGTAGTGAGAAAAAGCACTTAGAAGAGCTCCTGCAACCAACAAACACGTTTATGGTATCACACTGCCCAGAAAAGTTTATTCCAGGGTGATGGAAAGAACAGAACAGTATACAAAGTCTATATTGCCATTCTATGGGAACCATGCAGGCTCCATCCTGGAAGAGTAGACCAACTCTTGAAAATCTCAAGGAAGGGATACATCCACGGATGTATTCCTTCCTTCTGCCTTTCCTTCCAGGTGGATTAATCATGTCCTTGAGTTATTCTACGACCTAGTTAAACCTCCATACATCCATGCATACGCGAGAAGACTGATTTTAGATTTAACATGTGGGACAACTGCCTTATGTGGTTCCACAGGCCTATGTAGCAGGCTCACTATAGTATAACGACAACTCGGCTGACATTGGTATCTACACTAATAGCGGTGATGTCGATACCTGCTTGAAACTGTAGTCCTGTTTGGAAAAAAAACTAATATTCAGATTGCGAAGAGAATATGGACGCCACTAGACCATCCACCATCCCATCCATCATCCATCCATCCATCTATCCATGCATCCTCACCTTACATGACTTGAGAATGATAATGCCCGAGTTTTTATAACTCTTCTTCTTCTTCTGTTTCTTTGGGTTGATACAATCAAACTCCACCTGGAGAGACAATGAGATAGAGACCAGGGGGATGAAAAGCATCATCAGAGGAGAGAAAACTGAAGAGTATGTTAAAAAAAAGGAAGAGAGAGATAAAATCAAAGATGACAGCAGAATTGGGAGAGGGAGACAGATTGCTCGGGGTAACGAGGAGAGGACTGCGAGACTTGGATCTACGTGCATCCACAGCCTGTTGTATGTGTTTGAAGGCAATTACATCATAAGTGGTATGACGTGCTGTCTATCTGGCGAAACCACAGAAGTAGGGCTTATTAAAAACACAGAGTACGTATCATCTGTGATGCAGTCATTTCACTGGAAATAAAGAAAACACACATGCTAGACAGTTATGTGTAAGATCAAAAGCGGCGTGAACACGTAGACACATACACACACACACACACAAACGTAGACAACACAGAATTGCATGCCTTAAGTCAGCCGGTGATTCATTTGACAGGTAGCTCTAAATGCCTTGTCGCGTTACTAGGGATCAGCTAAACGCTGTTTTACATCTCAAAAGCACCTCTCATTTTCCCGTCCCTCTTTTCACACACTCTCTCTCTCTCTCTCTACATTTCCATCCCCCATCTCTCCTCTCTGCCACTGTTATTTTATGCCACCCCCCCACCACCACCACCACCACCACCGCCGCCGCCGCCATAACGTTACCTCACCCGACGAGACTCAGTGGGAGAACAAGACACGAGGCCGCCTGCACACGCGCACGTTCGCACATGAACACGCGCACATTTGCTCGCACACACGACACGCACGGAGCGGCAGATGAATGAACGGTGTGCAGATCGCTGCGTCTTTACATAGACTGCAGAGAAACAACGCCAAAGTACAAACGAACAAATCCCGGTGGTATTAAGTCACCCGCAGCTCAGACCTAGCAGCCGGTCGCCTCGGCTGCCGTGATGTGTAGAATTTGTAGAAGTGCGTCTCTGGTGTATATTACATGCATACGTATACGCATACGTGTGTCTGTGCGGGATTATTCTGACTCCATTATAAATAGATGACAGATGTGACTGAATGCACTAAATAAATAACAATTCATCCTGTAATGGTCTCAGTTGTTGGCAATTCAGTGTGGCATCCAGGGGAAATGAAAATGCTTGGTGCAAGGTGAGTAAATACTTATATTTCAAAATGAAACAACTTTACCAAGTTGCGATCTTGGTATTAGTTATCTTACCTTTATGACAAAACAGGTGACCATAAACTGACCTGGCAAACATACTCAAGAACATATTTTATCGTTTACCTCCACTGAGTTCTGGGCTTCACTCATCTTGGCCACTGTGGTCTGAAACTCTCCAATGAAGTCGTGGCCTCCATCGTTGTCGTAGTCGTAACACAGAACCTGTCATTGGGCAGAGCACATCGCCGCATGACTCACTTGTTTCCACTGACATGCTTAACTTGTCTACAGTTTCCTCTCTGGACCTCAACTGGCCTATGTTTCTGGTGGCTTTTGCACTTGTCAGTGTTCGTGGTTATGCCACGTCAAAATGACAGTTAAATGACTTTGTTGCAGTCACATCCTGTCCTTGTTTTCGCTTTTCCACTGGTAACTTTGAATTCTACAGAAACTGAATGCTACATCAGCTTCATGACACATAAAACATAAATCAGTCAGCACCAACCTTGATGTTTCTGTCAATGTCTCCATTGCAGAGAGAGATGAGGGGCACAGTGAAGGGTTTCCACACGGGGTCTAGAGTGTTCTTTATGACCTGAAGTCACGGACACAGAGAACCCCTTCATCACTGAATTACACAGCAGCAGGTATATACCGTACAGCACTTTGTTGTACAGTGGAATTACCTCAACTCTGGGCTGTAATTGCTTTCATGCAACCTCCTACATTTGTTGTTAATACTACAGTGTATGAGCTCCTGCAAGCCCTGGTGATCCTGACAATGACAGCTCATGGCTGAATAATGGTTAGATGAAGGTGTTTACAATCCCCAGGGATGACTCACCTCTGTCCTGTGCACCAGCATCCATTTGCCGTCTTCTCCCTGTTTGTGAAACTCCAGGTAGGGATCTGACTTACCGAAAAAGTCCTGCGCACAACAGAGACAGCTTGTTGAACAGTTATTTTCTTTTTTTTTTCCTGAGCACAACGCACCACACGGTCCCCGGTCACTTCGTCGGGAACACTTGCCCAACTGTTGGCAGTGGCGATGCAAACTTCTTATCAACCGACCACATGGCAGGAGCTTAATGCATGTCGGCACAGAGAGGTGGCAAACTGAGCATCAGAGTGAGGATGAGAGGTGATGATTGAGGTGACTTTGACCGTGGCATGACGGCTGGTGTCAGACAGGCTGCTGTTTCAGTATGCTTTACAGGCTGCCGGTCTGCTGGGATTATCTCACATAATCATGCCGTGTCAGAGAACGGTTCAAAAAGAGCAAATATCCAGTGAGCAGCCGAAAGGCGTGCCAGCCCAGAGAGAGGTGGACTATGCAACGAGGGTTTCGCAGAGTGCATGTGTCATACTAATGCATTTAGTAGAATGCATGGAATTACTGTGGCCCGGAACACACACAGCATATGGCAATGAGAGGTATTTATTTAGCTTAATGAACGTGTTTATTAAAAGATACTCTGAGCGACCCCAATTAATGTGCCGTGTTTGTCTCCTGGTGGTTTACCCAGAGGGTGCACAGCAGGCACACATCAGCCCTGCTTCAGATCACAATTCAAGCTGTGCCACTTCTGACCCGTTATCATCCCCCCTCCCCACTGCACCCAGGGCTGCAAATAAAGCATTACAATATGATATAGATTAGAATAACAAAAAAAAATCTGAAAAATCCCGCTCGGGCGCTGCTCAGCGCACCTGATAGTCCAGTGGTGGACGAAGGTGAAGGATGTGAAATTGTTGAGTGAAAATGTTGTCTGTGTGGGCTCTGCTTGTGTGTCCCAGGGCAAAATGTGCTGTTGTAATAGCACATGTGTACAAACCTGTATTTGCTTTCCACGTGTCTGTATGTGTGTGTGAGTGTGTGTGCGTGTGTGGGTCTAACTGCCTACCTTCTTATCCAGTTTACGCCCACTCAGGGTCAACGTGATGATTCTGTTGTCAGACAGCTCCTGAGCCGTTATCTAAAATAGAATTACAGCACAGCACTGGTTACGCCAAAAATACTGGCAACCAGTGGTCACATCATCATCATCAGCTGGAGAGGAATAAACACTCATCACTAACAGCAACTGCAGCACAGTGAGGCCTCTGATGCCCTCAACAACAATAACAGCACTTCCATCATAGTAAACAGCTACGTGTGTATACATTTGTGTGTGTCAGAGGAAAAGACAGAGAGAAAGAGCTTTCAGAGGAGTAAGACTCTTACTGTGATGGATCCTTTGCCAGCTGGCTTGCCATTGGCTAAGATTAACGGTCTGTGAAGTTTCTTATTGGACACAATCTGGTTTAAGAGACAAAAATGGGAGAAAATATTGAGAAACAGTTATCTAAAAACACGTATCTAAAGACACATGGGCTTGAACAACTTTTTTTCTGGTACTCTGAAGCAGTTAATGTCAGTCAAATCTGCTGCAAACTTGTGATTATCGTCAATGACTCCTTCCGTCTTTAAACTTCCTGACTACACCCAGAGTGGGAATGTGTCACGTTGTCAAATCATTATCTGCCTGGCAAAGATCTCCTTGCACCCACGTTTTTACCAAACATCTGACCAGTCTTCCATTTTGTAACATAACATCCACCATGAGGGACTGACACAGCCGATAGATGACAGATCTCTCCAGCCTTCTAATTTGCAGCTACTTACATAGCAGTGCTAATTGGGGCAATTTTCACACACAGCTCTGCGGTCAGCTGATGCTGTTGTGAGAAAATAGTGGTCAGTTTGCTTTTCGGCAGTTTTTAGTACTAATATTATGAAGGAAGTTTGCCCGAATTCACAATCAGTCTAAAGCAGTGGAGACACCGCTTCTGTGGTTCTGGTTAGTTGCAGTGCTCAACAAACAATCCACTATTTCTATCATTATACCACATCCCAAATCATAAATCAATAAAATATTAATCAAATTACATAATTTGGATAAATGTTAGATTTCAATCTATTGTTACAAAGCACCTGTCTGAAAAACAGTTCAGCCAAATTAGCAGGTTTGTGTTAAGAGCCCTTCATGTTTTTAAGCCATTAACAGTAATCTGTATCTCTGCACTGATGTGCACTATTGTCCAACAGAATCTATCTCCATGCTGATTTTCTGCACAGTCACATACTGTAGGTATCTCTCTGCCAAAACTGCTCGTTCTAATTTGACATCTGATGTACTGCTGTCGGCTCACTCGACCGACTACAGCCTGTGAACACCTGCTGTACAGTACTGTACTGGAAAAGTAAAGACGCAGAGAGGCTTAGGAGAAGAAGTCAGTCCATACCACTCCCAGGGTGCAAACGAATTCTCCCAGGAAGTCATGTTCGTAGAGTTGTGTGGCACACTTGTCCTCATCAAACATGGCAAAGCGAAGCTTCTGTATCTCCTCAAAGTGGTAGTCCACCTGAAACTTCACTCCGAACACTGGGTTCAAGTTGTTCACAGCCGTTTCAGTGCGGCCCAGCTACAACAGAAGAAACAAGGGGAGAAAGGGAGAAAGACGTTAACTACAGGAGAACCTCATTCAATCACCCTGGATTGTAGCCACACATCCTTACACATCCTTATTCCGATTCCACTGCACTCTAACATTTCATTTATAAAATTTAGATCTGGATACTTAAACCTGATTACATGTTTATTTTCTATACAATGTCCAAAGCACAATCTCTCACAGGTCACTGATGATGCCAAATAACCATAAGACAAGGTAAGAGTTGTATGCATTTTGACTGACGAGAAGCTCAGTGATATATACAAATATATCTGAAATATACAATGAACTTAGCTCTTCTTTGATTTGTGAAAGCTGTGTCAGTTTGTCCCGCTGTGTTTCAGTGCCGTTGTGTGGGCTGCTCTGTGACTGGATAAATTATATGTCTTGTTCATTGGATCATCTTTGCAGATTGGTACAATGTGTCGCTCACAGATATTTCTTGCTGCACATTTCCCCACCGTAATACTTTCATTTTTCATGCTTTTGTTGTGCAGAATTAAACAGCTTTCATGAGACAGAGTAGACATTTAATTAGCAAAGTGTATCGTGAGCTACCAACCAAATTTAAATGAGATCCCGATTATCTGCTTAATTCAAGTATGGCTTCTCATTTGTAGAATATGAAGTCAAATTAAACATGAGGCGATCACTGTATTTAGTCTAAACAGTATTGTTATACAATATTGTAAAGACATAGGATTTGTGATTCATGCATAATACTGTATTATATTTTAAACTACTTTTCCCCAGGTTGCTCCAGCTTTGAGGGATTACAGGTGATGAGTCCTCAGCAGGAATCTACATAGCGTGGTCAGAGCTCTGCTACTGTATTTGCAGCTCCTCTAAACCAGGTGGCTGGATGATTAACATTCACTCACCATGCTCCTCTCCAGTCTGATTCAACCAGAACACACTGAACAGTGTGTTTATTCACCATTACCGCCACTTCGGGATCAGAGTGAATATGACAAGAATTTTTGAATGGCCACTGGACAGCAGATGAAATGTCAACACTGGCAATGAATTACACCTGCCTTTCGGTAATTCACAGGGACTAAACAAGGCGCTTCATTTGTTGTCATATTTTATCACAGTTGCATTTCACAGGTTTGCACCTGAAGAGCTGCTAAATTAAACCCACAAAGGAAAAAATAAAGTCCAGCTCCTGTCAGCTCCCATATTCATGTATCCTTTTAACCGCATAATGTGTGGCAATAATTGTTCAATTGTACAGACAAACCATAGCTCTTTCACTTGTGTCCCTTTAAATGTTTTTATAGTTACTTTTATCCAGACCACCTTTTGTTTCTCTGATTGTGGACACTGTTATTACTGAAGGAGTGAGTGGACAGGCACAGGCCTATTTTGAAGGAGAAATGGTTTGAACTATGGTGTTTACAGCTCTTATCCACCTCTGACACTTCGGAAAATAAAATGGTTGCCCTTTATAGCTTAAAAACTGATATTACAGGGGCCTGATGGCCACCTGGCAGGCTGAGGAGTCTAAGTGTCTCATACTCATGCCACTGAACCTGGATGACCGACCCAGGGAATGAATCACACACTTGAGGCACCGTTTCTGTTGTCTTTATTGCTGTCTGTCCATTTTTATCATCAGATGGGAAAAAATGATTTCCCTGTGAGATATAAATAATATCTATGTGAACAACGGAAAGTAGCCATAGCTAACAACAGGAACAAGAACGACTACCGCCTCACTAGCATCCCACTCTTGACTGTGCTGTGTAGCCTGCTGGTGCAGTCTTTAATAACATTTGACCAATACCTCTATGGGACGGCAATCCAGCTTCAGACCTCTGATATATCGTACTACGCCAACTCTGATTGGCCAGTGAAACGTATCACTCTGCTGACAGGGCGGAGTTCTGCTTGGCTAACTGTGTCAGGTAGGGACACCCTCCTCCGACGCCACACCAAAGCACTGGGGTTAGCATTTCAGCTAGCTACCTTGTAGCAAGATAAAACTCCTGTTAACCTACACCTTGCCTTGCTTAGCTGCTAAGTTATCTGTGGGGTAAGATAGCACTCCGGCTAACTCCTTGCGATCTGAACTTTAGCTGCAAAGCTAGTCCCTCATTTAGCCCGCGCATCAGTTAACTACCTTATGTCGTCCCAATTAGCACACCAACTAACCAGCTCACCAGACGGAGGCCACGACCCTTCACACCAGAGGCCTGGGAGGTTCCAAGCCCCGTCTTTGTGAGTGTAGCATAAAGATATTGAGCAAAGACTAGGTCTGCTCGAATTGCCTCAGTGTCAAACATGCCCAGCAGGCCATTGATGCTTTGACAATTGTGTAAATACTGCAAAAACTGATTTGATCCAGCATCCCCCCGTACCAGCGATTGGTGAAGCGACCACCGATGCTGTGTGGTGCCAGATCTCCACCCACCCCCTCCGCTTGCAGCGCTTTGTATTAGCGACGGGACCACCGATGTTGCCCATGGCTCACCCCCCCAACCCCACCCCGTGCCAGCGCATCCGACCTGCGATCAGTCAATCGTTGCAGTGATGGCGTCTGCAGTGTCAGGTTACGACATGAAAAATGCTCTTCTCTCTCTCCTCCTGCCTCGTGCTGACAGCTGATCTAATTGCGCGACTCCCGGCTGAGCATATGCGCATCCTTTGTGCAAATTGGGGCCCCTACTGGATCATGGGGCCTTACACACAGTGCGTGTTCTGCGTGTGGGCAGGGATGGCCCTGCTGAAAAGCCTCTGGAGATGCTTATCACACCAAGCAGGTTTTTCCACCCAGGTTTGCCCATCTCCTCCCAACGACGGCTGTCTTGGTGATGCTGGGGACGCCTCTGCAGTGGCAGCACTGCCGCCTGGCTCTGCCTCTTTGGCGCAGCCCGAATGGCTGCGAAGATATGCAGGCATACGGGCTGCTCCACATGCCTCCTATGGAGTTGTTTGTTGTGGCCCAACTCCACCACAAGGAGCATAATTCTGTAGCCACCGCCAGGGGCCCGAGTCTGCCAGCGAACGTGGACCCCTTCCAGTCAACTTCCAGTCAACAAACAAGTCGTACAGGACGGTGGGGCTTTTGGTCAGGGCTCTGAAATGTCCTCTCCATGCTCACAGCCTACCAGGTTGAGCTGTGTGAGGATTTTGGACGCACACATGGCCCCACAATATGGGAGGAGATTCAGGTCATCACTGACCTGTGTGTCCATATTGGACTGTTCCCGGTCATGGTAGGTCTAGAAATGTGACTGCTCAAAACATTATGAAGGGTAAATTTGTAGGTAAAGAGCTGAATCTATTCTGGAACTATCAACACACTGTCATAACACAATTATATCAAACCACAAGATTTCAAAAAGTGTTAGTATTTAACTTGACTTTTTTTTTTTACCTTTTTCTTATGTCAAACTACAAATGATTTGAATGCTTAACTTGATACATGTTTAATTGATACTTTTTAGATTTTAAGATTTTTTTAAGATTTTAAGAAGATTTTTAAAAAGTATTAACAGTACAATGCTCTGCGTCTCAGAACAACACATAGATCCAACCTGAAAATGAGGGTGTCCATAGATACAAATCATCCAGCAGGATGGGTTGTCATGGGTTTCAGTGGGAGCAGAATGAAAGGGAAGGGAAAAATGAAAAAGCCAGGTCACCCATTGGTTCTGATATTTTGGGCTTCATTAATGATCCAAAATAATGCCTAGATGTCACTGAAAGCAAGCTGGGCATCATTTCAACTGATCCTGCAAACAGTGTAACTCAGCTTCATGGGACTGCATCTCACAGTGCGTCTGAGATGTGATTTTAAACCCCACAGATTTTCACGTCCGGTTGAATGTGTGTTCTCGCTTACAGTGTTTCAGGCAAAGATCTGTGTCCAGAACGTGCTGAGATTAGTGCAAGGATGAGGAGATTCGAGAGAGAATAAAAATCAAAGGACTGTAAAAAAAAGCCCAAGGAGTCATCTACATATATGAAATCCATATTTCCGTAGGCCCATCATGTTTGTTAAAGCCTCCCTAACACCAGTTTTAGCTGCTATCAGATTTTCCCACCATGGCTTCCTCCTTTTATCACTTGCTTGGCACCACTTCTTCTTTTTGTCACTTGTTCACATTCTCACCTCTTTCTTTCTTTTCTTCTTGATCTTTCTTTTTTAATTTTCCCCTCACTCTCTTTCCTCCAGTCTTTCTCATTTCTCTCTCTCTCTCTCTCTCTCTCTCACACACACACACACACACACACACACACACACAGAAACACACACACTCCCTCTAACACTCTTTCCCTGTCTTACCCTCACGCTTCCTCTCTCCCTGAGGGACCCAGCTGCTTCTCACACCTCTATCTTACAGGGCAGAGAGACACACAGACAGAGAGAAGGAGAGACAGAAAGGAAAGCCTGGTGACAGAAGTGAGAGGAAGACAATCAGATACAGGAGAGAACAAAACAAAGTGAGAGGGCTGGGGTGAGCGAGAAACACCGAGCTGTGGATAATATCCGAGAAAAAGGTTTGGGCATCATTTCGCCTCCTCCACCGCTCCCTCTCTCCAGGAGCACTAAGCTTTTGTTTCCCTTCCCGTTGCCATGGTAACTGTTGGCAATTTCACATCAGCGCCGCATGCCCTGCTGACCGACGGCTAGCTACAACCTGAGGCTCTCGCCTACACACACACACACACACACACACACACACACACACACACACACACACACACACACACACACACACACAGAAACACCAAAGCTGCTTGGCCTGCTGACCAGCTGTTTGCTACACAGAAGCCTGGAGGGCAGCGCTGCCTACACACCGAAACTTCATCACCATGTTCCCATCTTCATCTTCGTGCTGCTGTGTTTGTGTGCATCATCAAACAAGTGTATATTGCGCAATGACGGCAGATATTGTTATTATCAATAATTGTCCAGAAACAGTGGGCAAAGTGCAATGTGCCTGGACCAAAATTAACTGCTGATTGGTATGGATTATTTATGTGTGGGTATTTCTGCTGTATATCTGCATATCTATATGTGTAAAGGATAGTTGACTTGTGATAGTGTTGTTGACTGTACATGAACTTGATTTCATTACTGTCTTCAGATCTGTTCCTGAGAAACCTGGTTTGAAGCTTTCTCCTATGGTGCAGTTTGTCCTTCATGGCGTGCAATTGAGGATTATAATGGAAAGATTTTGGAAAGACAATTGTTAGATTTGGCACAGGGCTGAGGCATTAAGTGCACAATGTGACTTTCACTCACCCATGCAAATCAGGCTGCGACAATTTGTTCCATTTTGTACATTCAAAAATGAACAAAAAAAAAACCAAGCACTTCCAATTGATCATGTATCTAAACCTTTAGAAAATAATCACGTCTCAGCCTTGCAACAGCCTCTATCCTATAGTCTTTCGATCTTCCCTTTCACACATGCAAACTGAATATCTTTTGGGTGCGGACAAAACGAGATATATAAGGCAAACAAACTAAGATGTCAGTTTGTGTGAAAAACAGATTGATCATTTTTATTCACTAACATTGCATAGACCATGATCAATTAACAAAGAAAGTAACTGACTCATTAATCAACTAAAAAAACTCATGGTTTGTTGCATCCCTCATCCACAGAGCCAGGGCAGCGCTGGAAGACGGCTCAAACACTCTGTGCATGCTCGGAGGCTCAGCACGCAGGGCTGGTGCCAGATGGTCATGACATCATGAGTTTGGATCTGCTTCATAACATACAGTACACTGACTGCAAAGTGACAAACACAACAAAAAGACTCGCTGGAGGATCCGGCGCAGTGGATATGACCATGAAAGCTTCTGATACTTATTTAAATCTTCCGTTCTGCTTCAGTCTCTTTATTCATTTCATCCCTACATTTCATCCCTCTCTCCATCTCCCTGGAGTTGAAATACATACAGGAGGCGGGCGCGATCTCCCTCCATTCAGCCTTTGTCCACACACACCCCCCCCATCCTCACCTCTACCCAGTTCCCGTCCACATCGTGGAAGAGCACACAGAACGGGTCCGACTTGGAGGCCACGTCTCGGTCCAGCAGGCTGGTTGCAGTGACTGACAACTCCACCCGGGTGATGCAGTGCTGAGGGGCCACACTGCGGGTCTGGCCCTCTGTGGTCGAGCCCAGGGTGTAGGCCATGGTCTGAGGTTGCAGCTACTTCGCCTGGTGAACAGAGAAACACACAAACTTTGATTAATTATTCATAATCAGTCCAACTAAACTGCACAAAGGAGTTATCTGACGACTATCTGATGATCAGAAACATGGCAAAATGTTGATCTACATTTCACGACGGAGTGGGGCCTGAAACATCTTGTTTTGCACCTCAGAGATATTCAGTTCATGGCAATAATACAAAATACAACAAAAAAGTGAGACAACACAGAAACAAGCACTTAAATGTCTTCTTAAAATTGACCGAAACAGGTGTTGATTACTCTTTTAACTGTTTGTTATCCAGTCAATAGAGTCATTATTGCAGCTCTAATTATTAATCAACATCACATCCAAGATGCCTCCAACCAGTGACGTCATCGACAGTTTGTTGTTACGCACTGCGATGGCTGCTGTCCACAATAACATGCAGTTTTTCATTAGGGAGCTTATGTAACTCGGAACACTTTACAGGAGCAAATGTTGTGCTATGGACGTATTACCACAGCAACTGAGAAAATCATAAACTACTGCAAATAGAGAGACAGAGAGAAAATAACGACATGAGGAGCCCGGCAGGTGCCCTATACCAAGCAGTGCTTGCATTTCCCTACAGGACGTTTTTGAATGGGTCTACTTCAGCTTTTATGCATTTATACAGTATGCCTGACATGAAATATAGAGATAGTTACACTGCTTAATATAAAATGGCAAACCAAACTGACCTTGTGACACATGAAGTCCTAAAGATTCTGTTTAATTGGAGGAGTGATATGATTCATTTAGTAACAGTGGAAAAATGAATCTAATTAATTTCAGCTATAATTAAAGTGTCAGTTCACAACAATGTCAATTTAGGACACTTCAAGAGCCCAAGAAATCATACGTATGAGCAAGCTTTAAGCAACGGTGATGGGGGGAAAAAAACAACCTTAGGCAGAACCAAGATATGAACACCCAGACACACACAGAGTGTGAGGCTATGCCACTCAGATCAAAGTCACCACAGGCAGGAAGAGGGAAAATGGAGAAAACATTCATATTAATCTGGATATATTGGTTAGATATGAATAGTATCATACTTATGAAGTAATAACTGATTAAAATATATATAGTTTTCCAAAGAGGTGGCGAACACGTTGTCCTCGGTGACAATTCGTGTCATATTTGACATTATTTCCAAGTGGCTTTCAGGATGAATAGACGGCGCAGTGTGTTGCGCCTGTGAAGGTGGTTTTGTTCTCGGAGCGGCAGGCTAAAAGGATGCTGACTGTTGCTAAGATACTAAGGTGTCATAAGCAGCGTGCTCCTCCCGCTGTGCTTCTGTGACGCCACACTGGTAGTGGTGATGCACTGAAAACACCAGTGTACCATGTTCATTCAGGTCCGCAGCCATTCACAGGTGAGGAAAAGCCGCTTTGGAGCTGTCCTTCACGGGTTTCATGTGAGCCCACGTCTTTTCCGAGCAAGAGCGAAGATAAAAGGAAGCGCAATTCACATTGGAAAATGTGTTTACAACCCCCAAAACTGATGAGCAGAGGTAGCGCCAGGAAACCTGTATGGCTTCTGCTCAAGAGGTTTCTTACAAACTAAATGACAAAACCCCGAGTAAGCAGTGTCATACAAACTTTTAAGACGGACAGGTGAAACATGTAATGTCCTCTTATGAGAGTCCAAACTGTCATAACCTGTGGCACCACCTATGCTGGAACAAAATCCATTTTGTGTGGAGCGGGAAGGCACTGCTCACCCCAGGCACACTCAATCAATTAATCTTTATTCTTCTGGTTGGTAAAAAAAAAACCCCCACAGCCCGCATACAGACACACTTTCAGTCAGAAAACACGCACATAAGCCCTGCAGCCTGGCCCAGGTGTGTGCTGCTACTAGAGGTGCTCACACACACACACACACACACACACACACACACACACACACACACACACACACACACACACACACACACTCCTGTACACTCATTCAGTCAAATTAGAGCGTGGTGTCACTCAGGTAGGGTCATGCAGCCATAGAAGCAGCGAACAGGTCAACAACTAGAGGAGCGCGCGCGCACACAGTCCTGTGGGTTTCCTTTGATGGTCACCACGTTTGTAAGGTGTTGAGCTGTGAGCCACATCCCTCCCCTCCCCTTCCTTCCCTCTCTCTCTCATTCTTTCTCTCCGTGTGCCTCATGTCAGAAGCCTCCAGTGTCCTCATGCCTCGCGAAAACTCACCCCGGTCACTGACGCGCAACTTCCTCCTCTTCTTTTTCTCACTTGACAAATTTCTTGAATTGCCGAGATAAAATCCCGAGCGACGAAAAAAAGACCCTGTGTCTAGCGGAAAGTGGGGAGCGAAGTTGTCCTCAGCATGTTTTCTCTCTCTCTCGGCACGCTTGTCTCTCTATCCCGAGGACCCTGACAGGCGCAACAGTACGTGGCTGCAGGTCATCCTCCGCGCTGCCTCCTGCTCCTCGCTGCTCGGCTCCACTGACGGACAAGCGTCGGAGTCAAGCTCGCGGAGCTCAACGCCGACCCGAAGCGCACCTCCAAAATAAAAGTGCTTCTGGTTGGAGAAAAAAAAGACGAGCGCTTCCGTTTTGACGAGCGTAGCGTTAGCTTGACGACAAGCAGAATGAAGTCAGACTCAATTAGAAAATTCCCGCGCAGGAATTTCGTCGCCTTATATGTACCAAATTGGCATAAAATACAAGGACACAGTGGAACTTTGGCAAATATTACATAACTAATTGACTTGCATTCATTTTAGTAATATATCATTTCACATTTCACAAATTCACCGAAGGGTTATTTTACATATATTTGTACCGCAGCTGCTGTGCCGAGTCCCACGTTGACTCGCTCTCACTTCCATGGATGTATTATAAGAACTGGATACCGGACTACATATCCCGGCCCATTCATTCCTATCCATGCTCCAGCTTGTGACCATCGGATTAACTCTTGGAATCCAGGTGGACACTACATAAAATGGCAACCAGTTCATAGTGTTTAGTCGAGTATTTAGTTCTTATAATACATCCATGGTGTCACTGGACCTTAGAGACACAGACAGTCAGTCTGTATGTGTGTTGCCATGGTTACCAGCCTGTGGGCCACCCAGGGGTCAGCTGGAGGCTTATTGAACCACAGGATCTTTGAGAAGGATATGATGAAAAACTATACAGTTCAACAACATGTTGAAAATAACATGAACATATCACGAGTTTGTCTATGTTTAAAAGTTTAAATGAAGTTTCTACATCAGTGTATGGCTACTCAGGTTGTTGTTTAAGTGTGGAGAAGAAAGTCAGTGAGTGAAGTGCGAAACTCTTTGCTGAGAAATTTATTTTTTCTGTCAGTAAAATAAGCACCCCACCATGGAGGTGAAAGCCTCCGGAATGAAGTGATGTGATTTGGTCATTGTACTATGAATATTAAGGCTTCAATGACATGACAAATACATTGCAGCTTATGGAGAGATGGACACACCCAGGGGTCAGTTGGAGCCTCTGAGTTTGGATTCTCTAAGCTTCTCAGCTTGTTGGTACATAGTACAAGATAACTGGAAAGAGGACATTTTTGTACGATCCACACTATTGCTTGGGCAGTGGGTACTGTGGTAGAAGGAAAAAGAAAAACCTCCACAGGGTCTTTGAGAAGGCATTGAAACCATAACTCAGTTTTAAAGTTTATATGAAATTTCTGTCAATGTATAGCTACTACGACAGAAGATGATTTTTTTCATCTGCTCTTCCCATTCATTTAAATAGGAAAATTGTGCCAAAATAACACTCCCCTTCAATCACTGAAGTTTTCCCATAAAAAAAGTACAGTAAAAGCAAAGAAAAAGAACACATTTTGATCTATCTACAGCTAAGCTTTCACTGTCAACTTTGCTTGCCATCTCTTACCATATCTTACAGTCATCTGCAGGGAAACTACTGAACAGACAGATTGCCGGCCATTTATTAGTTCAGATTTGGAAATGAATGTACCAAATTCATTGTTGGTTAAAAAAGCACATCTTTCAAAACAATGTTAATATTATCTCTAACTCACACTTCCACAATTTCACACAGAAAATTATTAGAAGAAAATGTCTACTATTTCATTAACAACTTGCATTATACTTTTCTACTAAAATATTTATTTTTCAAGAGATTGTTTTTCTTATGAAAAGTTTTTCTTTAGACAAAGGTGCCTGAGACTAAATAATTTATGTTAGTTACATAAATTAATTCATGTAATTGTTGTTATGTAATTATTTTATAATCAAATTAAAACTGGGAATTACATTTAGTCAAATATATCAAAATGAAGAGAGAGAGTGTGTGAGAATTTTCTATTTGATAATAACGTTTATAGATAGTCATTGTTAATAATATATATAGATAGTAGCCATTAATCCTAGAGCTCATTGATACTTTTATATTCATATATTTTTTATTTTCTTGTATTGCACCGTCAGGTCTGGGGCAATACATTACACTGCAAGTGTTCACTTGTTGGCACTCTCTCATAGTTAATGCAGGTATCACTCCCCATGTTGTTCCACATCAATGTGTAACTCTCTACAGCTGTGTGACTAAAATGAAATGAAATGTTATGTTAAGATGAAATAAAAGTCCCTGTAAAGTAAAAAGTACAGCATGTACCGTGTTGTATAATATTGTGTTAAGGTCTTAATAGATAATCATATGCATTGAACATGTGCACACACTTGAAACCAATGAACGCTAGTTAGTGGTTAGGGAACAAAATAGGTAGTAATAAGTCCAGTCCAGATAGTTTTATCAGTAATGATAGATTATATATTTTATCCTGGAGCTCTTGTCATCTGGTTTACGTCTGCTTATCCAGGTCCTGGTTGCAGGGGCAACAAATTCAGCACTGGAAGTTCAGAAAATCCCTTCCATTTCCATCTGCTCCTCTGCGAGGATACTCAGGCATTCCTCAACGTGCCAAGGAATCTAATCTCTCAAGCGTGTCTTGGGTCTGCCCCAGGGTCTCCTCCCAGGTGGGCATGCCTAAAACATCTGAGCCTGAAATAATGGTTCCCCTGTGTTAACCTTCCTTTAGCTTCAAATATCTGGGAATGTGCACAACAGCCATTGTCAAACCAATAATAATAATAATAAAAAAAACAGTTAAAAAAAACAGTTAAAAAAAACAGTAAAAAAAAACCTGACATATTGCTGGTCTAAGATTCATATGCATCTTGCCTGAAATACGTGTGTTGTGATGATTATGATCTGTATCTATTTTATCAATAATGATCCGAAAAGTCAGGACAAATCCAAGTAGAGGTGTGTATCAGTTTGTCCAGCAGAGGGAAGCATAAAACTGTGTAAAGCACCGGAACAGTTGTCCTGAGAAGTTTCTATGTGGAGGTATGTTGTTAAGACCAAATAGATTAAAAAGAAAAAAGGAAAAACAAAAACATGCAACTCAACTCTGTGGACCAAAACTTAGACAGCAAGTCTTTCCCCTGTGCATTAGAGCCATCAGAGTCACTGCTATGGACTGTGACTTTAATCATGTTTGAGGATGACTGCAAATTCAGGATTATTTGCCACATCAAGGGCAATTGAGAGTTTATCATCATCATCATCATCATCTCCTGCTGGGGTGTCTGGCCACAGTTGAAGCTGGAGAGCAGCTGCTTAGACTCAAGGACCAGGTCAGTTGGAGACTCTCTTAAAGGCAGCATCGATTTATTTCACAGAAGACACATCCTTTTCATCCAAAACATATAAATATTGATCAAGCTGTATATTATCTCATGATATGGAAGTAATTCCCTTTTCTTAGTAGTTAACAGTGTTAATAGCTTGAAGGAGAATTACAAGAGCTGTATTTCATGCTGCTGGTGATATTCAGATACACTCAGTTTCCTTCCATGTGCTCCCTTTTTTGTATTTTGTCCTCTTTTCTTTTCCCTTTTCCACAACTCTTGTCCATGTTGCTGCAGCTAATGCAAGGTTATGAGAACAACAAATTAATGCTGCCTCCCCGGGCTGCTGGAGAAAGACTCCAGAGAGAGGTACTCAGCTACTATGAAGAGTTCTGCTCCGAGCCGAAAGATGATGGTAAACTAGAAATAACCAGAAAACACATCCCAGCACTAACATGTACGTATATCTGATGATAAAAGTGACCCGTCCACTCTATACTCCTGAAACACTGCCCGACTGAATAAATGTTTCAGGCTGTAGCTTCCCAGTTAAATAAAAAGGAAGCATTAAGAATCACTGAATGGAAAGAGCACAGCAAAGCGGTAAAATGCAAAGTAGTGGTCGCCACTAGAGGGCGCAAGATGCAGAGAAATGAATGCGAGTTCTCTGTCTGGCTTGACTGTTCCCAGGCTCAGCTCTGTTCCCAGAAACTGCAGCTGCTCTCTCCGACAGCTGCCAAGAGGTCGTAAAGCCTGGAAGTACTCACATTCCATGTCAACCTATAATAAACTGAAATATGCAACACATAATAATCAACTTGTAATTGTTTAAATGTGGTCAGCGTAAACGTTTTGATTCCTGTGGTGCTCCTCAAATAAATCTTCCCTCATATTATAGCATTTTTCATTGATTTTGTGAGCCTGTGGAATTTCAGAATCTGTGAGAAAGGATATATAAGAGGGAATTTGAGACACACTGTAATTTGAGACACTAGTAAATGGGAATCAGAACTATGGACAGATCATTTAAACCTGCCTGACACAATCAGTGTGTGTGTGTTTTATTCTTTCAGCAACAATTTACACAATCTCTCCAACCATCCTGTTCTCATCTGAATTGTACTCACTCTCCTTCTGTAGACCAATGTAAAGTGCCTCGGTTGATGAAAAAAGATGCCACTGAGCACAAATAAGTTCAAGTCCTTTCATTTATTCTCCACAATATCAGTGCAACCTCGAATTTCAATCTGCCACCTGAGACTTCAACGCAAACCTTTAAACACAACCCTGTAAAGGCAGCGTTGACAAACAGACAGATTGAATAAAGTTTAACGAAAGGGAATGGAAGAAAACTCCGAAACACATTAAATAAACATTGTGCACCTCATAACATCCTGGTCAAGTAAATAAATGTTTAAATAAAAAACAAACAGTACAATTCTTTCCAAATTCACACCGGAAACAGATGGAGAGTAATAGAGACCACAACCTTAAGTGAGCATGAGAACAAATGGCAGAGAGGGGGAGGTGTCTCCCTCACACCTCCTCTTGGTGATTTCTTGTGTTTTTTTGCCATGTGGCCTCTAGTTATTGTTAATAAACTTCAGTGCAACATGAGCCAGTATGTCAGCATCAACAGACGCCACTGGCAGCAGTCTTTTTTTTTTTATCTCAGGAAACCCTTCCATCACAGGCTGGGGCTGATCAAACGCGATGAGCTGTAGAGGCCATGACCTCAACAAACTTTGCAGCAGCTGCCAATTTAATTAGGAAATGCTTAGCGAACGATATCTTCAATCATGTAGTCCAACTGGCTGATTGAACCAAGCGATTTGCAGCGTCAAGTCAGTGTCAGAGTTTGAGCATTCAGTTCAGAGCCAAATACACGGCCAAAAAGCAAAAAACTGTATAATAATAACCATGACCATGTGTCATTTGTATAGTAGGATTTGTATAATATGACCTTTTACGTTCACTCCAACTTTGTTTTGGTGTCCGCATCCTGACTTCTGTATTTTGCTGCAGTAACTTGTGCTGTTCGAATGTCTCCAGTGTTATATTACTACCGGATTTCCGTCCCTGTTCTCAAATAGAGCAGTCTGAAAACTGATACTTACAACCATATAAAACCAGGCCCACCACACCCATCTCATTGAAGATGTGACCCTGCAAGTCAATTACACCACTCTATGGTGAGAACAGAGGCTAGTGAGCAGAAAAACAGAAACAAAAAGAAACTTATCTCTGCTAAAAATAAAACAATTAGAATTTGGTTTTGAGTAAGTCACAACATTTTAGGTAAGGCCAAGAATATATTTAAGTGTTGTGACAAGGCGGACCACACAGTGGCCTTTCACCCTCATATTATTAGAAACAGCAGCTGCTGCACTCGCACCATTCACATCTATTTGGGGGGTAAAAGCCGTGAGATTTCTCACAATTTTGAGATCTCCGAGCTCCACTGAAAACAAATGCTCCCGCATTTGTGGCTCCAGCACATCTTTACGTCAGGAATGATGCACGAGTGCAGACTCTGATCAGCTGGAATAATCCTTCAATGGCCTTATCCAACGTGATCCTTCAATGCACGGACCCCGTTAGGTGGATGAGAAATTCAGCCTTCTGTCCCTCAGGCTGAGCCTACCAGCCTCAAGGGGAGTGATCTGGTTCCTCCATAGCCTAAAAGGCACAGCAACAGAAAACCTTTTTACATATGCAACATGGAAATATGCAAATGCTACTGAGTGACACAGAGTTCATGATGCTATGAGCAGTTAGTATAGTCATTCAGAGGCTCAGGCAGTCAGTTCACCTGATGAGCTGTAGAGCAGGACAAGACTGTGCAGCTCTGAGCAGGACCTCCACTCCAGAGACACTCACACGGTTTGACTCCAGGCTGCCAGAAAAACGAGTGAAAACACACCTGCTTTGTAACAACCTTTGTTAGAGCTTTGTGAAGATGGCATTGTGAGATGTCTCACATGAATGCATAAAAACACAAGGGGCCAACTTGTCTTGTGACTGATTAATGACTTATCTTGTACCTTATCTAGCTTTGTTCCTGACTAAGAACAGTTCACGAGAACAAGGACAAAAGTAAATTCTTGTTAGTTATGATCAAGGCTGCAGAAAAGGGTCCAAAAAGGACCTAATAGACCCCAGTTCACATCCCAGTCACACTGTTGGCCTTTCTATTTAGTAGTCTGGGTCCTCGGGTCCCTTCCACAGTCCAAAAACAGCATGAGAGGAGGAGACTGAAAACTCTCATTTCCCCTATGAGTAAGAGTGCGAGTGAATGGTGTGTGTGCCCCGTCCAGGGTGTGTTTCTGTGTGCATATTCACAAACTTACTCTAGTCTCGTCACCTTCTGGCAGAGAGGCAGAACTCTGGCTAACTCTTCCACAACCTCGTCACCACAAGTATTCCATCCCAGACTACAGAAAAGATTGACATTACAGAAGACATTAAAAGGGATCAGGATCATGTTAGCTTATTTATTTTACTGGTGAATCACTGATCCACATTACCATTTGACGCCAGCAAATCTTAACTAATCTTACCCCACATCCTGTATGAGTGGACAGTGGGCCAGACTGGCAGCGACAGCCTGCAGCTCAGATGTCCCCACAGAGGTCAGACTGACAGGCAGACAGTGAACACACACACACACACACACACACACACACACACACACACACACACAAACACACATCACTTATGAGGATGAATCAAATGGTGTAAATAAAGTTGTCTGTCACGGCTGTGACGATGCCACTCTTACTTAATACTGCTGAGGTTCCTCATGCACGCTATTGCTCTGGCCAGACACTCGGCCCCGTCACGTCTGATGCTGTTTTCAGAAACACTGGAGGAGACACAGGTGGAGAACACGGGCCTCAGAACAGACAAGATTAAAATCAAGAAAACCAAACGTGAGTGCGACTTACTCTAACACTGTGATGTGTGTCAGCGACGGCAGTACGAGAGCCATCCTGGCAGCAGTGAGATCGCCCAGACTGTTTCCAGACAAACTGCCGGTCACCGCAGAGACACACAAAAAAATAGGTTCATCTGTTTGTCTCTTTATAGACAAATATTGGGTAATGCAAGTTCAGAAGCTACATGGAAAACTTTGAGTACAGTAAGCACGTGTCTAACTGATATTTAAGTAGCGTCATACAACCCTACAACAAGGTTTTCTGAGCCTTCTCATGCAGAATGTTAATGGAATGGTCAGCAGACGATGTTAAATGGTTTACTGCTGTAACAATATAATTTCTTATGTTTGTGACATTATTACGGTGCATATTTGAAAAAAAGGACACTGGCTAACTCACACCCTTTGATTAATAAGTTCCTTTAAGTAGCGTCATTTCCTTTTTAGTCTGGTTGATAATATACATGTGAGCATGTGTGTGTGGGAGTGCCACATACATATATATTGTACATATTGTACATATGCCACTCAGCATTTGCAGAAATGAGACATAAAACAATGTGATCACATCCTTACTTGAGCACTTTCAGTTGACTACAGCTGTTCAAGGCCTGCACTAGCTTTTCTCCTGTTCGGTCACTGATAAGGTTCTTGGACAGACTATAGGACACACAGACACACACACAGACACACACACACACACAAAACAAAAATATATTTATTTTTTTGTTTTGTCATGGGCAACATGCGTCACAATTCGGCCACAGTGCATCTCTCCTTCTCACCACTTGGTGGTGCTACAGTGGTCTGTACAGCGGCTTACTTGTGCACACTGGACCCATTTGCAGCCATTAAACACGAGGCCGACTGTGCAACACAACATGCGGTGAATACAACATTGGACTACATTACATTACACTTCAGAAAGCATTGTCAGTTCCACGCTGGGGAGAAGCCTGCTGCCAAACACACACAGCTGCTGCTCATAAATACAGTGCTGACAGGTCAATGAAATGGCAGGTATGCTTTTAGTAATTGTCACTTCACACACTCAAGTAGAGGGCAAGGCTTTTATCTTTAAGTGCAGGTTAAACTCGGACAGGTGTCAAGTGTTTGCATCTCAACATGTCGTTGAACAGTAAATGCTGATGATGCAATGGAATGACTGAGAGACACCACAACCATTTGCTCCACTTGAGTGGACGCATCACTTTCACTGTGCAATTCACTCTACCCACCGCACCCTGCAGGCAACCCTTTTTTTCTCGAGGTGGATGGGGTCGTCTTTTGAGAGAAATTTGGAAACAAGTGTTATGTATAATGCTCTTTTGATTGCTGCTTGGCTGTGACAGCAGGAGGGTTAAAAGTTTTCTTGTTTCTTCTTGAAATGTACTTCAAGATTTAGTCAAAAATAGCTAATTATTTTCTCTGCAGAAATATATGTTTAAAGATGGGGCAATAGATAGATTTTTAATTGAAGAAAATATTACTTTATTTTGGGTATTGGAGAATTCATATGAGAGCCAAAAGATAATTTCCCGATGAAAGACCATGTGTGTAAATCTGCTTTTTTGGCTGCTCCGAGTCGCTCGCTGCTTACCTGATCTTCCTGAGCAGCGTCCATACAGGAAGCAGCCTTATTAGCTGCTCCACACCTGTATCTGCCATTCTCCATTCGTTCAACCTGAAACAACACATCCAACCTCACTGAAGACGGAGGAAAGTCAGACGAATCACATCTGAACCTATTGTCGTTGCAACACTTTAGACAGAGAGTGCGTCTTCACTCACTCTAGCTCCTCCATCTGCGTGAAGCCCTCCATTGCAGAAAGGAGATCTAACACATTTGCCCCTGATTGTCCCTGTGCTGTAGTGATGTTATTTAACCTGAAACACACACACCGTAACACAGACAAACATATTCCAAAAATAAAAGTCAGACCTGACATTGACATACAGTGTGAATGGCAATAACATTTGTGTTTCCCGCCCTACGGCTACGGCCAGTCTGTGGGCACCATATTACATCTTAGCGCTATTAAAAAGATCCAAATCTCCCTCGTGGCATTAATGAATGAAGCCGATGAAACGCTGGTATGATAAGCTGCAGCAACAGAGGCCATAATGCGAGTGCCAACGCAGCAGTTTTTGGCAGCGGTAGAGTCAGCAAACGTGTGGCCTCATAAATAGATTAGATTATTAGGGAGCGCTAAATACAAATGTGAATCAAAAGTGTAACACAATCTGCAGCAATAAATGATTAGATGGACACCGCCCCCTGTATCAAATAAATACTACAAGGATTTACGAGAAAGATTATGTGCAGCTATAAACCAATCATTTTACACTGTACAAGACCAGCACTCAGAATCACCGGGAAAGGTCCCCTGCTGAACCCTTAAGGTGTTTCTTGCCTAGCATGACATTTATATAACTTTGCTGATGACTCTCATTCGTGGTTGAGCACATTCGGTTCTACTGAGTCTGAAGCAGAGCAGCACATCAGGTTTCTTACTTGAGACAGTGAACTGACGTGATACTCCTCAGCATTTGTGCCAGAAGCCTCATGCCCTCGTCATTCAGCTGCAGGGTGTCCAGACTTGAAGTGCACACACACACACACGCACACGCACACACACACACACACACACACACACACACACACACATTTACTTGAGAGTGAGAACAACATTCAAATTATATTTACCCCTGCCTAGGAGGGTTATATTCATATTCAGATTATTTACAGGGATACAGACCACTATTTCAAGCAGGTCAAACCTGTACTCAGACATTTTTGCGTGCAGGCACATGCGAGGATCTTACCCAAGGACCTCCAGACCGCCACACTCTCCCAGAGCTCCAAGGAGCTGCAGGGATCCAGTCACTGACCAGACACACTGAGACAGACTAAATAAGACACGTCAGACAGAGTTTGTATGAGATTGATGAGATTGAAACACTTTGGTTTCATGCCACACGTAAGTTTAATACAGGGCACACAGAGTAACGAGTTCATTTCCACGGGCTCACTTACCTCAGTGACCGCTGTCGAGGCAAAACCGAGGCAATAATCTGAGCTGCAGCATCACTAATCACAAGACCTAATAGACTAAGAGAAAAAGGAAGACCTTTCAATTTAAGGAGCAGGAGGAACAGTAGTGGCCATACAAAGAGAAAGAGATTTGAGACAGCTTGCTCTAACTGTGTATGCGCATTGCTCACCTTAAGCACTGAATGGCTGTAAATTGACCTAAGTGCAGTGACAGCTCCATCACACAGGTCTCCTTGGAACCAATGCTATAAAATATCCATGTTAATATCAATGATTTTTGTCATGATCGAAAAATCACTGATAAGAAAATGTGTGACGTGTGAAAGAAATCTCACCTTAGAGATCTGAGTTTTGGCAACAACGGCAGAAGGGAGCAGAGGAGCTCATCTACATCTGGAGCCAGCTTGTTGTGGATAAAACTGTGAATATTGACGACACATATCATTATAAAGTGCTCTGTTTCCTGTTTTGCTTTTCGTGCAAAAACCACTAAAACAGGGTGCTCACTGCAGCTCCATCAGGGAGGGACACTTCTGGGCGATGCTCCCCATGGATGTGAGCTGGTGTCCCCCAAGCGCACAGTCTGCAAGGCTAAAGCGGAGATGAAGAGACAAGGTGTGAGCCCAGACAGCTGGCTATCTATTTTCTAATGGAGGAAAATCACATGACCCGAAGCTGATAACTTCTGCACTACTTGATGGTTAATTGCACAATGCTCAGTCAGGACTGACAACACTTTTAATGATAATTATGTTATAAATAGGAAAAATGCACTTTTTTTCTCTTAAGGGAGGGGAGTGGATTACTTTGCATGATGTATTGTACCTACACATTGTGCATACCCTTAATCAGATCGCACAACTGGTCCATGTTTTTCCATTGCTACCACATCGTGCTAGTTTTACGTCATATACTGTAGTTGTGCTATCAAAAATGAACTCTCTCAGCAGGAAATGTGAAAAAAAGCTTTGTGGTGACATTGGTCATATTACAGAGACATGTCTCCGCATCCAGGGGAGGAAACAACAAACTTTAAGCTGATGGGGATGAAATATATTACCTGACTGTCGGTCCAGTGGTCTTCAGTGACATGTGTAGGGTGGTGTAGTGAACACTGCAGAACAAACATTTTCTACGGTGAGTACAATAGTGGTTCGACTACAAAGTGTGAACAGCCCTGCATCGCGTGTGCTGATCTCACCTGATAGCGTGTATGTTGCCGTTGAGGTCCAGACAGCAACTCACCAGACGAGCAGCTTCTCTGGGCATGATCCACTGCTCCTCAATACTGACGAGCACAAAGGAGAAACACACTACGATCACTCCACAGCCGGACACAAGATCCTTCAGCAATTTAAACACACGCAGGCACGTGGGCACGCACACAATCCACACGGACTAGATTCCACGCACCTGACAGTGAAGCCTGCCTCGCTGCCTTTCAACAGTTTGACAAAGTCTGCGATCCAGTCGGATTGCAGCAAATTGTTCTTCAACCTGTGAAGCAGGAATAGAACAAACTTAGGAGCACCTAAGTGATCTTTGACCACTACATGCCACACATTTTTATATATATATATATATATATACATACATTCACACACACACATATATATGTATATATGTATATATATATATATGTGTGTGTGTGTGTGTGTATATAAATATGTATATATGTATATACACAAACACACACACTTTTTTTGTGTGTGTATACCACAATATATAACCACCAAAAAACATGATGAAGGAAATATACTTACTCCATTTTGGTCAGACTGGGACAGCGAGACACAATCTCCGCTAATGTGAGCAGATGTTCACGCTCCAAATTACTCTCTCTGACACTGGCAACAAAGATGGAGAAAGAAGAATCAACCACTAAACAAACGAATGCATCTACTGCCTATGCGAGGGCACTCAGGCTTATCAGACGGGAAATATCTGCAAGGAAGGCTCAAGGCTGTGGCTTTGCTGTTTATAAAGAATGAGGTGATATTTTATGTTTTGCCATTTCCTGTCTGTTTTTGTTTGCAGATGCGGGACCCGTCAGAGTGTGCAATCTCTGATAAATCCTTGACGGTAAATGATGAAACCCCCGCAGGAAAAGAATTATGAAGTGAGTCACGGTTCAGCAACAACTCACGGTTCAGCAACAACTCACATCCTGTGTTCATCCTGTGTCTACATCTTCTGCAGACTGAACGTGTGCATCAAACCTGTGCTTAGTGAGAGTCAAACGGTTGTGAATTCAGGCTGTCCTTGTCCTACCTCAGAGTTTTTTCACAGTCTCCACTTTGTGAGAACCAGATGAGGCACTTCTCCTCTTTCCCCAAACTGCCAGCAGTCATCAGTAAGTTCGGTTCATTAACACAGAGACAGACAGGGACAAACACCTCATTAATCTGCACGCTCTTTCAAGACTTTCATTCACTTTCACTGATGGAAGCACATGCGCTCACCTGACATCTACGGCAGAGACCTTGGCACAAGTGCACAGTGTGCTGGCCACAGCCAGCAACCCCTGCTGCGTGAGGCTGTTGTTGCTCAAGCTACATATGAAGGCAAATTAAAGGCCAGAACAGCATTATTATTACGCAATGATCTTGAGCATAGTTTCTTGTGTCAACAATACAAAATAAGTAAAAACATATAAGTGCACAAACAAAATGTGAAAACTCATCTTCTTCTCTGTATACCCTGGTTGTACCTTTAGGGTTAGAAACTTGCTCAACGCTGAGCGTTGCCTATGCAGTCATACTGGTTACTGTTCTAGATTCACTTCTCCTCTCAGGTCATTGGCCCTCTCTCACTGGTTTGAAGTGGTCAGACCTCTTCTTTAATTTACATATTTCTGCAGTCATACTCCCAGAGACCCTTTAAATTCTCCCCTGAGCAAAAAAATATTTGCGGCGTCCAGAGATAATACCATTCTCAATATGTCAGAGATGTTGAAGATGTCATTAATATACAGGATGAACAGTATGGGACCCAGCACTGAGCCCCTGGGGGACGTCACAGGCAATGTCCAAGCACAATGAGCTATAGTCTTCCAACTTCACAAATAGTCTCCAACGATTTAAATCACTCCTCATCCAGAGCAAAACTATCCCCTGATCACATATCATTCCAATTTATTGTCTGTCATGAGTGATTGTGTCAAAAGCTTTCTTGAGACTGAACAATATTCAGATTGTGTATTGTTTATGATCTTTAGCCTTACTGATTAGTTAAATTGGACCCATTAATGCCAGTGACACTGAACGAGTGACACTAAATCTGTACTGAATATTTTAATTTTGACTATGAAGTTGTCTAATCAGTTATTAAATACTTTTTATAGAATTTTTGCAAAGTGTGGTAGTAATGAAACAGGCCTGTAACAACTTTAGCTATTTAGTAATTCAGAAATTCCCTTGATGGCCCTTTTAGATGTTTTGTGTTTACATTCATTTACAATAATATGATTTTTCCAGCACTTACAAAGAACTGATAAAAACACTATATCATCCATATTTTCCTTTATGATGTAGTTATCTATGAAATACTCTGGGGTAGCACTGTCTAGAGCCATTATTGATAATGTCAATGCTAAAGCTCTTCATTAAACAATAAATTGCTTAGTGTTTTCTTAGTTCTTTACTGCTGCAACAAATTGCTATGAGGCTGAAAATGCTAAACAATTATCTTATGAATGATTAATGTGACTTACTTGACGTAGCTGGTTATTTTAAGCTCTGGAAGGGAATCCAGGAAACTCCTCACTCCACCATCCTCCAACTGGTTACTGGATAAACTGCAGGCGAATGACAGGGTCACTGAGCATCCACATCAGACTCATACAGTATCAACTGTGTTGGTGGGACATACTCCAGGTCAGACAGGTGGGGGCCGTGCCGTAAGGTCTGGAGGAGTTGCTCCAAGTTGTCACCATTCAAGCTGACATGAGTCAATCTAACACACATACATGCACATAGTTAGAGTTAGGTGAGAACATCAGAGCAAGCTGTGGTGTTATTTTTTTTTGTGTGAGCACTTCCTTTATCACAAAAATAATCAAGTCAATAAATGTATTTCAGTTTTTTTGTTCACTTCTCCCCCCGTTTTAGACTGACAGTAGCTGTTATTGTGCCACGAAACCCTTTTTATGGTGACATTCAGAAGGTTGGCAGCTTGTGCTGCTCCGTCAAACACTAAAATATAACTTGACTGTTTAAACAATGTCAAGTCTAGTTTCCGTTGGCCTGTTTGCCTGTTGCCACAGCTTTCTGGTCACGCCTTAATTAGGGTGGAGTCAAGACTCAGAGTCAATGTTTATATGGGTGACAAAATGAGATTCAAAGAACTGTTGTCTGCTCATCACAGACCTGCAGCTGGCCGGTTTGGTTTTGTCACTGTCAAAGAGGACCAAGGATTTAGAGTGTGTCCTGGTGAAGAGATCAAAGCAGAAGTTCAGAAAAAACAAAAACACATTCACAGAATTAAAATACTCCTATTACTCCCATCAGGACAAGTAAAAACATGATCGAGGCAACCTTGGAAAGTACCTGAGGTCCAATGAGACGACTCTCTGGCTGACAGTCAGACACCGCACCAGTGCCAGTGCCCCGGCTGTGGATGTGATGCTGTGGCTGACACTGAGTAAGAATAACACGGAGTCCAGTCAAATGCTTGCCTCAGCAGCATCTATCTATCTATCTATCTATCTATCTATCTATCTATCTATCTATCTATCTATCTATCTATCTATCTATCTGTCTGTCTGTCTGTCTGTCTGTCTGTCTGTCTGTCTGTCTGTCTGTCTGTCTGTCTGTCTGTCTGTCTGTCTGTCTGTCTGTCTGTCTGTCTGTCTATCTATCTATCTATCTATCTATCTATCTATCTATCTATCATACACATACATGCTGGTCTTACTTGAGTCTCTGCAGCGACGTCATCTGTGGCAGGACAATGAGCAGATACTCCACAGCCTTGTCTGACAGCAGGCTATGAGACAGACTAAGGGTACGAACAAATGTATTTTAGTGCCTGGCACCTTCATGAAATGACAATCATATCAGGCAATTATCAGACTTACTCTAACTCCAACTGGGATGGACATGGAATCAATTTTTTGCATAGTGTTGTTACATTAGATGGCTGCAGGCTGCTGTTGTTAATCCTACAGCAGAGACAACAGTCACTTTGTGAGCTCCAAGTATCGATGTGTGGCCAATATTTTGGACCTGTAATACTTTTTAACAGCTTATTGTACCTGAATGTCTTCAGCTTTTGCTTGTCATCCCTAAAAAAAAGACAGAGAGAGTTAGCTGACCAAAGAAGATGCAGATGTGGTGGTGTACAGTTCTGTGGAGCTTTGTCTACCTTTTGTCAGGGGAGAACTTCAGTATGAGCTTTTCTTTCCCACCATGACTGTAAAAACCATGAGAACACCATCTAATTAATAGATGTACATAATATTGTGTACATTTGAGTTTGTTTTAGTAAGTCAATGTTTCTTTGTGTGGAATGGAGACATGGAGCTAGCAGCTTGGAGCATGCGAGTGAGTTTATTGTACCAGATTGTTAGTCCTGTGTTTATGTGTGACTGAGAGAGTGAGAATTTCTGTTTAGGCTGGTATCGAGGGAAACATCTGACTTTGTCAAGTCACCCTGGGGACACAAGTCCTGTGTTCACACATGGCTTGGCAGGCCTTAAACAGACTCAGGAACAGAAGAAGTGAGCTGAGCTGGCATGTGCTTACTGGTTTGCTGCTCTAACAAAACGGTCAAAAAGCCAAAACGGTAAACAAAGATTACCTGATGAGGATCTGTGTTAAGTTGTTATGGGAACACAAGGCACCAGCCAACATCGCCATCCCCTCCACGGTGATCCCATTGCTTTGGACTCTTAAAAAACACAACAAGAAAACAATGAGCCCACGAGACGGCATCGTTTAGCTCTAAATACTCTATTTGCACGGAATAAAGCCCCGCGGTAGCTGCCAACATTGTTTGGAACCTGTTTGGTGAGAAAATTCCCATCTGGCATTTGCCTACCTGCCCAGATAAGAATGGCACTGTAATATGACACTGAGCCTAAGCTTTCATATACTTATTTGTCATATATAATCTCTGCAAAGATCAGTTTCAGCAGCACAATATGCTAGTCTTTTTGAACAAGTCATTAGTTGTTTTGCTGCACATTTTATGTGTGTGTCTGACCTGATCTCCTGGATGCAACTCAGATGAGGCAGGACATCCAGAAGTTTGCGCAGCCCTTTGTTGCCTAGACAGTTGCTGGACAGACTGAAAGAAGAGAGAGAAACAGGGGAACGAGTGTCGTGATAGGGAATACAGACAAAATATCTACAACACAATACTCTATATTCTATGGACACGTGATTCCAGTGCTGAGACACAGGAGATGATAAAAATGTACAGTATAATGTGTGGGTGAGTGCTCCATCTAGATGAGGCCATAATAAGAAATAAGAAAAGAGGTGAATGCAGTGTGAGTTATCTACTGCGTTATGCTTTGTTTGTGAGGGTGCAGCTGGGAATAATGTCGTGGTTGGCTGATTTGAACACAAAGGCCACAGGCACATCCTGAACACTGACTACTCATCACGGTGGAGCACACAGTGTGTTTATCTTACTCCAGCAGCACAAGGTCAGAGGCAGTTCCCAAACTCCTCAGTATGATCTGAAGATCGGCAGGTCGCAGGCCACAGCAGCTGAGACTGACAGAAGCAACAACTTCACATTAACCATCATCACCTCCAGGGAAAGCAAACCATAGTGATGCACTTATGAAATGATCTCTGGTCTCATTCCATAATGTGCTCTGTTTCTTACAGCTCCCTTTGTGAGTCATACACACCAGAGCATCTTAGGTCTTTCATTGGCAGGTTTTTCTTGCCCCCCAGAGAACACCACAGACACCTGAACAGGACTTTGCAGTCTAAAAGAAGACGTACAGAGAGCACAGGTGACATTAATTTAGAAATGAGTCACCCCTGTGGCTTAACGTTGCAGATAAGGAAAAATGTGAATGTGTCATGATCAGAATGTAGTCAGATGTGTACAACCACAAGACAGATTAAAATGAAAGCATCAGTGGACATATTTGCTTGTAGATAATAGAAAATGAAAACAATGAGAACACCAGGAGAATAAAAACACAAACGCAGGTTAGCATTGTTTATCACCCAGAGACATTCCGACACCAGGTGTAAATGAGGTGCAACAACAAACCAGTGCAACACAGACAACTGAAATGTGTTTGCCTGTTCCTGGATCTTTAATACTTGTGGGCATTGACTATATGATACACACACAGCAGCTGTGTTTGTACCTGATGTGAAGCTCCATCACAGCAGGACAGTCAGCCAGCAGAGCAGTCAGGATGGTCAAACCCTCCACTGAAAAGCAGCCGTCGTTCAAACTGAGAGGAGACGTCCAACTATTAGTAAACTGCAGCTCTTCACCTTTCTTCTGCTGGATACTGTTTAGAACTGTTCAATGCTTAACCACCACATGGAAATAATGCATTTGAATTCCGCAGTGTTTATAAATCCAGTCTTACATGATCTTTTCTGTGACGCTGAACTTTGGCAAATACTGAGTCAGCACTCTTAGATTTTCCACGTCCCACTGGCCTCCGGACAGACTAGGGTGGACAGACAGACAGACACACACACACACACACACACCTCTAAAAACTCAGCTTGAATAATCAAATGAGAAGATTGGACTGAAAGTACAGAGTTGAGAGAACATGAAAACATTTATTATTCAAGTCTTTAGTGACATTCTACCAGAGTTTTGCATATTTAGTTTGACTTACTCCATTACAGACAGGGTGTGGCAGTGTGTCAATGACTCTGCAATTTTTTGCATGTCATACTCGCTCCATTTCTGATCCAACAAGCTGGAAAACAAATGGCAACCATAAAATTCCAAAGCAATGAAGGCAATAAACCACATCAGGCATACAAATAATAAGACCAATCTGGGCATATAAACTTTAACAGGGAGCAAAGTTCTTAAATGATACTGGCTACAATATTGAGGTTTTGAATGGTGCTCATCATTTGATAAGAGTCTCACTGACTAATCTTTTACCTGATTCTTCTTTGACACGGCGTGTTGTGGCTGCAGAGAATGAATGAGAATGAATACATAGCTATCAACAACATGCACAATTAATTTGGTGACATAGCATACAGATACAATATGGAGTACACACATTGTACCCCTATGTACTGTGCAGTAGTAAACTCACCTCGGATTAGAGGTTTTGGAGAAAGTTATGGTCACTTCCTTAACTCCACTGCAAACAGAAGTTATAGGTTTACTCTACTGCAGAATTGTGTGAAATTTATTTGATGTTCATTTTCCAATTCAACTTTCAATATGTTCACTTTCAAATGGTTTATAAAGTAGACCTCAAAGTCAAAGAGAGAGTGAGAAGACATATTGATAAGGCATTTTATTGTGAGGGGAAAATACATTTTTTATAGAAAAAGCACTGATGCCTGTAATTTCACTGTTATCTAAGTTTGTGTTAGTGCGATCATACTCAGCGTGAATGTGTTCTATGTTTGAAGATGAAGACATTTTCTCAATGAGGTACTCCACTGCTTTAAGAGAGCTGTTGTTTCGACCCAGCCTGCAAGGCACACACACACACACACACACACACACACACACACACACACACACACACACACACACACACACACAAATATGCATCTGAATCGGATACAGGATCTTGAGATATTGTATTTGGATTTCTTTTTTTTATCAATAGGCAGTGTGAACTTACATTATTGAGACAAGGCCAGGTAGTTTGGTAAAAATATCTGCCACTTGTTCAATTCCTGCATCTTTGAGATTGTTGTCACTCAGACTTTAAAGCAGAAATACAGGATTAATGTCACATTTTCTTCCTGTGTGTACAGTATTTCAGCATTACGTCATGTATGGAGTCAGTGAGTGTATTCAGATTTTTACTTGATTTCAGTGATGTTGGGGCACTTCTGCAGAGCTGAGACCAAAGTAGTTGCTCCTGTGGCTGTCAGACTAGCAGCGCAAAACCTCCAGAAAACAAACAACAGAAACAGTCACTATTGCAGGGTTGTTTTTTATTTTAAATATATATATATATATATAAAAATATATAAATATAAATATATATAAATATATATATGTGTATGTATGTATGTATGTGTGTGTGTGTGTGTGTGTGAAAAAGGAAGGAAAAAAAGGAAGGAGGAGGAAGGATTAAAAACACTAATCTGGTTCTTACTCTAGCTTTCGCAGGGTCATGAGTTGTGGCAAAACAGAAGACAACTTCTCAGCAAATTTGTCTCCATACTTGCGACCATGAAAACTGAGAACATAGAAATAATGGAAAATAAAACAGTTGTAGCATACCTTAAATGTTAAATAACTGAGGTGGGGGGTTGGGGTTAAGCTCCTCAAAATACTCAGATTTGCTTGGCTTACAAACAGGGAAAGAAAATAAAAGAGTATAAAATCATAACATTGGAAATTCATTCTCTTCTCAGTCCATCTGATGCCTCAGAGTTATTAGGTGTCTCCGCAGCTCAGAGTCTGGGCCAGACGTCTGCTGGTGGACTCGGTCACCACCGGACAGCAGGGCACAGAGAGCTTCAGGCTGATTATATGGGACAAGTGGCCAATCAGCTGAGGAATGTCAGCCACAGAGCAGCAGCCCCTCCCACACTGGCAGCTCCCTACATGTCCTGATGCTAAACGAAGGTTTTCAAATCGTTGACAGCTTTACACCAAGCGCCTCGCCATTCCCATGTTAAGCAACTCCAGTCTTCAAGTGCGTCACCCCTCCAAACACATAAAAGCCCCTAAATAGCTGTCTCCATCCTAGTCTCACGCACAAAATACCCAAATGCCAGTGTTTGTGTTTTTATTTGTGAGCACCTTTGTTACAGTATCTGTGTTGACTTACCGGAGGCAGTGAATGTACTGACACTTTGGAAGGACATCTAAACACTCCAGCTCCATTGAGCACGCTCCAAAGACCAGCCCGATGCCATTGTCGCCAACTGAGTTCACCACAAAAGCCAGAGCGTTAATATCATTAGGTGACAGCCAGATGTTGCGCAACTCCAGGGTGGGGCTCGAACCCATAACATCTCGAGCCAGTTGTTGGTCCTGGCTCTCCTGGACACAGTGGCAAAGCTCCAATATCTGAGAGGGTTCAAGGAGGTAGAATCAGAAGAGTCAGAGGCAGAGCGTGGACAAACAGCACACAGTGAAACCATACACCCATTCATCACTGTTCACTTAGCTCCAGGCTGTACCTTTGGGCCGGTCAGGGTGTTGCCACGGAGACACAGGTTTTTGAGTTTTTGTTTAACCTGGGCCTGACGGCTCCTGATCATTTGTCTGGTGCCACCACAGGCCGTGGCTAACTGCACCAAAGCCTGGGTGCATCGTGGGGAGGCCAGGCCACACACGTACAAGTGCAGGGAGTCAGTGAAGACGGTCCTCTGGTTGGACTTGCTCATCCAACGACTTTTCAGACTGACTCTGACAGAAAGATGATGAAGAGGACAGCACAAAGCCAATAGATTATTTGCACTGCGGATGGGAGGAAGATAAGAAACACACTTGTGCTCAATGTTCATCAGAATGGCAGGGATATTTCTACTTTCTATTTAACCGTCAATTGAAACCAGTGACTGACATTACTCAGAAATTGCAGTGGCCTCTGGAAGTTGTAAAATCTGAATCTGGGCCCCTTGCAGGTGTTCTAACTGTGGGTTGACACTTAATAAAAGCTTCACTGTCTTCACTGTCAGTCGGACACAAGCTCAACAGCACTGCTCCCTTATCCACTGCTGACAGCCTGATTGATTAGGGAAAATCCCTGCTTACCACAGCAACTTAGCATTAACATTAACATGAAACATGACATAAAACCAAAGTCAGAATCAACTCCCAGACGGACGGCAAGTGTTGACTTCATTGATGCTGCCTCCATGAATTAATCACTTTATGAACTCATTAACGTATTCTATTTTGGATAGAGATCACCTCCTGCAGGGACAGCCCCCCTGCCCACTCACACCCCCTGACACCCCACTGCTGAGATTGCTCCATCCTTTTTTAGCTTTTGCCGGCACATTTCTGCTCTCCTTTTACAGAGGCGACAGCAGGACATGTCCCTTGGTGTGCTCATCTTACATGGCTCATCTTGTGCTTTCACTGGGTTATTTCTGGTATGGGGCGTTACTCTATATGGACACATTCCATGGCACCCTTTTACAACTTGTATCAATTCAGATAATGCAACATTATCTGTGCAATTAATGTTCAGTTCAAATTCACTTCATATACAAGCTCCAAGATCTTTTCCTGATCAATTAGAATTTTGCCTCGCCATGTGAGATAAAAGTAGTGAAACCCAGTGCTTAGTTTTGCTTTCACGCTCAATCTCTACCTTGTTTTAGTTCACTGCTTTTCATTGACAGCTCTGTCAAAACTACAATATAATAAATCATGTGTCGCTAACCAGATATTGGTGACACTATTAAAAGAAACATGCTACATATACACTCAATATACACACTCAACTTAGTGTTATGTAAATCAGCTACCTCACTCACTGTTAATACTTTAAACTTGAACAAAAGTGAGAAGTACTAACATAAAACCCGATGTTTTGAACACACACTATGAAGACTGATGTCACAAAGTGAAGTTTGCATTTTGGAATATAAATGAATGCAAATAAAAATGCAAAGTATCCATTGCTCCAGGTCATGGTCAGCTTGTAAGACACAGCTGAAACAAGAGCCAGCGAGGAGCCAGTGACAACAGTTGCAGAGATTAAAATGAGAGTGAATCTGTTGCGTGAGACACTTGAGGAGGAAGAACGCCTCCAATAGGGCCTGTCAGCGAAATTCCTGACAAACCTTATAATAAAGTATATTGAATTTGATTTGCCACTGAGATGAGGTTAAGCTGAGGCTATAGCACAAATAGCTTCAATGCTACAATCCATTTTTAAACCGTAGTACACAGTCAAACATGAGGCCTGTCATGCTTATGCAGCTACATTGGTGAAATAACAGAGAGAGAGCGATCACAAATACGCACAGAGCACTCTGAAAAGGCAGCAGTACACTCAATTAAAATGCTGTTTTCAAATAAGAGGAACCAGTATTTTTATGATAGCAACACTGGTATTTTTAGCAGCACCTCAGGAAGTAAATGTGTTCCTAACCTGAACAGAGCTTTCCAGTCATTTCCAGTAACTCTGTTACACAATAAGCAGAACTATTGGTAAACAGGAGCAAGATGATATACCAAGGGCACACATACATTCACATACGTGTCCACACAAAAAAATAAAACAAAAACATCCCCAAAGAGAATTCCTCATTGCTGTCGAACTAATTTGTATCACTGACTGGCAATGATTCTAATTCTAGAATCCATTCTAATTCGATTCGATTCTGATTCTACTGCTGACCTGACTATGTGACTACTGTGTACTAAACTGATGTAATACCGCATTAAGGTTGTAAACTACGATTGAAAAATCATGATCAATCCATCTTCAGGACACGGTTGTAGACTGCTGTTAACTCCAAACACTTCTGAAGTGTTTAGTTTCTTACCTATTCTTGAGCTCTGCAGCGCTAACATCCGGACTGGTCATGATTCTGAAAGCAGCCAAAAACTCCTGCATGGTCAGATGAATGAAGCAGTAGGAATTGACGACTGTGCCGCCCTCGCGTCTGAGCTCCACCTGACGAACACACAAACCTGTTTTTCAGCAACTAATAGTGTCCGAGAAAATCAGTGAGTTCCTTTGGAACTTGGAAGAAAATGTCAAATCTGCATCAGTTCTTTAAAGCAACAACTGACATTTGACTGAAAGACACAACAAATATACAACCATTTTTATTTTTAGTCGCACAGAGGTTCATTTGAAGGAGCAATAATGTTGCATTGCACAACGCTGTAGCAGTCATATAATTTGCTCAACGTGACATGAGACTGACCTTTGAGAGCAGCCCTGTCCTGATGGCAAACTTCAAAACCTCTGGGGAAATGTCCTCCTCCATGAAGAGGATCTTTCCAACCTCTAAGCCTTTCCAGGCCAGCTGACTCAGTACACACAGTTCTGATGGATACTGAGCCAGAGTCCAGACAGTGCTGCAGAGACAGACACGCAGTCATGACAAGGGCGCATTTAATGTGCAAATGAATTAAACATTGAACTCACTAAGACGATCATTAAAAGCTCTTCCATTTAAAAAAAAAAATGTGTTGTTTAAAATTATTTTGTTTAAAAAATTACATTTTCAGTGGGTTTCATCTGCATGTGTCCAGTATAATGATTCAAGTTATCCTGTTTATCAAGCCAACTGTGTTGAAATGTGTTTTAAAGTGTGTTTGGCTTTTACTCGGCCTTCACCTCTGCTCGTGTGTCATGGTTTCTGGCTTCTCCTTTCTTGCTGTTACATCCGGCTGTTGGCTCAGAAAAGCCACAAGGACAGTGAGGTAGACCTGGGTAAGGGTGGGAATCTGGGCCTGCGCAGGAAGCAGCTGGGTTCTGAATTGCATTAAGTCTTCATTTCCTCTCTCTACAGCCTGCCTTTGTGTGCAATTTTCTCCTCTCCTGTCCTCTTCCCCTCTTTGCCCCCCTCGCATCTCACTTATTTCCTCAGTTTCTTCTACTTCTGTCCTTGTCTCATTTCTTCTTTCCTGTGGTGTCTTTGGCCTTCCCATTTCTCCCTCTTCCAGCAGTAAATGCTCCAGACAGATGCAGCAGATGTTGCAGTGGGCGGGGAGGGACGACATGGCGAGGAGGTGTGGAGTGGACAACAGGAGGGCTCCTGCCTGCATCCCAAGAGTTCGGCTTTCAGCGTTACCTTTGCAATCGAAACACAAAACAGTTTAAGCCCACAGAAATGAAAGAAAGGTGTTCATGAAGGTGTTATTTTTTCTCTCAGTCATAACATCTCAGATGGCTCACTATGAATGTTCTCTGTGAGATTGATTGTGATCTGCCTGGCTTTATGATCATAACACTCTCATAGTAGCCCCTTGATCTATCTCTTTTTTGCTGCTTAATCAATTAGATTTTAGGTTGGTTTTGGGTTTGTTTTTTGGCCTACAAAGAGATCAACAATTAAAATGAAACGTTTGTGCCCATGATTGCCTTGAAGACCCCAACCTGGGCAGCATAGGCAGACATGTGACGTCACCTCTAGTGGGGGATGAGCCAGAGTTTTAAGAGGGATATGGAGTGACACCAGTTGGATCTGATATCATCATGTTAATATAAACCATCTTTGTACCTTTAACCCTGAAGAAGTTGTGCACATATTCCTTGATCGACTGGCAGTCCCAGCCTAGCAGCTGTCCCACTTTATCTGGTATGCCTTCCAAATCAGCGACCTCACGTGCACGGCAGGTGACCACCACAGTGCATCCTGGCAGAAGCTGCCGATTTAACAACGCCGAGATGAGCTCTGCAACAGGTCGGTGACTTTCTGCATTCAGCAGGTCAGTCTGCAATTCCTGCTTGGTAATTTTGCTGTGAAACTCATCATAGCCATCCAGCACCCAACAGCATTGCTCTGGATTGGAAAGGAGGTAATCCACAATGGCTCTCTGGCAAATAGACATATGTGTACAAAACATATGAATAATGTTAAAAGTAAGAAAACAATGTGTTATTAACATACAAGTCAGATAGTAGTGGCTATGGGGTGTTATTTGGGAAATACCAATGGAACCAAAAACTAAAGTAAAATCAAGTCAGCTGACTGTTTCACCAATGGCTAGACACTAATATAAAAGTGAACATCACTCTGTGAAAGCCATCACAGAACATTACAATCTCCCAGTTAACCTGAGAGAGGTCTCATGACTTAGCTACTCTCAAATTAAACACTGGGGGGCTTCTACAGAAATACATAAAGAGACAGGTCTATTGTTGCTGACCTTTTCATTGTCACCACTGATTGGAGGGAGGTAGTATTGGAAAAGCAGCTGTGACAGGGACAGAGGGTGGGATACTAGGTTGAGCTGACGAAATTCCAGCAGGATAAAGAGGGAGGTTGAAGGGATGGGACCCTAGATGATGAGGGAGAGACACAGATGAGACTTATGATGAGTCACGTACAAAAATGGTAAACAGTCTTCTGCAGCTTCATAAAAAGATGTGAAGTCTGACTAACTACTTCAAGGAATTCATTTTGACTGATCTGATGATCTGATCTTATTCACAAAAAACAAGTGGCACCACAGACAGAATGGTTGGAGATTAAGATGTGCTATGCTGGAAGCAGAGGTGAAGAAAGACAATGAACTGAATACAATTGGTTGATAGCTAATGTGTGCCCGTGCAGGGCAACATGAACCAGAACAACTGTGGAGAGACAAAGAAGGATGTGTACTTACAAGTTGACGTGCCCACTGCTGGCCTAACTTAGACATCAGGAGAGTTTTTCCTGATCCGGACTGGCCTATGAGAATTGTCACCTTTCCTGCGCATCCCTGCAGGAAGCTCTCAAATGTCACTCTGGACTCCATGGACATGTAATCCCCATCAGCCTCTGGGTTTTGTTGAAAAACATATGTAGGAGATTGTTTATAAGCACACTTATATTATGCAGGAATAGGTCTATGACCAGGGTTAGGGATTTTTACATCTTTTCATTTTCACTCATGTGAGTTAATTTGTTTCGAGCACAATAGGCCAAAAGACTGCCCAATTCAAATGGCATCTGGAGCAGGAAGCCATAATGCCTTCATTTTTTGGCTATGCGCTCTCTTACATAAACTCTACTTTTCTTCTTTTTCTCCGCCTTTAATGTTAGTGTTGTTCACCCACACGTAGCATATTTTTACATGCTAACCTGGTGTTCTGTTCCCTCTGTCTGCTGTCCCGGGCGTTTGGTCAGGTCTGTCCCTCCCTCTGTTGGTCATTTTGACTGGGCTGACCCAAATATTCTCCAACTGGACCTCTGTCACAAGATGCTCACTCTGTTGCTCCCACCTGCTCAGCAGCAGACTCCTGACTGCGACAATGTATTGCTCCCAATAGTCTGTGCATAGGGAACATGAGAAAGTGAGATTCATTTTTTTAAGCATGCATAACATGTTTTTTTATACATACATTTAACTGTGGAGTCAACACAAAATGACTTGAATAAATGATCTTATGAAACCAAAAATACTCAATTAAAAACTGTTTAAGTTGAGTTGTTTAAGTTGCTCAGTTATCATTAAAACTCAATTATTATTATTATTATTATTATTATTATTATTATTATTATTATTATTATTATTATTATTATTATTATTATTATTATTATTATTACTATTATTAAAACAGAAAGGTCCTAATTTTTCTTGGACAAAAGTCTTGTTGCTTCCCCAAATAATGTAGAAGCTACATATATATTTCATTTTGAATGCACAAATATGCTACTGTGACATCAGAAAAAACATGGTCCACTGTAAAATGACAAATATATATACATTTATATATTGTATATGACTTGCATGAGCTTGGAGGACTGCAGACATGGAGGGGTCAAACTCTTGGTGCTGCTTTTCATACTTAAGTCTCGACAGTTCCTGAAGATCCCTTTCATACAAACCATCTCTAATACCAAATGATGAACTACAAGTTAAGTAACTCTCTGTTGCTCCAACAAAATGGATAAGTCGCAAGATGATGATGACAGTGACTACATCAGTGAGGTTAAATGCCTAACATAGGAACTGAGCCAGCACTTGTAATGTAATACCCCGAGGAACAAGCATAGCTGAGATGCCTGGTTTATTTCCACAGTAAAAACATCACTGTGGAATGAAAACCTCTCTTTTCACTTTAGGTATATATCACTGCATTCGCATTTTTCAAGTTACACTACAACAAAAGCACTTGTTAGTATAGGAACACTATGCTTAGAAGCCAATGTTTAAAAAAGGTTTAGTAAATATGATTTTACTCTTCCTAGTTTCTTCTAGACACACAGGAAATTTTATTTCACATTGACTTTCACAAGTCCAGCAACAAGGTGTTCAACAGTTTACTCTACCAAAGCGTGGGCGTTTGATGGGATGCTGGTCAGCGGGCTGCGGTGAAGATTTCTCTGTTTCAGTGGGGCTGGAGATTTCACTCGTACCTAGGCCACAGAAACAAGCAACATATACATATATGTTAACATAAACCTATACATATATGCAGTATGGCAAAAATATACAAGATATTCAGAAAGGCGTACACTATCAAGAGCACTGCAAGTATTCAGCATGTGATTGCATGATGCTTTCACTTTCAATATCATCTCAAAATTTGGGGGATTTCCAGAGGATCATAAAAATGCTAGGTATTTGTAATGTAAAAAGGGATATTGTGTAAACAATATTCTAATCCACTTTAAACAGACAGAATCACACACAGTATCCTGTCACACACAGAGACAGTAGCTGACAAACTACCTGTGTTTCTCATAGACATCGGCTCTGTGGTTGGAGACTGTGTGGCATTATCTGAGTGATAAAACAGAAGGTTATTGCGTTAGCTGTAACACCACAAGGAAATGTGTTTTGTGTGTGTGTGTGTGTAAAGTTTAATAAACCGTTTATTTTTTAATTGTATGCACAGCGTAGAACAAAAGTACAGAGCACCCATGCCATGCAAGGTGCTCGACAAATAGAAATAGCAGAGTGGTTGCAGTACTTTCTGAAGTGCAGTGGAGGAAAATAAAACATTTTGAAATTTGTCATCTGATATTATTCCCACCAACGCCAAAAAAAATATAATTAGAGCTGCCATGTTCACACGTGTCACAGTGAGAGTGTAAGTGCAACAAATGAATCCTAAGAGATAAACCCAGATTAAACTCTGGGTGCTAAATTCTACATTCAACTATTTCTGGTTTCTGCATTAAGGTCAGTGCCTTCAAAGAGTGCACTACTACTGCAGCTATTAAACGAGGGCAGGTCTGACCCCCTCGTTGTTAAATGCACTCATCAGAATTGAAGATAAGGACAACGCTAACAGGGAACATTAACTCCCCTGGTATCGTGCCTAAGTCAAGTGGATCTTGGCATGTCATTCATGCAATCAATCTCCAAGTGCTCTCCTTTAACATGACAAGATGCTTAGATTTACTGTAGATGCCACTTTTTCAGCCAAACCATGAACTGCCACTGCCTTGATGACTCTCAGACTCATGGTTTTTCTTATTTCTCAAAATGACGGATCAGTGCATTCAGGAGAGATCTTTTAACATACAGTGCAGTTCTAAAAGGGCAAAGAAGCTGTTATCACTGCTAATATCAAAACTGAAAACTGATGAATTGCATTGCATGGATGCCACAGTTTCTGGTTTTGGGCATGGATGATCACTTTTGCAGAACCTTGACAAGTGGGTCTGTTTTCTGATATTATCCAAGCATGGACCGAATAAATTGAAATTGTTGCTCCTATGAGGTTTGACAGCAGATTAACTATCAAGTGCTTTCGTGTGTCAGAGTAAGAATAATTGACAAGAAAGGTGCGCTGTTTGCATTCTAGTCAAAGACAAACATCCCATGCCAATATTTACAGCATCACCTTATACTCACCAGTAAGATATCCAGCCACTGACAGGAGCCTGGACTCCAAGTGCAAAGGAATGTTCTCACATATCATGCAGAAGCTATGGAGGAAGTTGCAGCAATCTGCAACACTTGCCGCAAGCAAGTAGTCCAACATGGTTTCAATGTGGTCTGTTAGTGCTGCTGGTGAAGGGGCCAGACGGCTGATGTTGAGCCCAGCAGCACTGGGTAATGTCTGGCACAGTTGCATTATGACTGTCTGAGACTGCCTGCTGAGCACGGTACGCAGCTCTGAGGATTCCTGATCTAAGACCAATTTCACATTTTCATCACCAGGATCAAACTTCTCATCCATGGTCGGACTCCATCAGCTGTACACAAATAAGGGAAAAAAACACAATCACACGCCACAACTGCATAAAAAAACACTAAAATGTAGCACCTACGAACTTCACATTAGGCACATTACAACTGTAGCATGGTATTGAATGGTAAGCACTGTTACCTCACAACTACAGTTATTGGGGTTTGACAACTGATGTGTCCAGGGTGTATTCCCTGGCTGGCCTACATGTGTTTGCAGTTCAATACGGGCAAGATAATGGATGGATGGGCCACAGTGTTATTAGTTTGGGGCTGTTTTTGGTTGCATCATGTGGATCCAAATGATCATCACGTAGCTCCATTACCCAGTGGACAGATTTGGAAGTGTTTTAATGTAGTAGCTTTTTAAACACATCACAAATCTGAAGCAAAAACAGAAATGTAGACAATAGTCACACTATACTGTTTGCATCTTGGCTTGGCTGTTTATCATTTCAGGGCAAAAAAGTTTGCCTACTTTCTGTTTAACACTGTCTGACAGGATGCTACAGTGCGAGACAATGAATGCTTGTGAAAGATACTTGGGTGTGTTTCATTCTGATGATAGATAGATAGATAGATAGATAGATAGATAGATAGATAGATAGATAGATAGATAGATAGATAGATAGATAGATAGATAGATAGATAGATAGATAGATAGATAGATAGATATTGATTTGGGGAATGAAGGAGAGCGCAGCAGTTTCTCGTTTTTCTATTGCTATAATTTCATGTGTTTCCTCGAGGTGTTGTTTGAACAACTTTGTAGTTTCTTGAGCATTTTTATCATGGGATACCACTAGTCTAATCCTGTTCAGAAGTTCCAGTGCTTGAATAAACAACACTTTTGTGTATGATTGAGGGGGAGCAGACAGTCAAATGCGCTCTTTGAGCACAGCGGTCTGTCACCAAACAAAGATGTGGAGCGCGTTGTTTTAATGCGTCATTTCCACCTGCCGCCAACAGATTATATTCATTTGTTTTAAGCCTAAAATATCTACATTGCAATGCATTGTCCCGGTGTAAACCAACAGCAGCTACCATTCCTATCGTCCTGACTGCACCCTGCCTTATTTTGAAACCGAGGTCATTTGAGGTAAAGATACGAGAATGCGGTCTGAATGCAGCCCGACATGGCACTGATCTGCACTCATCTTCACCGTCTTCATAGTCGGTTAATCTTAAACTTACACGCTAACAGGAATAAAATGAGCACTCACCCAAAACTGTGTCGCAGACTGCACCCCATTGCAGCCACGGTGACTCTATTATTTGAAAACGAAACTAAAATGTGGCTGCCGCGGAGATGCTTTTGGTTTCGTTTTTCCTGAGTTCAATGAATAGAAGCCGTGCTGATTGGCGGAGACAGACACGCTGCGCTCCGACTAAATTATTTCGGGCAAGTTTGGGATTTTAACTTGGCATGGAAGACCTGCGGCATTGAAAACAGACATGTGCTTTGTGTTTCTTCAGTCCTTGATAAGAGAAAATGTCCTGTTTTGTTCGTTTCAACCAAACTCTTTTCCCCACTCCTGAGTTTTTTCCTTGGTTTTCAGAGCTGATGTTTTCGTTTTCCCCAACCATAACTGCACCAAGCAAGCAACAAGCAACATGCCCACCCTGCCTGATCCCTGTCATCTGTGTTCTTGTGAGCCGCAGGTTCTTTTATCCTTGATTCCTGACACACAAATAGATTCTCCCATGAGTGGTCAAAACTTTTCTCCAATGTGCTTTCTCCTTATGGTAACTAATGAGACGCTTCTTATGGAGGATCACCAACTGCCCTGACACCCCCATCCCACCTGACCTCTGACCCCTCTCTGCCTTCTCCCATTTCACTGAGTGGGTGCTATTAAAAGTTAAGTAAGCTTCAAATAAAATGTGCAGTAAACACGTGTTTATTTGAATTCTGATTGATGGACTTTCACTCGCCCTAAACAAACACTGGATGCCACCCAGTAGATGAGAATCCTGATGAGAATTCATTTTGTGATTCAAACTGAAAGTCACCTCACCGGCCTCACAGATTTGACTACCTTGCACTTGGTTTTGAAAGTTATCTGCGTGTTTGAATCTAGTCACCATCATCAGGTCATGTTAGAATATCAATGATTGGAAAACATGTAAGAGAGTGAGCACTACAAATTAATTAACAACTGATCTTTTTTTCTTCCCAAACCAAAATAGTATATCATCAGACAGAGAGGAAAAACTCTGGAGTAGCCGGGCTTTGCAAAGACCCATCAGTACCATCTACTACTAGTGCATTGCTTTGTGCTAATTGTCAGTTATGAAAATGAAGCATATTGATCACTAAGGAAATAATATTTGTGTGGCAATTCAAAGGTATGACTTTGTTCATTGAGTTCATTGTTGCTGCCCATAGAAATATCCACATTAAATATTTGGCCAGTGTACCACAGACTTATGAAATACACTGTTTTATGTCATGATGAGTTTTTTTTTTGCCTTTTTTAAAAAATATCTGATCATTCACACCGTAGACAAATATATTTTGTATCAAATCACACCAAAAATATAACTACAAACAAGGTTGGTAGAATGGTAATCCAAGGAGAAGAAGCTCTACGTTATGCTGCTGTCTATATGTCCTTGGGCAAGACTGCTGTCATCAGCGTGTGAGGGTGTGAAAATGGTTATCACTCCTAATTAGTAGGTGGCAGCTCGCTTGGTAGCCTCTCTCATCGCATATTACGTGTGGGTGCATAAGGGCGTGTGGTGGACGGATGGGGCTGATACTGACTTGTATCATAAACTCATAAATAAAATGTAAGTAAACAAAATGAAAAAGTATTTTTATGTACTACTCAAATTGTTTCTGCAAATCCTTAACAAGAACAAGCAGTTATGTACAGCTGTAGTTTGAAAAGGACACAAGAACAAATATTGACCCGTGTAAGGATTTCATCGGTTTAAAGGTTGAAAGCTGTATTAAATTCTGATCAAAAGGTTTTGATTATTGTTATTGATATTGTTTTGTGTATTGTCAATATACAATACATAGTCAATATACAGTACAGTCAATCGATTCTGGATGACATCTGCAACCCCCAGCCCATGTCTTTTTACCTGCACACAGCAATTTACTGTAGAGCTACTCAGATTACATGATGGAGTGCGACAGAGGGTCTTCAGCAAATGCGGTTTACAGAGACATGTGTTCCTCATTGTACTTCACGTTAGTTGACAAGTGGCTCACTCTAAACTGTAAATCAATCTCACTGAACAATGTATTACAAATCACAGTTGCCTTTACTGCATGTTTCAGGACATACTGACATTCAGCTAAAATTACAATGATAATTCAGTATTAAAACGAAATAAATTAGGAACAGAAAAATATTCAATAAACCAAAACAAAACTCATTTGGAGTTTTGTTTGAGATAAAGCTGTGCAGATGGTTTAATTAAAACTGTTGCACTTCTACTAATGTCTACAATGCAAATACATTTACTTTAATGTATTTGAATATTCCCTGTACTAGAATATTCCCTGTACTAGAATATTCCCTGTGAATGTTAATGTTATGTCACGTAATCCAAGGCGAATACAAACAAACTTTACTACTATGGTCATCTGAAAGTTCACTGAGAATTTGAATGAATGATTTTGGAAGTTGTATTAAAAAGAACAGTAGGATGCTGCAATCAGTGTAACATTTGTGAATGATCCTATTATTGTCCTTACCTTATGATGTGAGTGATAATCACACACCTTACAGTAAGTTGTACAGTAAGATGACATCAAAAGCTACTTGTTTCTTGAAGGTAGCCTCCCAAATTTAGTTTCGGGAGAATATTTGGAATGCTTGACGACACAGCTGTCATTCTAACCATGTTTGGCACCTTAACCTGCTTTAAGCTTTGCCTCGTAAGCATCCCAGACTGAATATAAGGAGTCCAAGAGGAGCTTCAGAGTGTGTGGTAGAAGATCAGTGAAGCTCCTGCTTGTGGTAAGGCACACTGCTCATCTGCATTGTACCATTTACATGTTTTCCTTATTTTAGTAATTGATTGACAAAACTTAATATTATTTTGAATATTTTTATAGCATTTATGATTATCATCATTATTATTCACATTTTTTTTCAACAAAAAGCTAAAATGTATTCTTGTAAGTTTACAAAATAATGTATGTATGTATGTATTTACAATATGTTTGTTTCTTATGGCACTTATCTTGAACAGGATTGTGGAACCTAACTATTTTCACAAAAGGAAAGGAGAGGGTATGTATTCCTTTCACAATTGATAGCTTTGTATCAATGAGGTCTTTTATGATTTATTACTTGGCAATGCCATCGAGCACTGATTACCCTCACAGGAAGGTGTTCAGCGTTAAAACCTACTGCATGAACTGGGCCCTTTCAGAACGGGGATCTCATGTACCCTATTTGAAAACTCTTAACTGGCCATAGGTGTCAATGTGAGTGTAAATGGTCATCGCCATGTGTCAGCCATGTGTGCAAACTGTCTCCATCTGTCAGTTTGCATCAACAGAGATGACTTTAAACAAGTATAGTTGATGAATGGATGTTAAATTTGTGGTACGATGTTAATGATTAGTTTGAAGAAAGTCAACAAATACTTAATATCAAGAAGTTGTAGAAACATGTGTGAGACAAAACAATTGTAAGCCAGGAAGGGTTTAACTGAGAGCTACATTTTAACTAAATATAAGCTAACTTCCTTTGTATGAATTGTTAAATTAATGAATGATGCAGCATAGCAAAAAATAGCATTTTTGTAATTTATTTCAGACATAAACCGCCACCATGAGTACGGACGCGGAGATGGCCGTTTACGGCAAAGCTGCCATTTACCTCCGTAAGCCAGAGAAGGAGAGGATTGAGGCTCAGAATGCACCCTTTGATGCCAAATCTGCCTGCTATGTGGCTGATACCAAGGAGCTGTACCTGAAGGCAACAATCCTCAAGAAAGATGGTGGCAAAGTCACTGTCAAAGTTCTGACCACTCAGGAGGTTGGTATCATGAGGCAAGAGTGAGTGGTGGATTCAAGTTGATCAGTTCTCATTGGGACAACTTTCCTGTTGCAGGAGAGGACAGTTAAAGAAGATGACGTCTCTCCAATGAATCCTCCCAAGTTTGACAAAATTGAGGACATGGCCATGATGACCCATCTCAATGAAGCCTCTGTGCTTTATAACCTCAAAGAGCGTTATGCAGCATGGATGATCTACGTAAGACATTCTGCCAATTGGCCAAGAGACATATTGAAAGTGGAATATATAGAAAGAGTTAACTGCTAAATCTCTGTGATTACTTTTAGACCTACTCCGGGTTGTTCTGTGCCACTGTGAATCCCTACAAGTGGCTCCCAGTGTACGATGCTGAAGTTGTAAGTGCCTACAGAGGCAAGAAGCGTATGGAGGCTCCACCCCACATCTTCTCTGTCTCTGACAACGCTTATCAGTTCATGCTTACTGGTAGGTTATCAATATATGCATGTAGGATTAGTCAGTATATGTTTGTTTTGAGGAATTAAAGTTAATTCCTTTCTCTTTGTTTAACAGATAGGGAGAACCAGTCTGTCCTGATCACGTAAGTTACACATTTGTTGACTTTAACTTATCCAAGTAACTTGAGCAAATTCTAAAAGAAATCTGTCTCTATACCCAGTGGAGAATCTGGTGCTGGAAAGACTGTGAACACCAAGCGTGTCATTCAGTACTTTGCAACAATCTCAGTTGGTGGGGATAAGAAGAAGCAGGACAACTCAAAGGTGAAATCCATGAACTGGATGATGACATTAAATGATCTTTGAATTCAGCTTTTTTCTGAAATGTCTGACATCACTTCTTCACCTGCATTGTAGGGCTCACTTGAGGATCAGATTATTGCAGCCAATCCTCTGCTGGAGGCCTATGGTAATGCCAAAACTGTGAGGAATGACAACTCCTCTCGTTTCGTAAGTATGCAGTGATATCTTCTCAGAGCAGAGGTCTTTAAATGGTCCAAGTGAGGAGATGTTAAAAATCACTTTGTTCCAAACAGGGTAAATTCATCAGAATCCATTTCGGCACCACTGGCAAACTGTCTAGTGCTGATATTGAGACATGTAAGTAACTATTCCCTTAGCCTCACACGTTTGAAACAGAGATTTGATCTGGCTCTAACTCATGAACAACATCTATAGACCTGCTGGAGAAGTCTAGAGTGACATTCCAGCTTCCTGATGAGAGAGGCTACCACATCTTCTACCAGATGATGACCAACCACAAGCCTGAGCTGATTGGTAAACACATTGAGTTACTGCACAATGTTTAACTGACCTAAAGGTGCCATCCCCAAAACTCTTCTGTATCAATCTTACCCTGATTTCTCATTTGCAGAAATGGCTCTCATCACCACCAACCCATATGACTTCCCCATGTGCAGCATGGGTCAGATCACTGTGGCCAGCATTGATGACAAAGTTGAGCTGGAAGCCACTGATGTGAGTGATCTCCGTGTTTGAGACTTAAATATGCTTGTCCTTGTGCTGACTATTATGCATATTACTGAAAAAGATCTATTGAATGTATTCTTTCGAGTGAAAAGATATTGTCTGTATGCCTCTCTGAAAACAGAACGCCATTGATATCCTGGGCTTCAGTAATGAAGAGAAGATGAGCATCTACAAGATGACTGGTGCTGTCCTCCACCATGGTAACATGAAGTTCAAGCAGAAGCAGCGTGAGGAGCAGGCTGAGCCTGATGGCACAGAGGGTGAGTTTCAATTATCCTTGAGACTTGAATATGTTTTCAAATGCAGTGAAAAGCTTGATTGTTATTCATGTAAAATATATTAATCTGTAAACGACTGAACTGTTTTTAGATGCTGACAAGGTCGCTTACCTGCTGGGTCTGAACTCTGCTGACATGCTGAAGGGTCTGTGTTATCCCAGAGTGAAGGTCGGAAATGAGTTTGTCACCAAGGGACAAACTGTACCTCAGGTAAGAGCTAGAATAATGTTTTAACACAAATAGGAAAGGAATGACGTTAAAAGAAGTGTTGTTTTTTAAATGTATTTTAATGTATTCCATTAGAGGTCCAGGCCAGGACAATAGGTGTTTCACTCAATGCATTATTGACCAAAATATAATATTCTTTTGTACAGGTGCTGAACTCAGTGACTGCCCTGGCCAAGTCTATCTATGAGAGGATGTTCTTGTGGATGGTCATCCGTATCAACCAGATGTTGGACACTAAACAGCCAAGACAGTTCTTCATTGGTGTCCTGGATATTGCTGGCTTTGAAATCTTTGATGTAAGAACCTTGTCCATCAGTTCAACAATGAAAATCATTCGTGACAGAACCATTCTGAATGCAGGAACTTTGTTGTTAATTTCACCCCTTACAGTTCAACAGCATGGAGCAGCTGTGCATCAACTTCACCAATGAGAAACTGCAGCAGTTCTTCAACCACCACATGTTTGTCCTGGAGCAAGAGGAGTACAAGAAGGAGGGTATTATCTGGGAGTTCATTGACTTTGGTATGGACTTGGCTGCCTGCATTGAGCTGATTGAGAAGGTAAATATATCAGTGAATCTTGATGAAACTGTTGTTGATTTGCCGAGAAGGTTCAAGTGATTACATAATCCTCTCCAATTCTTTTCAAGCCAATGGGCATCTTCTCCATCCTTGAAGAGGAGTGCATGTTCCCCAAGGCCTCAGACACATCATTCAAGAACAAGCTGTATGACCAGCATCTTGGCAAAAACAGAGCCTTTGAGAAGCCAAAGCCAGCCAAGGGAAAGGCTGAGGCCCACTTCTCCCTGGTGCACTATGCTGGCACTGTGGACTACAACATCGCTGGCTGGCTGGACAAGAATAAGGATCCATTGAACGAGTCCGTTCTGCAGCTGTACCAGAAGTCCTCTGTGAAACTGCTGGCTCACCTGTATCCCCCTGTTGTTGAAGGTATGAAAGTAACTGCAGTAAACCTCAACACATCTATCTATTTATCTATCTATGTATCAATCTATTTATCTATCCATCCATCCATCTATCTATCTATCTATCTATCTATCTATCTATCTATCTATCTATCTGTCTGTCTATCTATCTATCTATCTATCTATCTATCTATCTATCTATCTATCTATCTATCTATCTATCTATCTATCTATCTATCTATCTATCTATCTATCTATCTATCTATCTATCTATCTATCTATCTATCTATCTATCTATCTATCTATCTATCTATCTCCATATATATATGCATATACAAATATATATATATACATATATGTATATATATATATATATATATATATATAAAGAGAGAGAGAGAGAGAGAGAGAGAATGTGGGAATGTAAATTCTGAGTAAAATCTAACAAATATAACTGTATAAATCAACAGAGAGCAGCGGTGGTGGCGGTGGAAAGAAGGGAGGAAAGAAGAAGGGTGGTTCCATGCAGACTGTGTCCTCACAGTTCAGGGTGAGATTCATAGTTACAATACTGGGAAGAATATCATACCTTGTTTTTAAAGATTATTTCCGTCAATATTGAAACTTGCACCACTTACAAGTCTGATGTTGGATCTACAGGAGAACTTGGGCAAGCTCATGACCAACTTGAGGAGCACCCACCCTCACTTTGTGCGTTGCCTGATTCCCAATGAGTCTAAGACTCCAGGTATCTGAGCCACAGAAGCTCATCTGTCTCATTTTGTGATTACTCAACAATAGAGCTAAATTGAAGAAATAACTCCAAAATGTCTTGTTCTCAGGTTTGATGGAGAACTTCCTGGTCATCCACCAGCTCAGATGTAACGGTGTGCTGGAGGGTATCAGAATCTGCAGAAAAGGTTTCCCCAGCAGAATCCTCTACGGTGACTTCAAGCAGAGGTATCATTTGAAACTTTGGTAGGAGAATCAGGCAGAATGCTAAAATAAAATTATGACACTGATCATTCACTTTCAAACACAAGGTACAAGGTGCTCAACGCCAGTGTAATCCCTGAGGGCCAGTTCATTGACAACAAGAAGGCTTCAGAGAAGCTGCTTGGATCAATTGATGTCAACCATGATGAGTACAGATTTGGACACACCAAGGTGAGCAGATTCATTGAAAGATCTAACCTGTACTTTACAAGGAATATCGTTTTTTTGTTAGATAAATCTTAATTTTGGTTTTGTACAAAATGTGTTGTAAATGTGGAAACAATAGAGACTGAGCCAATTACAGTAGTAATGCATGTATCCTTTTATTTCTTCAGGTGTTCTTCAAAGCTGGTCTGCTGGGTACCCTGGAGGAGATGAGAGATGAAAAGTTGGCATCTCTGGTCACCATGACTCAGGCTCTGTGCCGTGGTTACCTCATGAGAAAGGAGTTCGTGAAGATGACAGAGAGGAGGCAAGTTATAAAAAAACTGATATATAAAATCTGCAAAAAAAATCTGCTCTGCAAACTTGAGGACTACAAAATTATCAATAACACATCCATTATCTTATCCATAGGGATGCCATCTTTACCATCCAGTACAATGTCCGCTCATTCATGAATGTCAAACACTGGCCATGGATGAAGGTGTACTACAAGATCAAGCCTCTGCTGAAGAGTGCTGAAACTGAGAAGGAACTGGCTCAGATGAAGGAGAACTATGAGAAGATGCAGACAGACTTGGCTACCGCCCTGGCCAAGAAGAAGGAAATGGAGGAGAAGATGGTGTCCCTTCTGCAGGAGAAGAATGACCTGCAGCTGCAAGTGGCATCTGTGAGTACTCATCAACAGCAGTTGTGCTTGATTGTGCTTTTTCAAACATTGTGTGCTAATGTCTATCCCCATGGAATAATCTAGGAATCAGAGAATCTGTCAGATGCTGAGGAGAGGTGCGAGGGGCTTATCAAGAGTAAGATTCAGCTGGAGGCCAAGCTCAAGGAGACAACTGAGAGACTGGAAGATGAAGAGGAGATCAATGCTGAGCTGACTGCCAAGAAGAGAAAGCTGGAGGATGAATGCTCTGAGCTCAAGAAGGACATTGATGACCTGGAGCTTACCTTGGCCAAAGTGGAGAAGGAGAAACATGCCACTGAGAACAAGGTCCGTCAGCATCCATCTACCTGGTAAATCAAGGAACAATATGGATCAACATGCAATAACATCTTTCTCACAAATGTAGGTGAAGAACCTGACTGAGGAGATGGCCTCTCAGGATGAGAGCATTGCTAAGCTGACCAAGGAGAAGAAAGCCCTTCAGGAGGCTCATCAGCAGACACTTGATGACCTGCAGGCAGAGGAGGACAAAGTCAACACTCTGACCAAGGCCAAGACCAAGCTTGAGCAGCAAGTGGATGATGTAAGTTCACAAAGTTTACTTGGATTGGAAAAGGAAGTTTCTTCTTGAATGTGATTATTAAAACCTCACTTTAATGTCCAGCTTGAGGGGTCTCTGGAGCAAGAGAAAAAGCTGCGCATGGACCTTGAGAGAGCCAAGAGGAAGCTGGAAGGTGACCTGAAACTGGCCCAGGAATCCATCATGGATCTTGAGAATGACAAGCAGCAGTCTGAGGAGAAAATGAAAAAGTAATGTTGTATTTCAATTACTGGAGCTCTTTCAAGAAGCATGACCAACAGCAACAACACGATTGATTATTTGCTTTCATCTCACAGGAAGGACTTTGAAATCAGTCAGCTCCTGAGCAAGATTGAGGATGAGCAGTCAATGGGTGCTCAGCTTCAGAAGAAGATCAAGGAGCTCCAGGTGATGCATCTAGTGTACCACTGGCCATTTCATGCTGGTGTATTAAACACAACACTTGACTGACAGACAACACACCTACATTTAACAGGCCCGCATTGAGGAGCTGGAGGAGGAGATTGAGGCTGAGCGTGCTGCTCGTGCCAAGGTTGAGAAGCAGAGATCTGACCTCTCCAGGGAACTTGAGGAGATCAGTGAGAGGCTTGAGGAGGCTGGTGGTGCCACTGCTGCTCAGATTGAGATGAACAAGAAGCGTGAAGCTGAGTTCCAGAAGCTCCGTCGTGACCTTGAGGAGTCCACTCTGCAGCATGAAGCCACTGCTGCTGCTCTTCGCAAGAAGCAGGCTGACAGCGTCGCCGAGCTGGGAGAGCAGATCGACAACCTCCAGCGTGTCAAGCAGAAGCTTGAGAAGGAAAAGAGTGAATACAAGATGGAGATTGATGACCTCTCCAGCAACATGGAGGCTGTTGCTAAGGCTAAGGTACACAACACATTCAATGGTTTTCTAGTACCAACATGAAGATAGTAAATGATTCAGTTTTTATGAATGAGATCACCAATCTTATTTCTCTTGTTGTGATCAGGGTAACCTGGAAAAGATGTGCCGTACACTTGAGGACCAACTTAGTGAACTGAAGACCAAGAATGATGAAAATGTCCGTCAGCTGAATGACATGGGTGCACAGAAAGCACGTCTCCTGACAGAAAATGGTATGCCCTGGCAAAATTATCTGTTGAGTCTTAGGTAGGAAGCACATCAAACACTGATGTACCATGTCCTTTTCACAAAAGGTGAGTTTGGCCGTCAAATTGAGGAGAAAGAGGCTCTCGTCTCCCAGCTGACTAGAGGCAAGCAGGCCTTCACTCAGCAGATTGATGAGCTGAAGAGACAGATTGAGGAGGAGGTTAAGGTGAGAAAAAAATCACGCAGACAAGTATATTTTACAATCAGAAAATACACATTTTGCACACTAAACACAATTTCTCACACCAGGCCAAGAACGCTCTCGCCCATGGACTGCAATCAGCCCGCCATGACTGTGATCTGCTGAGGGAGCAGTTTGAGGAGGAGCAGGAGGCCAAGGCTGAGCTGCAGCGTGGAATGTCCAAGGCCAACAGTGAGGTGGCTCAGTGGAGAACCAAGTATGAAACTGATGCTATCCAGCGCACTGAGGAGCTTGAGGAAGCCAAGTGAGTAACTACAAAATAAACTTCATTAGAAATAGACTGCAAATTGCAGTCGTAGTGTCCTGTTCATATAGATTGTTCAACTTATTCTCACATTTAAGCTTCTACAACAAATTCTTAAACTAATATTAAGATACTTCACTGAGAAAGATAATGTCTTTTTCAACAGGAAAAAGCTTGCACAGCGCCTCCAGGAAGCTGAGGAACAGATTGAGGCCGTGAATTCCAAGTGTGCCTCTCTTGAGAAGACCAAACAGAGGCTCCAGAGTGAGGTGGAGGACCTCATGATTGATGTGGAGAGAGCCAATGGTCTGGCTGCCAACCTGGACAAGAAGCAGAGGAACTTTGACAAGGTTTAAACATATATTACTTCTGGATAGATGCCTTGAGAAACTTAAAATACAAATCTAATTGTTTTCATATTCTTACATTGTCAACTGACCACTTTTCATCGCATCATCCAGGTGCTGGCAGAATGGAAACAGAAGTATGAGGAGGGCCAGGCAGAGCTTGAGGGAGCTCAGAAAGAAGCTCGTTCTCTCAGCACTGAGCTGTTCAAGATGAAGAACTCCTATGAGGAAGCTCTGGATCAGCTGGAAACCATGAAGCGTGAAAACAAGAACCTGCAGCGTGAGTTATGACCAGATTGTCTTTGTAATCAAATCTGCACTATAATCACCAGCTGTGTATTTATTTATATATTTCATATTCATATTGGACGTTTTGTGGCTAAACATCACTAAATACATGTGTCTTTCCACAGAGGAGATCTCTGATCTGACTGAACAGATTGGTGAGACTGGCAAGAGCATCCATGAGTTGGAGAAGGCCAAGAAGCAGGTGGAGACCGAGAAGTCAGAGATCCAGACAGCTCTTGAGGAGGCTGAGGTACACATGTTAATAGACTTTTTATCTTAAACAAATGGAAATCTTAAATAAGAGAGATAATCAGGTAAAAAGGCAGAGTGAATATTTATTACCTCTTGCCAATAGGGAACTCTGGAACACGAGGAGTCTAAGATCCTGCGTGTCCAGCTGGAGCTCAACCAGATTAAGGGTGAGGTGGACAGGAAGTTGGCTGAGAAAGATGAAGAGATGGAGCAGATCAAGAGGAACAGCCAGAGGGTCATCGACTCCATGCAGGGCACTCTGGACTCTGAGGTCAGGAGCAGGAATGATGCCCTGAGAATCAAGAAGAAGATGGAGGGAGACCTGAACGAGATGGAGATTCAGCTGAGCCACGCCAATCGCCAGGCTGCTGAATCCCAGAAACAGCTGAGGAATGTCCAGGCACAGCTGAAGGTATCTCAAGGCAAAGAGCGGTTGCACAAAATATGGTCAGTACACCTACATTTCAACATGCTGTGAACCTCTTGGCGATATTTTCCCTCAGGATGCACAACTGCACCTTGACGATGCTGTCAGAGCTCAGGATGACCTCAAGGAACAGGCTGCTATGGTGGAGCGCAGAAACGGTCTCATGGTGGCTGAAATCGAGGAACTCAGAGCTGCTCTGGAGCAGACAGAGAGAAGCCGCAAAATTGCTGAGCAGGAGCTGGTGGACGCCAGTGAGCGTGTTGGACTTCTGCACTCTCAGGTGAGTAAACCATCATTGTTTTCAGTGATATGAATAATCTAATGTTTTTGATCACATCAAAATCCACTGTATTATTACCTAAGTGACAAATACTGTTTGACTCTAGAACACAAGCCTCATGAACACCAAGAAGAAGCTTGAGACTGACTTGGTCCAGATCCAGAGTGAGGTGGATGACACTGTCCAGGAAGCAAGAAATGCAGAGGAGAAGGCCAAGAAGGCCATCACTGATGTAAGCTGACATATTTATTATCCATATATTTTTACTTCATTTGTGATGCATTTCAAGGTATTTTAGACATTTTATGCTGTCTCCTTTAGGCTGCCATGATGGCAGAGGAGCTGAAGAAGGAGCAGGATACCAGCGCTCACCTGGAGAGGATGAAGAAGAACCTGGAAGTTGCTGTTAAGGACCTGCAGCATCGCCTGGATGAGGCTGAGAACCTTGCCATGAAGGGTGGCAAGAAGCAGCTCCAGAAACTTGAGTCTAGAGTAAGACTTTCTGTCTTCCTGTGCTCTGTATTTCACAGTTAAACAAATATGTGAAATGAAGGATCCTAAATATTTCACACATTCTCCTCTTCTTTGCAGGTGCGTGAGCTGGAGACAGAGGTTGAGGCTGAGCAGAGACGTGGAGCTGATGCTGTTAAGGGTGTCCGCAAATACGAAAGGAGGGTGAAGGAGCTCACTTACCAGGTAATTCATCCAACATTTCACGCACATTGGATTTTACTAAATTTTACTTATTCCCAAGATATTTCAATATGGAAATCTGTCCTTTTGATTTCAGACTGAGGAAGACAAGAAAAATGTCAACAGGCTGCAGGATCTGGTTGACAAGCTGCAGCTTAAGGTGAAGGCCTACAAGAGGCAGGCTGAGGAAGCGGTAAGCACGAATCATTCACTGCACATACTGTAATGGGTACAGTGTCATTATCTCATTCAAGGAACACCTAGCTGGCCTTTTTGACCATTAATACATGATTCTCTGTCTTGTATTTCAGGAGGAGCAGGCCAACGTCCATCTGTCCAAGTGCAGGAAGATCCAGCATGAGCTGGAGGAGGCTGAGGAGCGTGCTGACATTGCTGAGTCTCAGGTCAACAAACTGAGAGCAAAGAGCCGTGACACTGGCAAGGTAAGTTCTTGTCAATTCAAGAAAAAGGAAAAACTGTTTTCCGTATTAGCACTTTTACACAACATTAAGTGTTAATTGAGTTGATTGAACTAGAAAATAATATTGTCGCTATCATCTGAATAAAACTCACACAAGCAATTTATTTGTGTTTTACAGGGAAAAGAAGCAGCTGAGTAAACACACAGGCTGTTTTAACTGTGTACAATCATACAATATGATGTAATTCATGTTGAAACAATAAAGACAAAGCAGTAACCCTTAATTGTTGTCTGTAATATATTATGTGTTTTCTATTCATGTGGCAACCAGAATTCAGTTAATAACCAAATACTTTGAGTAATTAATTAATGCAATTTGTTCTTCGTATGAAACATGTCAGTAGTTTTATCAATAATTGTTAAATTGTGTAATTTAGATTACAGAACATAAATTAAACATTGAAGTTAAGTTAAAGTTATTTTAACTCAGAAAAAATGAGGCTGAAAATCAATAGATAAAAAAAAGTAACAGGCAGAATAAAGGCAATAGCATAATGGCACTAGCATAATAACGCTTGATACTCAGAGAGGAGCTGCACATGGTGACAAATCGAATATATATAAATACTTTTTAAAAATGAATGAATGAATGAATGAAATTTAATTAAGTTACTTGCTGAATGACTCAAAAAATGAAGAGAAAAATGTACCCAATCATCATCAATTATGTCAAAATATATTTTCAGCAAGTTGCACTATAGGTCCTGCCTTGACACTTCAGTGTCACATTTCCACACCTGTCAGCTATATTTACCAGCTTTAACAAATCCACAAAAGGAGCAGGTTTTCAAAAAGGCGCATATGTTTTCAAAAAGGACATACACATTGGTTGAAAGTGTGATTTCAGATTTTACTATTGAAACAGTCTTGAATGTATGCCACACTACCAGGAGATTTCCAAATCACTGAAATCAATTCACTCTGACTAAAAGATTTAATTAGTTTTTCACAGTGTGACTTGAGGACTATTGCCTGTGACATTTAAAGTGCTCAACCACCCGAGTGGTTGACATTCAATGTGCAAAGAGGGACACAAGCCAAAAATGGACTTGAAGCTCTGTCTGCCGAGTCAGGTAGAGTGTTAATAACTTGACATATGAGTGTGAATACTTGAGACATATCTCTTACACCTAATCTCAAGTAGTGGTTATAATCTTTGAATATATTTTTGCGACTAACAAGAGCACCAGAAGTCTGTTACTTCTAAACTGATGATTAATTTAGCATGTCAAAGTCTAAATATGCATTAAAATCTATAACTACAAATTAAATAATTCAGTAATAATTCAGTAATTCATTAATAAAGTATATCTGATGGATTATATTAAACATTTAGTATTTTGATGTTTAATGGTGTGTTTTCATTCATTATTATTCGGCCAAAGCAGTGAATGAACACTGATAGTTAATTACTTTAAATGAGGACAGTCAAGATGTGCCTTAGAAAAAGCTGAAACATAAGATGCACATGCAACAAATGCCAAACTCATGTAAGCATCAGCTGTCTTCCTATCCATATTTGGCTTGTGTCCTGCATTTAACTTTTGCTTTGTAAGCAGCATACTTTCAGTGCGCGGATTCCAATTCCAGTCAGGGAGTTCAGCTGAAGACCTTTGGAGCCCATGTTTGTGGTGACCTTTCTGCTTGAATTGCTATGAAACCATACTTCATCATGGCAGTCTAGTTATCCAAAATATTATCAATAATATTGTACTATAACTTAATTCATTCATTCATTCAATAATGAAGTAATTCATATTTTTTAATTGGAACACTCTTGATTAATCTTTAATCTTGATTAATAATTAATCTTTAATATTTGTGTCAAAAATAGGTATATACTGTAGCTCCTTTGCTCACACTTAATACATTGCTTTGAAATCCCACCATAGCTTTGTACATACATTCCCCTGTTAAATCAAACTTAACTATTAAGGCTATTAAGGATATATAATATGATATGTACTGTGTACAAGTAACCCCCAACAATGACTATAGACTATATCTATTAGACTATAGACTATACACTCAGAAAATTCTGAAGTCCTTCTTCGACTTGACTTAGCAACATCTCATACCAGATGGAAATTTGATTCCAGAGCAGATGAATCCAGAGCTGGAGACTCAACCAGCACCAGCTGGACATAATCACAAAAAGCTTCATCAGTTGAAGCTGAAGCTGTGATGAACACTGTATTTGAGAGAAACACTGTTGTACATTTTTCTCAGCAACCTGAGGAATAAGTATACACAGCAGCGCTTCCTCCCAGAGCACTAATTAGCTCATGAGGACCACCAACTTTCACTGATAAAAAAAATGCTGATCATAGACTTTAAAAATTAAGGTAAGATAGACTTCACTTATGTAAACAGTGGCTGTGTGTGTACCGACAAAGAGGCCCTGGGTTCTTTTTTTCTTATCTATGACATTGTAAAATGTGAGTGTAACAATTGAGATGAATGGTTGATAAACGTAGTCTGAGTTCTAGAAATAATTAAAAGATTACTGGTACATTTCCTCAAAGACCTCTTAAGTGTTCTTTTGTTTTCTTGTGGTAATTTCAATTGTAAGGTACAGTTAAATTGTTACAGAGTGAGGTGGGATTTGTGGGTCAAATGAATTGTATAGGTTAATAGGCTAATTTCGACATGATTGTGTTACTGACTTTACACTCTCAGGCTGATTATGAATGTCGAGAGTTACAGTCTGCAGTGCTCCATAATGCACCACAACAAATAGTCTGGCATGTTAGAATCTTTTTAATCTGCCAGCCTAGTTTACTGGCCATGTTTAGGTGATGTTTTTGATTGCAAATTAATTAATTGAATTAAATAGTTTGGAATTAAAATATTCCCCTTCAAGTTTACATGAACATAATATTTCCAAATAAAGGTTTACATTGAAAACATGTTAAATCCGCTTTATTGACCCTTTTACAGCAGACGTCATCTAAAAAGCTGCAACCGGACCATGGCAACAGGAGTGAATGAGACAGACGAGAGACAAGAGACGACAAGACTTGTGTCCCTCTTTGCACATTGAATGTCAACCACTCGGGTGGTTGAGCACTTTAAATGTCACAGGCAATAGTCCTCAAGTCACACTGTGAAAAACTAATTAAATCTTTTAGTCAGAGTGAATTGATTTCAGTGATTTGGAAATCTCCTGGTGGTGTGGCATACATTCAAGACTGTTTCAATAATAAACTCTGAAATCACACTTTCAACCAATGTGTATGTCCTTTTTGAAAACATATGCGCCTTTTTGAAAACCTGCTCCTTTTGTGGATTTGTTAAAGCTGGTAAATATAGCTGACAGGTGTGGAAATGTGACACTGGTGTCAAGGCAGGACCCATAGTGCAACTTGTTGAAAATATATTATCATCATTGCATGATAGGGTACATTTTTCTCTTCATTTTTTGAGACTTTCAGTAAGTAATTTACAATCTAATTAATCAATTAATTAATCATTTTTAATATTTATATATATTCGATTTGTCAGCATGTGCAGCTCCTAGAGGATCGCAACTATTTCAGAGCAACTGACGGCGTCTGTGGTCGGGGACATGGAGTCTTGTTGTGATGCTTGTGGAGCACCTCTCTTACTGAGACGAGAGATAGACCATGGTCCATGGACTGCCGGTCCATGGTCCAGAGAGTGTCTCTGTGTCCCCAGCCCCCCCCTCCCCCTGATCCCTACAGCAGCTGCAGCCGCTGACTGCCACACCCCCTCATGCTGGGCAGGATCTGCTGCTGCTGTGTACCCCAGCTCCGCTTCACCGCTGAGTGCACAACAACTGGCCTACGTATTGTCAAGGAGCTCTGCACTGTAATATACATCGCGCTACTTCTTCTCACGAGCACACGTTGAACAACCGGTATAAACTTTAGGAGGAATACAGGTTTACATGATAGTGGAATAATCAAATTCAGCTTTAAAAGTGGAATAGACCACCCTCTTAATTCAGATGTTTATGTTTACATGGTCTTTTTTAAAGCGGCATTAATGTATATTCTGAATTAAATACTTTTTATTTGGATTTAAAGCTCTCATGTAAATGGGACAACCTTGGCAAATAGGATGAATGAGTGCTCTGTTGCATGACAACCAAAAGACTGGTAATACCACACACAGCGCTTCTATAGCCATTACCCAGTCATTGACAATTTCTTTTTATACCCATGACAACCTCTAAACTCATGCTAGGTTGTGATTGCTCATGGCCAGTTTCCCAAATGACCCACAATTTTACGCTACAGTGATTATTCAGTCAAACAAGGTGACATTGGTGAATGACAAAAAAATCATGATAATAGTCTGAGCCTGGTATTAGGAATAAGGGTGCAGTGACCGCTGTGACGTAATTGCAGCCTATACATCTGTTGTGAACTTAGACCAAAATTTGTGGACATCTGGCAAGATTATGAGATCGGGGAGCTCCTCATCATGAGAGGAGGACATGAAGAGGTGACCGGGGTAATGGAGCATTGTGTATGTGAATATAATGAAGCTGATGATACAAAGGGGCATCTGCTGGTCCACAAAACTGAAACAAATAAAGTAAATGGAAGGACATGTTGTCTGCCAGTCAATTTTTAGCCCCAAAGTTCATTGGTATGCATCTCTACCAGTGGACAAGAGTTGACTTCCTTGGTATTTATTGACAAAAGAAGGGTTGACCCGGGTCAGCTCACCATGGTTACACCCTGGTTGTTGGTCTGAAAGTGGTATGCCAGCATGCATCTCCAGTTTGCATGTCAAAAGCACTTTGGGGTGGAAGGTTTGGGTCTTTACATGCTGCATCGGGTCTACAGCTCTTCATGTCCTTTGACTTTCAGAGCGCTTTCACTACAATCTGGCCCCTCATGGAAGATGATCATTTCCTGACCTCCTGGAAACCTGACAGAGTGGCCTCAGTATGTCACACTTGGAAACTGCCTCTGAGATGGTCAGAAACAGTACTAGTGTCCCACAATGAACTGTTTTAGCATTTCTCCTGTTCACATTATACATGGCAGACTTTCTCTACAACATTGAGTCCTGCCATGTGCAAAAATACTCCGATGATGCAGCAAAGGCTTATTTCGGGAAGGGCCTGGAGCAGGAGTACAGGGATCTTGTGAATGCCTTCAGGGACTGGTGAAGTAAGGACTGTCTACACCTGAACCAGCTTAGACTCCATTTTATATGAACTAAATACAGTGGAACCTCGACTTATGAATGCCCTATTATACGAAAAATTCAGAATATTAATGAAAAAATGTTCAAAAGACAAAACCGAAATTGATTGTGTTGCCTGACAGCAGTCCTACCGGTCCTTTTTACACTTATAAACAGTCGTATATTGTAATATTATATTAAACAGTCGTATCTTTACACTTCATATGACTGTTTTCAAAAACAATTTTTAGTATTTTCATAATATGAAAATTCTAAGATATGAAAGCCCTTCTGGAACAAAATAATTTTGTATCTCGAGTTTCCACTGTAGTAGCTAGTTGGGCTTATAGTAGTCGTGGTAGTTAGATGGTAGCCTTGAGGTTATTTAAGGAGGCAAGCTTGCAATCAGAGGATTGGCACTTCAAATACCCAACTGAGAGGAAATCTGGGAGGGGAAGGTGAAAAAGTCATCCTTATACTTGCTTAATAGCATCATCTTTTCTCTTCCTCTCCTCATACAGTGGGTCTTCCTCCTCATTGGCAGATTGATGGACCATCATTGTCATCATTGTACAGCTGTCGTTAGTACAAATTGCAAAACCTTGTGGATTACCTGCAAAAGCACGTCACTTCAAAATAGCTAAATTATTGCAAAATTAAGATCTCTTTTGCAAGGGAGACCTGGCCAAAATGACAGCAAGTAGTTTCAACATAGTCAGATTAGTCAAAGACACAGTCCAAACAAACAAACAAAAACAAACAATTGAATTGTTTTAAAAACGTGATTAGAGAATTTGCAAGATTTGTCAATCAAATGAAACATTTGCATCCCTGAAACCTGGATGTGGTGGATATTATCATCGACTTGAACGCATTCAGAGATACCAGGCTTTGGAGTTTGAGCTCTGACTGCAGACTGTTCCATGTACTTGGAGCAGAGAATCTAAAAGTTTTCTTCCCCATTTCTGTTCTCACCTTGGGGACAATAAAATGACAAAAGTCCTGAGAGTGGAAACTGTAGGCCCTGTTAGTTAAATTTAAAAGGGATGATAGATCCGATGGGATCTCCTTAAGAATGGCCTTGTAAATCAGCACATACCAGTGGCCGAGCCTGCGCACATGTAAAGATGGCCAATTTACTTTACTGTACAAGACACAGTGATGAGTTAGAGCTCCACAGTTTGTAATAAACCTAAGAGCACCATGATACACACTATTTGGCATGTGGAGGCATTGTACAGAGGCATTCATATACAGCACGTCACCGTAATCAATAATCGGAAGAAAGGTTGACTCCACTAATTTCTTTTTTACCCCAAAAGAAAAGCAAGACTTATTTCTAAAATAAAATCCAAGTAAAAGTTTCAGTTTCTTTACAGTATACTGAATATGTGCCTTAAAAGACAAGTGGTCATCAATCAAGAACCCCAGATATTTAAAAGTAGATACAAGTTCAATTTGTTGACCATTACTGGTGACGATGACAGGCTGACTTGATCTTGCTGATTTAGAATTACTAAAAAACATAAGTTTTGTTTTGTCTACATTTAGAACAAGTTGTAAATGACAGAGAATTCATGCCAGTGTCTGGGTCAACAAAATGAGAAGTCCATTGTTGATGAACAAGATAGTAAAATGGCTTTGTCATATTTTCATTGTGACAGTCAGAACAGTCAGGACTTGGTGACACTACCTGAACTTGGTGACACTACCTGAAAATGCAGCACTTGCACTTCTTGTACAGCCATTTGAAAACTATATGTAAACTTACACATTGCTGTGTTTAGGGGAGAGAACTGAGTTCAAGACACAGAATATGTACGTTTTGCCCTATATGCCCTTTGCAATTCTACAGCATCGTGCAAAAGAAAAATAAACTACAGTCACTTGTTCAGAATAAACATAACAAACACCCTTTTGGTAGAGCTGTGCACAAATGTCAACAATATCACAGTACATATTACATCTGAACACAAATCATAACTGTACATCCAGGCGTTCCTGTGTGTGTGGCCACACATTTTCATCTATCATAACAAATATCATCCCTTGCAATGCAGCAGGGTAAGCACCTCCTGGAGTGGTGAATCCACCCTCTGCATGACTCTGCTGTGATGTTGCCACATGCTGCATCCATGACTGTTAGCAGGGTCATTTAGTCATATATCTTCCACATCCAGGCAGAGAAAAACTCCTCTCTCAGATTAAAGAATGGGGAGCAGAGAGGGAGATATTCCACCTGCATCCTGTCATGCTCTGCAAACCACTGTCTGACCAGATCTGAGTGGTGAAAATGGATGTTATCCAGCATGACAACATACTTTTTCAGGTGGTCTCTGCCACTCTCATTCTCAGTGACTAAATCCCTAGTGAGTGTCTAAGAAAGTTAGCAGATGTTGAGTATTATACAGACCAGGAAAAATTATAAATAAAGCTCTATTTTTGCTTGACAGATTTTAATAGCTAGTTCAACAATTTTGTATGTATCGTATGTTATGAGATTTTTCATTCCGACCAAGAAAAGCAGAGAAAAACTATAAATACTTAAAACAAGGGTGCTATAAATATCAGAAAATAAACAGTGGCATAAAATCATACAATCTATATGCAACAGTATAAAAAAATCACAATAATTTACAAGATAGCAACAAAGCAAATGTAGCATATACAGCAGCATGTGGCATTAGTAGGTAGTGCTGAACCCTTACAGCAAAAGAGAAGTTTGTTTGAATCCCAGATGGACTGGAGGCCTTCCTGTGTGGAATTGCAGGTTCTTCCTGTGTCTTCATTCAAAACAGACATATAAGTGAGCTGGAGACTCAAGAATATATTCAAATCTTTTTATCTGAATAAATAATTCAAGTATCCTATTAGGGTACCCTGCTTTTCATGTCTGTTGTCACAACACTCCAACATCAACACTCTGTTACTGCTGAAATATCGCATCAAGCAATGACAGCTGTAGCAAACCTCAATTCCTGGCAGCTGCAATGGATTCCACTTGTGACCCTGAGTCACGGAACAGGTCTGATTGTGCCAAAGTATTTATGTAGAGTTCTATACTAAGTCTCTGTTGTAGTACAGGACTTACTGCTTTTAATTTCTACACTACCTACATCTGCTTAAATCAACAATGAATCTGAAACAAAGGGATTTCAAATCTTCCTGTGGCCTCTGTGGATTAAGATTGAGTAATTGAAAATGAATGTTGCTCAAATGTTGCTATTCATTCATTGTTATCCCACAGTATCTATACATTGCTAGGCAACTAAAAAATTAAGACTGGATAAAATCCTTTATACACTCAGTCTATTGTCTCCTCTTATCATATCAGTCCTGCTACGAAGTGGTGCATGTAAGTTACATGGAGGGGTCTGCTGCAGCCCCATGGGATACCCCTGGGTTTACAGCAACAGTGCAGACGTAATGGGGGAGCATGAACCAGTTGGCAGTCAAGCCACAGGGTCAGGGGCAGGTTCAGGGAATCACACATGGATGAGGTTTCCATGATATGCTGCTCTATTTGGCATATCAAGAGTGCAGGTTTTGGGCCAAAGAATGAAATGGTTTCAATGACATATTCATGCACATCTGATACTGCTGATTAATTAGCACTAAATAAAGACTTGTTCTTGGACTGTCTTGTAAACGAAGTTGTGACCGTTAAGAGAAAATAGATCTGAGGCCTATAAAAATTCTTAAAGAGTCTTGGTTAGACTTGCAAAGTTCGTAAGTGAAATGTGACCTGCTAAGCAGCTTATGTATGTGTGTAATCTGAAAAAAATCTGTTTGGTCATTTCTGCAGTTGATGGACAACTGAAAAACACATGAAAAGCGGTCTGTCTTTACACGATGATGACCTCAGCTAAGACAACCTTTATTTCTTGGACTCCCCTTCATCTGTTAGTATGAGCCCTCATATGGTCATGCCATAAAAGACAAAAATCTATGTTTTAAAAAATTAATAGTCGCGTTACATAAAAAAAGATGGGGCCTCACATTCTGAAATCCACATAACCAGTTCATTTATAGCAACACCTGTTTCAATGGATGTCTGCTTTGAATGTTATTCAGGCCTTATTTGAATGTGTCCCATATTTAACTTTTACTACGTAGGCCTGCCAAATTCAATATAAGGAGTCCAAGAGGATGGAGCAGCGTGTGGTAGCAGACCCATAGAGACACCAGCTTGAGGTAAGCTTGTGTTATAGTTTATTGAGAGCATCTTAAAGCCTACCTTTAAAAAATATATAATAATATGAAATAAATATTAACATTTGATTGACAGGCTATCAAAAATAGCTATTGAGTGAAAAAAATGTAAAAATAGTGTTTAAGTATGTGACTTGTATTCAACAGGACTGCTGTATATAACAAACTTTTCACCAGGAGAGGGTCAGGTATGGACATCTTTCAATTCGACTTGAATATATTTTCTGTATACAAGTTTTTAAACCACAGTTTTCCATGGTATGGATGGCTGATGGGACATAACAAGGAAAATTTTAACATTTACATTTGTTGGGATTAAAGTGTTTATGATTTGTGATTTGTTTGAAACATAAGGTTTATATAGATACTAGATCAATGAAATGCAGTGATATAGTTATATGACTTTATAATAATAATTACTTGGAAGATGAGTTGTATTTGTAATTTCATATATTATAGAAATAAACCGCCATCATGAGTACGGACGCGGAGATGGCCGTTTACGGCAAGGCTGCCGTTTACCTCCGTAAGCCAGAGAAGGAGAGGATTGAGGCTCAAAGCAAACCTTTTGATGCCAAAGCTGCCTGCTATGTGGCTGATACCAAGGAGCTGTACCTGAAGGCAACAATCATCAAGAAAGATGGTGGCAAAGTCACTGTCAAAGTCCTGGAAACTGAGGAGGTTGGTATCATGAGGCAAGTGTGAGTGGTGGATTCAAGTTGATCAGTTCTCATTGGGACAACTTTCCTGTTGCAGGAGAGGACAGTTAAAGAAGATGACGTCTCTCCAATGAATCCTCCCAAGTTTGACAAAATTGAGGACATGGCCATGATGACCCATCTCAATGAAGCCTCTGTGCTTTATAACCTCAAAGAGCGTTATGCAGCATGGATGATCTACGTAAGACATTCTATCTATTGGCCAAGAGACATATTAAAAGTGGAATATATAGAAAGAGTTAACTGCTAAATCTCTGTGATTACTTTTAGACCTACTCCGGGTTGTTCTGTGCCACTGTGAATCCCTACAAGTGGCTCCCAGTGTACGACTCTGAAGTTGTAAGTGCCTACAGAGGCAAGAAGCGTATGGAGGCTCCACCCCACATCTTCTCTGTCTCTGACAACGCTTATCAGTTCATGCTTACTGGTAGGTTATCAATATATGCATGTAGGGTTAGTCAGTATATGTTTGATTGAAGAAATACACTTAATTCCTTTCTCTTTGTTTTAACAGATAGGGAGAACCAGTCTGTCCTGATCACGTAAGTTACACATTTGTTGACTTTAACTTGTCTTACTTATGAACTTATAATTAAGTAAAGTAAGAGTCCAAGCAAATTCTAAAAGAAATCTGTCTCTATACCCAGTGGAGAATCTGGTGCTGGAAAGACTGTGAACACCAAGCGTGTCATTCAGTACTTTGCAACAATCTCAGTTGGTGGTGGGGAGAAGAAGAAGCAGGACACATCTAAGATGGGAGTAAGTTACTGGATGATGAGAAAAATTCATTGATCTTTGAATTCAGCTTTTTTCTGAAATATCTGACATCACTTCTTCACCTGCATTGTAGGGCTCACTTGAGGATCAGATTATTGCAGCCAATCCTCTGCTGGAGGCCTATGGTAATGCCAAAACTGTGAGGAATGACAACTCCTCTCGTTTCGTAAGTATACAGTGATATCTTCTCAGAGCAGAGGTCTTTAAATGGTCCAAGTGAAGAGATGTTAAAAATCACTTTGTTCCAAACAGGGTAAATTCATCAGAATCCATTTCGGTACTACTGGCAAACTGGCTAGTGCTGATATTGAGACATGTAAGTAACAATTCCCTCAGCCTCACACATGTTTGAAACAGAGATTTGGTCTGGCTCTAACTCATGAACAACATCTATAGACCTGCTGGAGAAGTCTAGAGTGACATTCCAGCTTCCTGATGAGAGAGGCTACCACATCTTCTACCAGATGATGACCAACCACAAGCCTGAGCTGATTGGTAAACACATTGAGTTACTGCACAATGTTTAACTGACCTAAAGGTGCCATGCCCAAAACTCTTCTCTATCAATCTTACCCTGATTTCTCATTTGCAGAAATGTCTCTCATCACCACCAACCCATATGACTTCCCCATGTGCAGCATGGGTCAGATCACTGTGGCCAGCATTGATGACAAAGTTGAGCTGGAAGCCACTGATGTGAGTGATCTCCATGTTTGAGACTTAAATATGCTTGTCCTTGTGCTGACTATTATGCATATTACTGAAAAAGCTCTATTGAATGTATTCTTGGGAGTGAAAAGATATTGTCTATATGCCTCTCTGAAAAAAGAACGCCATTGATATCCTGGGCTTCACTAATGAGGAGAAGATGAGCATCTACAAGATGACTGGTGCTGTCCTCCACCATGGTAACATGAAGTTCAAGCAGAAGCAGCGTGAGGAGCAGGCTGAGCCTGATGGCACAGAGGGTGAGTTTATATTATCCTCGAGATTTGAATACCTTTGTAATAGCAGTGAAAAACTTCCTTTTATAAGACAGGTTTCTGTTCAGTAACAATGGACAATGTTCACAAAACACGTGATAAACTGTAAATGATTGAACTATTTTTAGATGCTGACAAGGTCGCTTACCTGCTGGGTCTGAACTCTGCTGATATGCTGAAGGCTCTTTGCTATCCCAGAGTGAAGGTCGGAAATGAGTATGTCACCAAGGGACAAACTGTACCTCAGGTAAGAACTAGTATCACTTGTACAAATGAATTGGAAAGGAAAATTGAAGTGGCATGTTGTCAGGGCAAGATTTCAGTCCTGTGCTGCCAGATCCAAGGAAGTCCTTTTGGCATTCGGAATCAATAGAACGAGGCTCCCATAATTTAAAGAAAATGTTGTGAAATTGTGCTTTGATTTTTTCTGTCGTAATACACCAAATTTCAGAGTCTCCAAGGCTTCTGGTAATGTTGGTGTTTTCATGACCCCTGAATAGGCAGTGAGATTGTCGAGTCAGCATCAGTTTTTGAAGAAATCATAAATGTCTTATTGTAGCAGTGAAGCAGACATAACACAAAACAAAGGATTTCTGTCCTTCCACTTTGAACAATTTATGATGTTGTTGAGGTCTAATGGGAACTGATAAGAATGTAATGATTCCATTATTCATATTTCTTGTCGATCTGATTCCTCCTCAATTCTTTCATTTCCTCAAGGTGAAGAAATAAAAGAGTATTAATGGTTCTTTGCATTAATTCTCTCTTATATCCTCATAGAGGAGTTCTGCTTCATTGTGAAATATGCAATATTTACTGGACTTATTTGCTTTCAGTATAAAACACAACTTCAACTGACATAAAAAATCAAGAATTCTTTAGGATAAAATTGGAGATCTTTTGTATAGTGAAGGTTTACACAATGAAATGCCCTATGATTAACAAGCATTGTTGCCTGGAATGCTTGAAGTTACTTTCCACTTCAAAAACAGATGATGGCTTGGCATCGGTTCCATTTCCCTTGCTTGGCAAAAAAAAGTATGTCAAACAATTTTTAGAGATTCTTCACATGGATTTGTGTCATCTTTTCCTGTGAAAAGCTATTCTTCAGAGTACCTCTGCTTACCTGCCATGTTGCTGCAAATGCAGCGTACGTGTGACGTAATTATGCAATTGCTACAAAGGTTTGAAATTATTTTAATTAACTGTAGGAGCAACTGCATGAGCAAATTAATGACAAACTTTCAAATGGTGCTGTTCTTTTATACAGGTGCTGAACTCAGTGACTGCCCTGGCCAAGTCTATCTATGAGAGGATGTTCTTGTGGATGGTCATCCGTATCAACCAGATGTTGGACACTAAACAGCCAAGACAGTATTTCATTGGTGTCCTGGATATTGCTGGCTTTGAAATCTTTGATGTGAGAAACTTATCCAATAGTTCAACAATGAAAACCATTCATGACAGAACCATTCTGAATGCAGGAACTTTGCTTTTCATTTCACCCCTTACAGTTCAACAGCATGGAGCAGCTGTGCATCAACTTCACCAATGAGAAACTGCAGCAGTTCTTCAACCACCACATGTTTGTCCTGGAGCAAGAGGAGTACAAGAAGGAGGGCATTATCTGGGAGTTCATTGACTTTGGTATGGACTTGGCTGCCTGCATTGAGCTGATTGAGAAGGTAAATAGTTCAACTTGTGTGGTGACACTGTCGTGGATTTGCCTCGAAGTTTCATGTAATTACATAATCTTCCCCAATTCTTTTCAAGCCAATGGGCATCTTCTCCATCCTTGAAGAGGAGTGCATGTTCCCCAAGGCCTCAGACACAACCTTCAAGAACAAGCTGTATGACCAGCATCTTGGCAAAACCAAAGCCTTTGAGAAGCCGAAGCCAGCCAAGGGAAAGGCTGAGGCTCACTTCTCCCTGGTGCACTATGCTGGCACTGTGGACTACAACATCGCCGGCTGGCTGGACAAGAATAAGGATCCACTGAATGACTCTGTTGTGCAGCTGTACCAGAAGTCCTCTGTGAAACTGCTGGGAACACTTTATCCTCCCGTTGTTGAAGGTATGAAATTAACAGTTTTGAGCAGGAACATACAACAAATTTTGTTTAATTCAATGATGTGCTCACATATATTTTTTTCTGAAATTCATCAACAGAGACTGGAGGCGGAAAGAAGGGAGGCAAGAAGAAGGGTGGTTCCATGCAGACTGTGTCCTCACAGTTCAGGGTGAGTTTCATTATTGCAACACTGGGCAGAATATCATACCTCCCTTTTAAAGATTATTTCAGTCAATATTGAAACTTGCACCACTTACAAGCCTGATGTTGGATCTACAGGAGAACTTGGGCAAGCTCATGACCAACTTGAGGAGCACCCACCCTCACTTTGTGCGTTGCCTGATTCCCAATGAGTCTAAGACTCCAGGTATCTGAGCCACAGAAGCTCATCTGTCTCATTTTGTGATTACTCAACAATAGAGCTAAATTGAAGAAATAACTCCAAAATGTCTTGTTCTCAGGTCTGATGGAGAACTTCCTGGTCATCCACCAGCTCAGATGTAACGGTGTGCTGGAGGGTATCAGAATCTGCAGAAAAGGTTTCCCCAGCAGAATCCTCTACGGTGACTTCAAGCAGAGGTATCAGTTGAAACTTTGGTAGGAGTATCAGGCAGATTGCTAAAATAAAATGATGACACTGATCATTCACTTTCAAACACAAGGTACAAGGTGCTCAATGCCAGTGTAATCCCTGAGGGCCAGTTCATTGACAACAAGAAGGCTTCAGAGAAGCTGCTTGGATCAATTGATGTCAACCATGATGAGTACAGATTTGGACACACCAAGGTGAGCAGATTCATTGAAAGATTAACCTGACCTTTACAAGGACTGTACATATGTTTGCTACATACATTTTGATTATAGTTCTGGTCGTATAAAAAGTGTGTCATAAATGTGGAACCAAAAGAGACTTAGCCAATGATAGTAGTAATATTTGTAACCTTTTTATTTCTTAAGGTGTTCTTCAAAGCTGGTCTGCTGGGTACCCTTGAGGAGATGAGAGATGAAAAGTTGGCATCTCTGGTCACCATGACTCAGGCTCTCTGCCGTGGTTTCCTCATGAGAAAGGAGTTTGTGAAGATGATGGAGAGGAGGCAAGTTTCTAAAGGAAAATGTACCCAAAAATAAATAAGCATGAAAATATGAAATGGCAGTTTTCCATAACTGTAATTTCATGGTCACAGGGAAGCCATCTACACCATCCAGTACAATGTCCGCTCATTCATGAATGTCAAACACTGGCCATGGATGAAGGTGTACTACAAGATCAAGCCTCTGCTGAAGAGTGCTGAAACTGAGAAGGAACTGGCTCAGATGAAGGAGAACTATGGGAAGATGCAGACAGACTTGGCTACTGCCCTGGCCAAGAAGAAGGAACTGGAGGAGAAGATGGTGTCCCTTCTGCAGGAGAAGAATGACCTGCAGCTGCAAGTGGCATCTGTGAGTACTCATCAACAGCAGGTGTGCTTGATTGTGCTTTTTCAAACATTGTGTGCTAATGTCTATCTTCATGGAATAATCTAGGAATCAGAGAATCTGTCAGATGCTGAGGAGAGGTGCGAGGGGCTTATCAAGAGTAAGATTCAGCTGGAGGCCAAGCTCAAGGAGACAACTGAGAGACTGGAAGATGAAGAGGAGATCAATGCTGAGCTGACTGCCAAGAAGAGAAAGCTGGAGGATGAATGCTCTGAGCTCAAGAAGGACATTGATGACCTGGAGCTTACCTTGGCCAAAGTGGAGAAGGAGAAACATGCCACTGAGAACAAGGTCCGTCAGCATCCATCTACCTGGTAAATTAAGTAACAATATAGGTCACCATGCAATAACATCTTTCTCACAAATGTAGGTGAAGAACCTGACTGAGGAGATGGCCTCTCAGGATGAGAGCATTGCTAAGCTGACCAAGGAGAAGAAAGCCCTTCAGGAGGCTCATCAGCAGACACTTGATGACCTGCAGGCAGAGGAGGACAAAGTCAACACTCTGACCAAGGCCAAGACCAAGCTTGAGCAGCAAGTGGATGATGTAAGTTCACAAAGTTTACTTGGATTGGAAAAGGAAGTTTCTTCTTGAATGTGATTATTAAAACCTCACTTAAATGTTCAGCTTGAGGGGTCTCTGGAGCAAGAGAAAAAGCTGCGCATGGACCTTGAGAGAGCCAAGAGGAAGCTGGAAGGTGACCTGAAACTGGCCCAGGAATCCATCATGGACCTTGAGAATGACAAGCAGCAGTCTGAGGAGAAAATTAAAAAGTAATGGTGTATTTCAATTACTGGAGCTCTTTCAAGAAGCATGACCAACAGCAAAAACATGATTGATTATTTGTTTTCATCTCACAGGAAGGACTTTGAAATCAGTCAGCTCCTGAGCAAGATTGAGGATGAGCAGTCACTGGGTGCTCAGCTTCAGAAGAAGATCAAGGAGCTCCAGGTGATGTATCTAGTGTACCACTGGCCATTTCATGCTGGTGTATTAAACACAACACTTCACTGACAGACAACATACCTACATTTAACAGGCCCGCATTGAGGAGCTGGAGGAGGAGATTGAGGCTGAGCGTGCTGCTCGTGCCAAGGTTGAGAAGCAGAGAGCTGACCTCTCCAGGGAACTTGAGGAGATCAGTGAGAGGCTTGAGGAGGCTGGTGGTGCCACTGCTGCTCAGATTGAGATGAACAAGAAGCGTGAAGCTGAGTTCCAGAAGCTCCGTCGTGACCTTGAGGAGTCCACTCTGCAGCATGAAGCCACTGCTGCTGCTCTTCGCAAGAAGCAGGCTGACAGCGTCGCCGAGCTGGGAGAGCAGATCGACAACCTCCAGCGTGTCAAGCAGAAGCTTGAGAAGGAAAAGAGTGAATACAAGATGGAGATTGATGACCTCTCCAGCAACATGGAGGCTGTTGCTAAGGCTAAGGTACACAACACATTCAATGGTATTCTAGTTCCAACATAAAGAAAGTAAATAGGTCAGTTTTTATTAATAAGAGAGTAAGATCACCAATCTTATTTCTTTTGTTCTGATCAGGGTAACCTGGAAAAGATGTGCCGTACACTTGAGGACCAACTTAGTGAACTGAAGACCAAGAATGATGAAAATGTCCGTCAGCTGAATGACATGGGTGCACAGAAAGCACGTCTCCTGACAGAAAATGGTATGCCCTGGCAAAATTATCTGTGACTCTTATGTAGGAAGCACATCAAACACTGATGTACCATGTCCTTTTCACAAAAGGTGAGTTTGGCCGTCAAATTGAGGAGAAAGAGGCTCTCGTCTCCCAGCTGACCAGAGGCAAGCAGGCCTTCACTCAGCAGATTGATGAGCTGAAGAGACAGATTGAGGAGGAGGTTAAGGTAAGAAAAAAAACATGCAGACAAGTACATTTAACAAACATGAAACATTTACATTTTGGAGAATGACCATTATTTCTCACACTAGGCCAAGAACGCTCTCGCCCATGGACTGCAATCAGCCCGCCATGACTGTGATCTGCTGAGAGAGCAGTTTGAGGAGGAGCAGGAGGCCAAGGCTGAGCTGCAGCGTGGAATGTCCAAGGCCAACAGTGAGGTGGCTCAGTGGAGAACCAAGTATGAAACTGATGCTATCCAGCGCACTGAGGAGCTTGAGGAAGCCAAGTGAGTAACTACGAAATAAACTTAATCAGAAATAGACTGCAAATTGCAGTCGTAGTGTCCTGTTCATATCGATTGTTCAACTTGCATTTTAGTTGTATTGTTGAAAACAAAACAGCTTATTAAACAAGTTGTTACGACCTACTGAGAAAGTACTGAGAAATTATTTTTCTTTTAACAGGAAAAAGCTTGCCCAGCGCCTCCAGGAAGCTGAGGAACAGATTGAGGCCGTGAATTCCAAGTGTGCCTCTCTTGAGAAGACCAAACAGAGGCTCCAGAGTGAGGTGGAGGACCTCATGATTGATGTGGAGAGAGCCAATGGTCTGGCTGCCAACCTGGACAAGAAGCAGAGGAACTTTGACAAGGTTTAAACATGTATTACTTCTGGATAGATGCCTTGAGAAACTTAAAATACAAATCTAATTGTTTTCATATTCTTACATTGTCAACTGACCACTTTTCATCGCATCATCCAGGTGCTGGCAGAATGGAAACAGAAGTATGAGGAGGGCCAGGCAGAGCTTGAGGGAGCTCAGAAAGAAGCTCGTTCTCTCAGCACTGAGCTGTTCAAGATGAAGAACTCCTATGAGGAAGCTCTGGATCAGCTGGAAACCATGAAGCGTGAAAACAAGAACCTGCAGCGTGAGTTTTGACCAGATTGTCTTTGTAATCAAATCTGCACTATAATCACCAGCTGTGTATTTATTTATATATTTCATATTCATATTGGACGTTTTGTGGCTAAACATCACTAAATACATGTGTTTTTCCACAGAGGAGATCTCTGATCTGACTGAACAGATTGGTGAGACTGGCAAGAGCATCCATGAGTTGGAGAAGGCCAAGAAGCAGGTGGAGACCGAGAAGTCAGAGATCCAGACAGCTCTTGAGGAGGCTGAGGTACACATGTTAATAGACTTTTTATCTTAAACAAATGGAAATCTTAAATAAGAGAGGTAATCAGGTAAGTTGAAGGCAGAGTGAATATTTATTACCTTTTGCCACTAGGGAACTCTGGAACACGAGGAGTCTAAGATCCTGCGTGTCCAGCTGGAGCTCAACCAGATTAAGGGTGAGGTGGACAGGAAGTTGGCTGAGAAAGATGAAGAGATGGAGCAGATCAAGAGGAACAGCCAGAGGGTCATCGACTCCATGCAGGGCACTCTGGACTCTGAGGTCAGGAGCAGGAATGATGCCCTGAGAATCAAGAAGAAGATGGAGGGAGACCTGAACGAGATGGAGATTCAGCTGAGCCACGCCAATCGCCAGGCTTCTGAATCCCAGAAGCAGCTGAGGAATGTCCAGGCACAGCTGAAGGTATGCCATGGCAAAGAGTGTTTGCGCAATATATGGTCAATGCACCTATATTTCAACATTTTGTGAATAATTTTCTGATATTTTCCATCAGGATGCACAACTGCACCTTGACGATGCTGTCAGAGCTCAGGATGACCTCAAGGAACAGGCTGCTATGGTGGAGCGCAGAAACGGTCTCATGGTGGCTGAAATCGAGGAACTTAGAGCTGCTCTGGAGCAGACAGAGAGAAGCCGCAAAATTGCTGAGCAGGAGCTGGTGGACGCCAGTGAGCGTGTTGGACTTCTGCACTCTCAGGTGAGTAAACCATCATTGTTTTCAGTGATACGAATAATCTAATGTTTTTGATCACATCAAAATCCACTGCATTATTACCTCAGTGACAAATACTGTTTGACTCTAGAACACAAGCCTCATGAACACCAAGAAGAAGCTTGAGGCTGACTTGGTCCAAGTCCAGAGTGAGGTGGATGACAGTATCCAGGAAGCAAGAAATGCAGAGGAGAAGGCCAAGAAGGCCATCACTGATGTAAGTTGAAATATTTATTATCTATATATTTTTACTTCATGTGCAATGAATTTCAAGGTTTTTTTTGACAAAATGTTATGCTGTCTCCTTTAGGCTGCCATGATGGCAGAGGAGCTGAAGAAGGAGCAGGATACCAGCGCTCACCTGGAGAGGATGAAGAAGAACCTGGAAGTTGCTGTTAAGGACCTGCAGCATCGCCTGGATGAGGCTGAGAACCTTGCCATGAAGGGTGGCAAGAAGCAGCTCCAGAAACTTGAGTCTAGAGTAAGACAGTTCTGTCTTCCTGTGCTCTATATTTCACAGTTAAACAAATATGTGAAATGAAGGATCCTAAATATTTCACACATTTTCCTCTTCTTTGCAGGTGCGTGAGCTGGAGACAGAGGTTGAGGCTGAGCAGAGACGTGGAGCTGATGCTGTTAAGGGTGTTCGCAAATATGAGAGGAGGGTGAAGGAGCTCACTTACCAGGTAGCTCATCCAACATTTCCATGTGTAGAACATTTCATTCAATTTTAATTAGAAGCAAAATAACAAAAATGGGAAATCTCATTTTTATTTCAGACTGAGGAAGACAAGAAAAATGTTTCCAGGCTGCAAGATCTGGTTGACAAGCTGCAGCTCAAGGTGAAGGCCTACAAGAGGCAGGCTGAGGAAGCGGTAAGCACAAACCTTTACTCCACATCATGGGAACTTGTGCCAGTGTCATTATTATATCATTTTCAACTGATGCAGTCAGTGTTTTTGATCAATCAACTGCATTTCTATGTCTTGTTTTTCAGGAGGAACAGGCCAACATCCACCTCTCTAAGTGCAGGAAGATCCAGCATGAGCTGGAGGAGGCTGAGGAGCGTGCTGACATTGCTGAGTCTCAGGTCAACAAACTGAGAGCAAAGAGCCGTGACTCTGGAAAGGTAAGTTTTGACAGAAACACCTTCTGAAAATATTTGACTAAACTGAGCATACTCTTCACATACATTATCACGCAGTAAAGTATGTTCAACAGAAAAAAAGAATCAAACTAAAAAAGCATGAATATTCAAAATGTTATGTGATATTAATTTAATCATGTTTATGCTCATTTTAATCCTTAATTCATCTGTTTTTACAGGGCAAAGAATCTGCTGAGTAAATGCAGATAGATGCTGGCTGTTGGAAAGTTTCAAATCATATAATATGATGTGAAATATACAACAATAAAACTGTATTTTATCCTGAGTACCTATCTGCATTATTTTGTCCTCACTGGTTCTCCCTGAGACAGCAAGTGTAAGGTCTGCTTCATTTGGTGTCACAGTATAGTCAAAAATCAAAGATGGTCACAACATTTCTAAACAAGCAATGGTGGATTCAATTACAAGTTAAATCCTCATTTGATACTCTTATTCTTTCATAAATCACATTATTTCCCTCGGTCAGAATGCTTGATACTGTGTTGATACAGTAGATGGAACATTGATAACAGTGATTGTGTCTTGGAACAATCTATCAGTGTTGAGTCTTTGAATGTCTCAGAAGACCACCTGTCTTGGTTCAGTCAGCTATTTCCAGGCATGGCAGAGTCAGTTTGCTGGTTGCATAGGGCACTACACAAGAGTCTGAGTGGCAGACTCCTGTGGCAGAAGTCAAGCTGTGCTAAACATGCAAAAACTTTAAACACCCCTTGACCAATACCAGTATCCTTCCAAGATGTATTGACAGCTCCTTGTCAGCCAAAACACAAAAAACACAACTACAAAACCCTGAATAAGGGGGCTGTTTCAGAGACTAGGTTATGAGTATGTTAACCCTGAAATGAGGGAAATTCTGAGTTTTCCGTTTCAGAAAGGGTGGAGCACAAACCAGAGGCCTCTGCCTCTGGAGTCACTCCAGCCCATTTCAAAAAGAGAGATTAGAGAACTTAAACTTATTTGCAGTTACTGTGGCAATCGACTGTGAACATAATGTGGTCAGGAGTAAGTTTTCTTCAGTGAGCCTTGAGTTTTTAGCTGTCTCCTCAGTCTTACCTACACCACACATGAAAATTGTACCTTAACTGTAGAAGGTCATAACAACAAAGTAAAGTGTAGACCGTTAACTCCTACCGGATGCATAACGTAACAGTGGAACTGGACCACTAGAAAAATGAGGCTCAGATTTCTTGCATCACATCATGCTTGGGAAAACACCACAATTACTGTATGTGTTAATACAACAAGCAGATCAGTTTCATTGAGTGACAAGATGATTATGACATCTCATTGATGTGGTTGTGTAAAGTATGTTGTGGTTGGGCGCTACTAATTTGAAAAATAAGGACCGTACTTTATTTTGTTTGGACAAGTTTTGTTTTGTACCGGTGTCTGACTTACGGCTACGCTCTACTGAATTCCGCATACAGTTTGACTCATTCAAGTACTGTGTCACTCGGGTTTCAGGGAAGTTTACTGGTCTGGTTCTTCCTATTCCATTGGATATTTACTGTACGATGTTATGACATCTCTGCTAATATTTTCATTTATGTTTTATTATGTTGCATGAATTGCTCCATGAATTGCGCTTCAGGGATAAATTAGTTTATTTATTTATTTATTTATGTATTATTTATTTTCAGGGATAATTAAGTTTTCTCGATAACTATCATAAAAATTTACAAGCTATTCTCGTTGACCATGGCCATGTCCATTTCTTGATAAAACAGTGGACAAAGAAGCAATATTAATTTGCAGGGAGTTACACATAGGCTACATTGTGAGACCATATGCAGTCCCGGAGTAGATTTTTTTATCTTTCCTCAAAATTTGACTTTGACTGAATTATGACAATTTTACTTCAGTCTATCTATATATCTATCTATAACTTCATCCATCATCATGTCACCAACATCACAATGTGCACTTTCATCCAAGCAGATTCTTTGTGTTGCATGAAAAGTGGCTAGCTTTCTTCATAATGTCCGTTGAGCCAACATTAAAGAAAAAAAAGGACAGCATTGTGTTGGGGTTATGGTTAGGGGTTAGGGTCGACTAGTAAACACGTTTCAAGTCAGGTGACCCCAGGAGCCTACTATGTTGATGTCTCTTCTTTGTAGCTGTTGCTGTTTTCTCTTCAAAATAATTGTAAAAATGCATTAAAATTCTATTCTATTCAATTCTAGCATAGTGAAATTTGCCAAACTTTGTTTCTCACTTGTTGCTGTGATGATTCATCTTGTTGGGGCTACAAAGATGATGGCTATTTAATGCATGGCACATGCATTTAACTCAAGGTGAACATAGTTGACTGAAATGACCAGTAATGCAGAGTTTACGATCTCAGAGTAACTCAACTCAAAGTCAGGACTAGACTAGGAGTTTGCTGAACCTGCCTTTTTGAAATCGGCCCCAGGAGGAGGAGGAGGATGAGAGAACACACAAAACACTAGAAAGAAGAGGCAGTAGTGTAAAAGCAGCCTAAGATGAAAAGGTCAGAGAAGGATTGATGAGATAAAATAAACTTTATCATCACAAACTGAGAAATTCTAACGCTGCAGCAGCAAATATGCAGAGCAGCAGGCAAACATGAAACACAGCAGACAGAAAATGAAAATATCTATACCTATATAAAAATATCTATATGACCAAAAAAGATCCAATATAGTATGTACAAAAAATGTGCAAGGATCGGAAGAAGAGAAGGAATAGAAAGTGTCACATCAGCCGTGGTTGTTGTAAATTCTAATAGGTGGTGGGTTGATAGATAGATTTATGAAATCGAAAAAATGTATGAAATGTGGGTTTACAATGTCAGACCGATGTGAGTTCTACATTGTAATAACTGATGATAAATTATCTGTGGAAGTATTCACGTCTGGTCTCTGGGAGCTGCAGTCTGTCACTGAAGGAGCTCTGAAGGAGCTGGCCTCACAAAAATAACCTCTATTTAAATACTTAAACAGCACTATATCTCCTGACAGGGTGATCCTGGAGCTGGCTTTTGATTGGCCTTTGAAGGGGCTGAAATTCAATCTCATCCTTTCCTACAAATTTGTTGGACTCTGAACTGACAGAGACATGATGAAGTTGTTAAGAGAATATTTTAACAACCTGTGTAACAACCTGCTTCTACAATAATGTCTTGATTAAACTCTAAATTTAATCAGTCTTTGTAACAATACTTGATTTATAATGAGTGTGTGTATACACTTTGTTCTCAGCTAGAGTGCTTTTCCAGTTAAGCATCTATGTTCTGAAACTATTTTAGAATGAAGAGACAATCTTGTTTTATTGGGAATTTGGCAATTGAAGAGGGAATTTATGGTGACTGAATTCCATTCAGTAAAAAAAAGTTTCTTAAAAATCATCACTAATATTATATAATATAAAGCTAATATGTCCTATTTCCATAAGCCAATTTAAGGAGTCAATAATAGATTTGGATTTGAAGATATGTTGCATTTTAATTTTAATTTAAGGGATTCAGTCCACTGGATTTATGATGAATTATTTTTAGGTCCATTCTGTCACAGATGTCATGGTGCCCTTGTCAAACACTCAGACATCCCATTTTTCTTTCTTAAACAGTAAAATGTTGGTCAGTTTCCTCATTCACAGACACTTATGGCATTGCATTGCACTCTGCTTAGTAGGGATCCTAATCTATTTGGCAGGCTAACTTATTTTCCTTAGATGGAAGGGCAGCGATATGCACTTGGATACTTGGCAGATCTAAGAGGTAGTAGCAAATTTCAAACTGGAGGAACTGATGTGTTGTATTAAATTATTTGGCTCACTGCAAAAGATTATAAAACATTGTAATCATTCCAGGAATACTGACACACTCTTCTCTGGACCTGTTTGAATGATCAGGGTACATTACATGTCCCAGTTTTAGTACCACTGTTACCATCAGAAATTACACTAAAATAGTGAAAGCATATAAATCCTGACGTAAATGAGATTCAAACCCAGTTAACTAGACCTATGCATTCAGCACCGAATGCAATGGACATATCCGAATGCCTGAGGCACGATTAAACCATCCTTGTTGCTTCATTTGCATCAAGTTTGACATCAATTGGCATAACAGTTGCAGAGACAAAAGCACAAATGTAATCTTTCAACCAAAGTGCTGCACCTTGTGGCTAAATGCATGATCTGAAATGCGTCAAAATCGAATCAGTTCTTCCTCAATGAGTGATGAATCTGTCTGCTAAATATCAAAATTCTTATCCAAATGGTGTTCAAGATATCACGTTAACATGAAAAACATACATGCGGCAGTGGTGGTGGTCGGGCATAAACCATAATATCCCTGACACATCACATGCGGGGATATAAATAGTAAATGAAGCAAATATCAAATTTGAACACGACATTAAAAAAAAAAAACACTGAACAAAAAAAAATACATCAATAGGTTGATCATTTGTAATCATCACATTAATATTAATGGATAATTGAAATTAAATAGGCCTCTTTATTCCCCCCTTGAATATTTTAGGTATTTCTTTTATATGAGATCTGTAAAATGCATGTAGTGCATGTTTGTTGTTGCAAGTGAATGAATTAAGATTATAGCCAAGAAAATGCTGGAAACTGGCCATACTAGTTGAAACATGATTCATCAGATGTTTATGGGTCTAGTGACACATGTTTCTTCCTTTGCTGTCTGCCTTTCCACATTTGGAGTACCTACCATTTTAAACCTGGTTATGTCAGCATCATGAGTCAATATAAGCAGGAGTGGAAGAGATGAATGTGTGGGCAACAGAAGACCTGAGAGTACCTGCTTGTGGTAAAGCTGTGTTCTTTATATGCCTTTCTCTTTAAAAAGTTGTTTGCATGCGGTAAAAATATAATCTTTATTTTTGTTAATTCACCATGTAAAAAAAAACTCTTTTTGACAGGACTGGTGAATTCAATTCTGGAAAAGGAGAAGGGATCAGGTAATAACAACTTCCGATTCAATATTGCTTTTTGAGCTTTAGGCTATGTAAATGTATGTCTTATTAAGTTTCTTCAATTATTTACAGAAATATGTTAGTTTAATTAATATCAGACATTGAAGAATTGTTTGATGCCTGTACAAAGCACAATCACCATGAAATGAAATTTTGGACCGCAATTTGATTCAATAATAATAATAATAAAAATAATTTATTTACACAAACCCACTTATATATGTGTATACATACATACATACACACATATATTTATATATATGGATCTATGAACAAAAAATGTAAGCCTGAAGGTGACATTTTAACTAGATACAGGTTAACTTGCTTTAAAATGAAATGCTACATTTAATGAATGAAAGCATAAAATTACAAATGTGTGACTTATTTCAGACATAAACCGCCACCATGAGTACGGACGCGGAGATGGCCGTTTATGGCAAAGCTGCCATTTATCTCCGTAAGCCAGAGAAGGAGAGGATTGAGGCTCAGAATGCACCCTTTGATGCCAAATCTGCCTGCTATGTGGCTGATGCCAAGGAGCTGTACCTGAAGGGAACAATCATCAAGAAAGATGGTGGCAAAGTCACTGTCAAAGTCCTGACCACTCAGGAGGTTGGTATCATGAGGTCTGAGTGAGGTCCGGTGACTTCAAGGTCTGAGTGAGTGGTGGATTCAAGATGATCAGTTCTCATTGGGACAACTTTCCTGTTGCAGGAAGTTACAGTTAAAGAAGATGACGTCTCTCCAATGAATCCTCCCAAGTTTGACAAAATTGAGGACATGGCCATGATGACCCATCTCAATGAAGCCTCTGTGCTTTATAACCTCAAAGAGCGTTATGCAGCATGGATGATCTACGTAAGACATTCTGTCTATTGGCCAAGAGACATATTGAAAGTGGAATATATAGAGAGAGTTAACTGCCAAATCTCTGTGATTACTTTTAGACCTACTCCGGGTTGTTCTGTGCCACTGTGAATCCCTACAAGTGGCTCCCAGTGTACGATGCTGAAGTTGTAAGTGCCTACAGAGGCAAGAAGCGTATGGAGGCTCCACCCCACATCTTCTCTGTCTCTGACAACGCTTATCAGTTCATGCTTACTGGTAGGTGATCAATATATGCATGTAGGATTAGTCCGTATATGTTTGATTGAAGAAATACACTTAATTCCTTTCTCTTTGTTTAACAGATAGGGAGAACCAGTCTGTCCTGATCACGTAAGTTACACTTTTGTTGACTTTAACATATCCAAGTAACTTCTTGGACAAGCAAATTCTAAAAGAAATCTGTCTCTATACCCAGTGGAGAATCTGGTGCTGGAAAGACTGTGAACACCAAGCGTGTCATTCAGTACTTTGCAACAATCTCAGTAGGTGGTGGGGAGAAGAAGAAGCAGGACACATCTAAGATGGGAGTAGGTTACTGAATGATGAGAAAAAGTCTGTGATCTTTGAATTCAGCTTTTTTCTGAAATGTCTGAAATCACTTCTTCACCTGCATTGTAGGGCTCACTTGAGGATCAGATTATTGCAGCCAATCCTCTGCTGGAGGCCTATGGTAATGCCAAAACTGTGAGGAATGACAACTCCTCTCGTTTCGTAAGTATACAGTGATATCTTCTCAGAGCAGAGGTCTTTAAATGGTCCAAGTGAAGAGATGTTAAAATCACTTTGTTCCAAACAGGGTAAATTCATCAGAATCCATTTCGGCACCACTGGCAAACTGGCTAGTGCTGATATTGAGACATGTAAGTAACAATTCCCTTAGTTTTGTGTTTTTTTGAAACAGAGATTTGATCTGGCTCTAACTCATGAACAACATTTATAGACCTGCTGGAGAAGTCTAGAGTGACATTCCAGCTTCCTGATGAGAGAGGCTACCACATCTTCTACCAGATGATGACCAACCACAAGCCTGAGCTGATTGGTAAACACATTGAGTGACTGCACAATGTTTAACTGACCTAAAGTTGCCATGCCCAAAACTCTTCTCTATCAATCTTACCCTGATTTCTCATTTGCAGAAATGTCTCTCATCACCACCAACCCCTATGACTTCCCCATGTGCAGCATGGGTCAGATCACTGTGGCCAGCATTGATGACAAAGTTGAGCTGGAAGCCACTGATGTGAGTGATATCCAACTTCCATGACTTATGACATGCTAATCCTTGTGCTGACTATCATGCATGTTACTGAAACAGCTCTATTGAATGCATTCTTTCGAGTGAAAAGATATTGTCTGCATGCCTCTCTGAAAACAGAACGCCATTGATATCCTGGGCTTCAGTAATGAAGAGAAGATGAGCATCTACAAGATGACTGGTGCTGTCCTCCACCATGGTAACATGAAGTTCAAGCAGAAGCAGCGTGAGGAGCAGGCTGAGCCTGATGGCACAGAGGGTGAGTTTATATTATCCTCGAGATTTGAATACCTTTGCAATAACAGTGAACAACTTCCTTTTATTAGACTGGGTTCTGTTCAGTCACAATGGACAATGTTCACAAAACATGTATTGTAAATGACTGAACTATTTTTAGATGCTGACAAGGTCGCTTACCTGCTGGGTCTGAACTCTGCTGATATGCTGAAGGCTCTTTGCTATCCCAGAGTGAAGGTCGGAAATGAGTATGTCACCAAGGGACAAACTGTACCTCAGGTAAGAACTAATACGACTTTCTAGTACAAAGGAATAGGAAAAGAAAAAAGTAACATGTAGTCAGGGCTAGATCCAAGGAAATCTGCCTTTTGGCATTCAGAATCAAAAGTTGTGAAATTGCTGCTTTGATCTTTTCGGCCATTTTCTTTTACACCTACTTTGAGGGCTCTTGCAAACTTCTGGTAATGTTGTTTTTTGTCATGACTTCTGACAAGATAGTGAGAGTGTCAACTAAACACTCAGCATCAGTTAGAACTGGAAAATGACTTATTGCAGAAGTGAAGATGATATAATGTCGATCCAGTATAAAATTGTAGATATTTGCATCATGAAGGCTTAGACGATAAAATATGATTTTAAACAAATAGAAATTGCATGGAGTGTTAAAAGTTATCTTCCACATTAAAAGCAGATGATCCCTTGACATCAGTTCCATGCTGCTGCTTAGTGCATCATGTTTTATGGGCCACATGTGGCGAGCTACACCACTGCCTGACTGCCAACATTGCTGCAATCCAATGTGTATAATATCATTTTGCATTTACAACAAAGCAATTGACTGATTAAAATTGATTAAAAGCTTCATGACCAATTTTGAAATTGCATTGCTCTTTTATACAGGTGCTGAACTCAGTGACTGCCCTGGCCAAGTCTATCTATGAGAGGATGTTCTTGTGGATGGTCATCCGTATCAACCAGATGTTGGACACTAAACAGCCAAGACAGTATTTCATTGGTGTCCTGGATATTGCTGGCTTTGAAATCTTTGATGTGAGAACCTTGACCAACAGTTCCACAATGAAAACCATTCATGACAGAACCATTCTGAATGCAGGAACTGTGCTGTTAATTTCACCCCTTACAGTTCAACAGCATGGAGCAGCTGTGCATCAACTTCACCAATGAGAAACTGCAGCAGTTCTTCAACCACCACATGTTTGTCCTGGAGCAAGAGGAGTACAAGAAGGAGGGTATTATCTGGGAGTTCATTGACTTTGGTATGGACTTGGCTGCCTGCATTGAGCTGATTGAGAAGGTAAATATTTCAACTTGTGTGTGTGAAACTGTTGTTGATTTGCCGAGAAGGTTCAAGTGATTACATAATCCTCTCCAATTCTTTTCAAGCCAATGGGCATCTTCTCCATCCTTGAAGAGGAGTGCATGTTCCCCAAGGCCTCAGACACAACCTTCAAGAACAAGCTGTATGACCAGCATCTTGGCAAAACCAAAGCCTTTGAGAAGCCAAAGCCAGCCAAGGGAAAGGCTGAGGCCCACTTCTCCCTGGTGCACTATGCTGGCACTGTGGACTACAACATCGCCGGCTGGCTGGACAAGAATAAGGATCCGCTGAATGACTCTGTTGTGCAGCTGTACCAGAAGTCCTCTGTGAAACTGCTGGGAACACTTTATCCTCCTGTTGTTGAAGGTATGAAATTAACAGTTTTGAGCAGGAACATATATTTCATTTAATTAAATTATGCGTTCACATATTTTTTTTTCTGAAATTCATTAACAGAGACTGGAGGCGGAAAGAAGGGAGGCAAGAAGAAGGGTGGTTCCATGCAGACTGTGTCCTCACAGTTCAGGGTGAGTTTCATTATTGCAGCACTGGGAAGAATATCATACCTTGTTTTTATAGATTATTTCAGTCAATATTGAAACTTGCGCCACTGACAAGCCTGATGTTGAATCTACAGGAGAACTTGGGCAAGCTCATGACCAATTTGAGGAGCACCCACCCTCACTTTGTGCGTTGCCTGATTCCCAATGAGTCTAAGACTCCAGGTATCTGAGCCACAGAATCTTATCAGTCTCATTCAATGATTACTCAACAATCGAGCTAATTCAGACAGATAACTCCAAAATGTCTTGTTCTCAGGTTTGATGGAGAACTTCCTGGTCATCCACCAGCTCAGATGTAACGGTGTGCTGGAGGGTATCAGAATCTGCAGAAAAGGTTTCCCCAGCAGGATTCTCTACGGTGACTTCAAGCAGAGGTATCAGTTGAAACTTTGGTAGGAGTATCAGGCAGAATGCTAAAATAAAATTGACACTGATCATTCACTTTCAAACACAAGGTACAAGGTGCTCAATGCCAGTGTAATCCCTGAGGGCCAATTCATTGACAACAAGAAGGCTTCAGAGAAGCTGCTTGGATCAATTGATGTCAATCATGATGAGTATAGGTTTGGACACACCAAGGTGAGCAGATTCATTGAAAGATCAAACCTGAAAAAGAGATGTAGCCAACTATAGTAGTAATGCATGTCACCTTTTATTTCTTAAGGTGTTCTTCAAAGCTGGTCTGCTGGGTACCCTTGAGGAGATGAGAGATGAAAAATTGGCCTCTCTGGTCACCATGACTCAGGCTCTCTGCCGTGGTTACCTCATGAGAAAGGAGTTTGTGAAGATGATGGAGAGAAGGTAAGTTTCAAAAGGAAGTTTTGATAACTTACCTAAGAATAACTGAGTAGAAAATATAAAATGGCAGTTTTCCATAACTGTAATTTCATGGTCACAGGGAAGCCATCTACACCATCCAGTACAATGTCCGCTCATTCATGAATGTCAAACACTGGCCATGGATGAAGGTGTACTACAAGATCAAGCCTCTGCTGAAGAGTGCTGAAACTGAGAAGGAACTGGCTCAGATGAAGGAGAACTATGAGAAGATGCAGACAGACTTGGCTGCCGCCTTGGCCAAGAAGAAGGAACTGGAGGAGAAGATGGTGTCCCTTCTGCAGGAGAAGAATGACCTGCAGCTGCAAGTGGCATCTGTGAGTACTCATCAACAGCAGGTGTGCCTGATTGTGCTTTTTCAAAGCTTGTGTGCTAATGTCTATCCCCATGGAATAATCTAGGAATCAGAGAATCTGTCAGATGCTGAGGAGAGGTGTGAGGGGCTTATCAAGAGTAAGATTCAGCTGGAGGCTAAGCTCAAGGAGACGACTGAGCGACTGGAAGATGAAGAGGAGATCAATGCTGAGCTGACTGCCAAGAAGAGAAAGCTGGAGGATGAATGCTCTGAGCTCAAGAAGGACATTGATGACCTGGAGCTTACCTTGGCCAAAGTGGAGAAGGAGAAACATGCCACTGAGAACAAGGTCCGTCAGCATCCATCTACCTGGTAAATCAAGGAACAATATGGATCACCATGTAATAACATCTTTCTCACAAATGTAGGTGAAGAACCTGACTGAGGAGATGGCCTCTCAGGATGAGAGCATTGCTAAGCTGACCAAGGAGAAGAAAGCCCTTCAGGAGGCTCATCAGCAGACACTTGATGACCTGCAGGCAGAGGAGGACAAAGTCAACACTCTGACCAAGGCCAAGACCAAGCTTGAGCAGCAAGTGGATGATGTAAGTTCACAAAGTTTACTTGGATTGGAAAAGGAAGTTTCTTCTTGAATGTGGTTATTAAAACCTCACTTTAATGTTCAGCTTGAGGGGTCTCTGGAGCAAGAGAAAAAGCTGCGCATGGACCTTGAGAGAGCCAAGAGGAAGCTGGAAGGTGACCTGAAACTGGCCCAGGAATCCATCATGGACCTTGAGAATGACAAGCAGCAGTCTGAGGAGAAAATTAAAAAGTAATGTTGTATTTCAATTACTGGAGCTCTTTCAAGAAGCATGACCAACAGCAACAACACGATTGATTATTTGTTTTCATCTCACAGGAAGGACTTTGAAATCAGTCAGCTCCTGAGCAAGATTGAAGATGAGCAGTCACTGGGTGCTCAGCTTCAGAAGAAGATCAAGGAGCTCCAGGTGATGTATCTAGTGTACCACTGGTCATTTCATGCTGGTGTATTAAACACAACACTTCACTGACAGACAACATACCTACATTTAACAGGCCCGCATTGAGGAGCTGGAGGAGGAGATTGAGGCTGAGCGTGCTGCTCGTGCCAAGGTTGAGAAGCAGAGAGCTGACCTCTCCAGGGAACTTGAGGAGATCAGTGAGAGGCTTGAGGAGGCTGGTGGTGCCACTGCTGCTCAGATTGAGATGAACAAGAAGCGTGAAGCTGAGTTCCAGAAGCTCCGTCGTGACCTTGAGGAGTCCACTCTGCAGCATGAAGCCACTGCTGCTGCTCTTCGCAAGAAGCAGGCTGACAGCGTCGCCGAGCTGGGAGAGCAGATCGACAACCTCCAGCGTGTCAAGCAGAAGCTTGAGAAGGAAAAGAGTGAATACAAGATGGAGATTGATGACCTCTCCAGCAACATGGAGGCTGTTGCTAAGGCTAAGGTACACAACACATTCAATGGTATTCTAGTTCCAACATAAAGAAAGTAAATAGGTCAGTTTTTATTAATAAGAGAGTAAGATCACCAATCTTATTTCTTTTGTTCTGATCAGGGTAACCTGGAAAAGATGTGCCGTACACTTGAGGACCAACTTAGTGAACTGAAGACCAAGAATGATGAAAATGTCCGTCAGCTGAATGACATGGGTGCACAGAAAGCTCGTCTCCTGACAGAAAATGGTATGCCCTGGCAAAATTATCTGTGACTCTTATTTAGGAAGCACATCAAATACTGATGTACCATGTCCTTTTCACAAAAGGTGAGTTTGGCCGTCAAATTGAGGAGAAAGAGGCTCTCGTCTCCCAGCTTACTAGAGGCAAGCAGGCCTTCACTCAGCAGATTGATGAGCTGAAGAGACAGATTGAGGAGGAGGTTAAGGTAAGAAAAAAAATCATGCAGACAAGTACATTTAACAAACATGAAAACATTACATTTTGGATACGGACCATTATTTTTCACACTAGGCCAAGAACGCTCTCGCCCATGGACTGCAATCAGCCCGCCATGACTGTGATCTGCTGAGGGAGCAGTTTGAGGAGGAGCAGGAGGCCAAGGCTGAGCTGCAGCGTGGAATGTCCAAGGCCAACAGTGAGGTGGCTCAGTGGAGAACCAAGTATGAAACTGATGCTATCCAGCGCACTGAGGAGCTTGAGGAAGCCAAGTGAGTAACCTTTAAACAATAGTTTAGATAGCAGTCCTAGTGTCCAGTTCATACAGATTGTTCAACTTACGCTCTCATTTTAGTTGTATTGTTGAAAAGCAAAACGGCTCCTAAAACAAGTTCTAAAACTGACATTGATATAATTTACTGAGAAATTATTTTTCTTTTAACAGGAAAAAGCTTGCCCAGCGCCTCCAGGAGGCTGAGGAACAGATTGAGGCCGTGAATTCCAAATGTGCCTCTCTTGAGAAGACCAAACAGAGGCTCCAGTCTGAGGTGGAGGACCTCATGATTGATGTGGAGAGAGCCAATGGTCTGGCTGCCAACCTGGACAAGAAGCAGAGGAACTTTGACAAGGTTTAAACATATATTACTTCTGGATAGATGCCTTGAGAAACTTAAAATACAAATCTAATTGTTTTCATATTCTTACATTGTCAACTGACCACTTTTCATCGCATCATCCAGGTGCTGGCAGAATGGAAACAGAAGTATGAGGAGGGCCAGGCAGAGCTTGAGGGAGCTCAGAAAGAAGCTCGTTCTCTCAGCACTGAGCTGTTCAAGATGAAGAACTCCTATGAGGAAGCTCTGGATCAGCTGGAAACCATGAAGCGTGAAAATAAGAACCTGCAGCGTGAGTTTTGACCAGATTGTCTTTGTAATCAAATCTGCACTATAATCACAAGCTGTGTATTTATTTATATATTTCATATTCATATTGGACATTTTGTGGCTAAACATCACTTAATACATGTGTTTTTCCACAGAGGAGATCTCTGATCTGACTGAACAGATTGGTGAGACTGGCAAGAGCATCCATGAGTTGGAGAAGGCAAAGAAGCAGGTGGAGACCGAGAAGTCAGAGATCCAGACAGCTCTTGAGGAGGCTGAGGTACACATGTTAATAGACTTTTTATCTTAAACAAATGGAAATCTTAAATAAGAGAGGTAATCAGGTAAAAAGGCAGAGTGAATATTTATTACCTTTTGCCACTAGGGAACTCTGGAACACGAGGAGTCTAAGATCCTGCGTGTCCAGCTGGAGCTCAACCAGATTAAGGGTGAGGTGGACAGGAAGTTGGCTGAGAAAGATGAAGAGATGGAGCAGATCAAGAGGAACAGCCAGAGGGTCATCGACTCCATGCAGGGCACTCTGGACTCTGAGGTCAGGAGCAGGAATGATGCCCTGAGAATCAAGAAGAAGATGGAGGGAGACCTGAACGAGATGGAGATTCAGCTGAGCCACGCCAATCGCCAGGCTTCTGAATCCCAGAAGCAGCTGAGGAATGTCCAGGCACAGCTGAAGGTATCTCAAGGCAAAGAGTGTTTGCGCAATATATGGTCAATGCACCTATATTTCAACATTTTGTGAATAATTTTCTGATATTTTCCATCAGGATGCACAACTGCACCTTGACGATGCTGTCAGAGCTCAGGATGACCTCAAGGAACAGGCTGCTATGGTGGAGCGCAGAAACGGTCTCATGGTGGCTGAAATCGAGGAACTTAGAGCTGCTCTGGAGCAGACAGAGAGAAGCCGCAAAATTGCTGAGCAGGAGCTGGTGGACGCCAGTGAGCGTGTTGGACTTCTGCACTCTCAGGTGAACCATCATTGTTTTCAGTGATATGAATAATCTAATGTTTTTGATCACATCAAAATCCACTGTATTATTACCTAAGTGACAAATACTGTTTGACTCTAGAACACAAGCCTCATGAACACCAAGAAGAAGCTTGAGGCTGATTTGGTCCAAGTCCAGAGTGAGGTGGATGACAGTATCCAGGAAGCAAGAAATGCAGAGGAGAAGGCCAAGAAGGCCATCACTGATGTAAGTTGAAATATTTTTTATCTATCATGTGCAATGAATTTCAAGGTTTTTTTTGACAAAATGTTATGCTGTCTCCTCTAGGCTGCCATGATGGCAGAGGAGCTGAAGAAGGAGCAGGATACCAGCGCTCACCTGGAGAGGATGAAGAAGAACCTGGAAGTTGCTGTTAAGGACCTGCAGCATCGCCTGGATGAGGCTGAGAACCTTGCCATGAAGGGTGGCAAGAAGCAGCTCCAGAAACTTGAGTCTAGAGTAAGACAGTTCTGTCTTCCTATGCTCTATATTTCACAGTTAAACAAAAATGTGAAATGATGGATCCTAAATATTTCACACATTTTCCTCTTCTTTGCAGGTGCGTGAGCTGGAGACAGAGGTTGAGGCTGAGCAGAGACGTGGAGCTGATGCTGTTAAGGGTGTTCGCAAATATGAGAGGAGGGTGAAGGAGCTCACTTACCAGGTAGCTCATCCAACATTTCCATGTGTAGAACATTTCACTCAATTTTAATCAGAGGCAAAATAGCAAAATTGGGAAATCTATTTCTTACTTCAGACTGAGGAAGACAAGAAAAATGTTACCAGGCTGCAAGATCTGGTTGACAAGCTGCAGCTCAAGGTGAAGGCCTACAAGAGGCAGGCTGAGGAAGCGGTAAGCACAAACCTTTGCTCCACATCATGGGAACTTGGGTCAGTGCCATTGTTATATCATTTTCAACTGATGCAGTCAGTGTTTTTGATCAATCAACTGCATTTCTATGTCTTGTTTTTCAGGAGGAGCAAGCCAACGTCCACCTCTCTAAGTGCAGGAAGATCCAGCATGAGCTTGAGGAGGCTGAGGAGCGTGCTGACATTGCTGAGTCTCAGGTCAACAAACTGAGAGCAAAGAGCCGTGACTCTGGAAAGGTAAGTTTTGACAGAAGCACCTTCTGAAAATATTTACTAAACTGAGCATACTCTTCACATACATTATCACGCAGTAAAGTATGTTCAACAGAAAAAAAGAATCAAACTAAAAAAGCATGAATTTTAAAAATGTTATGTGATATTAATTTCATCATTTTTATGCTCATTTTAATCCTTAATTCATCTGTTTTTACAGGGCAAAGACTCTGCTGAGTAAATGCAGATAGATGCTGGCTGTTGGAAAGTTTCAAATCATATAATATGATGTGAAATATACAACAATAAAACTGTATTTTATCCTGAGTACCTATCTGCATTATTTTGTCCTCATTGGTTCTCCCTGAGACAGCAAGTGTAAGGTCTGCTTCATTTGGTGTCACAGTATAGTCAAAAATCAAAGATGGTCACAACATTTCTAACTTCTTACAAGTTAAATCCTCATTTGATACTCTTATTCTTTCATTAATCACATTATGTCCCTGGGTCAGATTGCTTGATACTGTGTTGATACAGTAGATGGAACATTGATAACAGTGATTGTGTCTTGGAACAACCTATCAGTGTTGAGTCTTTGAATGTCTCAGAAGACCACCTGTCTTGGTTCAGTTAGCTATTTCCAGGCATGACAGATTCAGTTTGCTGGTTGCATAGGGCACTACACAAGAGTCTTAGTGGCATACTCCTGTGGCAGAAGTCAAGGTATGCTAAACATGCAAAACTTTAAACACCCCTTGACCAACATCAGTGGCCTTCCAAGATGTATTGACAGCTCCTTGTCAGCCAAAACCACAAAAAACAACTACGCCAACCTGAAATAGGGCGCCGTTTCAGAGATTGGTTTATGAGTATGTTAACCCTGAAATGAGGGAAATCCTGAGTTTTACACTTGAGTCTGAGTGGCAGACTCCTGTGGCAGAATTCAAGCTTTACGAAAAATGCTAAAATGTACCTGTAGCGTTCCAAGATTTATTGACAGCACCTTTTCAGCCAACAACACAGCTACACCAACCTGGAAAACCTAGTATGTTAACCCTGAAATGAGGGAATGTCTGAGTTTTCCATTTCAGAAAGGGAGGAGCACAAACCAGAGACATAGGAGTAATTCCAGCCCGTTTCAGAAAGAGAGATAACTTAAACTCAATGCCAGTTACCATGGCAATTGACTGTGAATGTAATGTGGTCAGGTGCAGGCTGTCAGTGAACCCTCAGTCCTTCCTACACCATGCATGAAACAGTGCCAAAACTGTAGCGGGATGTAACAACAATGTAATGTGTGCACTGTAAACTCCTACCACATGCATAACTTAACAGTAACAATTGGACAGCTGGAAACCTGAGGCTCAGATTTCTTGCATCACATCATGCTTGGGAAAACACCACAAGTATGTGTAAACACAAGAAGCAGATCAGTTTCATTGAGTGACAAGATGATTATGACATCTAATTGATGTGGTTGTGTACAATATGTTGTGGTCCGGTGCTTCTATTTTGAAAAATAAGGACCAGATATTTCATGTAGTTTGGAAAAGTTTTTGTCAGAACGGTCTAACTAACCCTTTAGGACCGTATACCAGATGGTCCAGATTGTTCCTCTCCAGACGCTGGGGAGCCGGCTCAGGAGGTGGAAGAGGCAGCTCTGGAGACTGCCCAGCAGACAGGAAGAGCGGCACTGGTCTCTCGGGCTCTGGAGGAGCAGGTCAGGAGTGTGGAGGAAGAGTTCTGACCACTCGGGACTGTGGAGGAGGAGGTGCAAACATACAAAATGCACTGGCACAAAGCACAGAGAAGACTCTGATGTGACACAAAGGAAAGGGCCAGTGACATGACAGGAAGAGGGTTAGACTTTCAAAATAAAATAGCAAATGCCAAGACATAACCCCCAGAAAGGACAAGCCTCACCACGGTGTGACAGTTTGATTTTGTACCGTGTCTGACTTCCGGTGACGCTCTACTGAATGCTGTGATTTTGCCCGTCAGTGCTCTGTAGTCAGTCAAAAATAGAAACCCCTCCTATTTGCAACGTATCTGTAAAACTGGCGGTGGAACGATGGACGAGTGACAGAGCTGTTACCATGCTGCTACACTGGAGGTGGAAATGGACTTATCATCTAAAGTGGTTGCGTATCAGCTCCACTGATGTCACACTGCAGCTACAGTGCAGGTAAATTTGGGGTTATGCTACATACACAGCTTTGACTCAATCATTCATTTAAGTATCACTTGGGTATTAGCAGAGTTTCGTAAGGCTTTTGGTCTGATTCTTCATATGTTTTTCTATGTTATGACATCTGTTATTGACAGATAGGCATTAACAGAGGGCTGAGATTAATTTATGTTGTACTATGTTGCATTGCTAGCTCTATAAATTGCGCTTCAGGGATAAATTAAGTTCTCTGGATTACTATCTCTATCATAAAAATTTACTAGCTACTTTTATCAACCATGGCCTGTTCATTTCTTTATAATCTAGTGGACAAAAAAAGCAATATTCATTTGCAGAAAGTTGCTTATAGGCTACAATGGGAAACCATACACAGGCCCTGAGTAGATTTTTTATCTATTCTCAAAAATTTCTTTTTGAGCAGTGCCATTTTACTTCAGTCCCGATACATCCATAACTTCATCCATCATCACTTCACCAACATCACCCACCATGTACAATTTCATCCAAGCAGATTTGTTGTGCTGCATTACAAATGGCTAGCTTCCTTCAATATGTCAGTTATGTCAAAAGGGACAGAAAAAGGACAGCATTGTGTTGGGGTTAGTGTACACCAAAACAGCCACTGAATGACATTTACTGGTAAGTGTAATTCAAGTCAGGTGATCCCATGAGACTGTTATGATGAAGTCTCACCTGTTTGAACAATAGTTTTATATTTCATTTTGAGCTGCTTCTACATTTTTTTTGCTTGTTTGCTTGTTTTTGCATATAAGTGCAATAATTTTTTGCCTTAACACCACTCTACCAGTTCTTGGGATTGAAAACATGAATAACACTACATTCAAATGTAGGCATCGAGCAGCAATTTTCTCCCACTTCTTTGCAGCTGTTGCTGCGTTATCTCTTCAAAATAACTGTAAAAATGCATTGAAATGTCCAACTCTAGCAGAGTAAAATATGCCAAACTTTGTTTCTCATTTGCTGCTATGGTGAATCGTCTTATTGGGATTCCAAGGATGATGATGATTTAAATGGCCGTTCTGAAACCAGTAATGCAGAGTTTCTGAAGTCAGAGTAACTCAACTCAAGGTCAGGACTAGACTCGGAGTTTGCTGAACCAGCAAGGAGGACCCAAATGCACAATTCATCATGGATTACTCACACAGAGAAGTATTCTTACAGGGTTCAGTAGATGGAGTAGGCAGTCGAAGGAAGGAAAGGAACACAAATAGCAGGTAAAACGGAAGTCCCCACCAAAAAAAAAACAGGAAAGAGGAAAACAAGCAAAATGAAAAATGACACAAGAAGGAAAACCAAGAATGGGAACAAGTGGGGAATATACAGGAACACAGAAAGGCACAAGAAAAATACCACTGGCACAAAGAAAAGACAAAATGGCAATGTGACACCAAGGAAAGGACTATAAGCACCAGTGATTAGACACAGACAAAACACAGTTGTGAGAAATCACACACAAGGAAGGGAAACAGTGGATGATAAGACAACAGAACAAGATGTGGGAAATAAGAGTACAGGGTTGTGATGTCCTGATCCATCATTATCTGCCATTAGAATTTACAACAACCACTGCCGATGTGACACTGTCTGTTCCTTTTCTTCTTCCTATCCTGTCACATTTTTTTATATAATATATTGGATCTTTTTTGTGTGTGTATATATATCACTATATATATCACTATATTAGAGTTATGTATAGAATGATAAATACTAGATAAACAATTAACTTGCTGAATAGTATTTCAATGGGACCAAAAAGCAGATAGATGGGGGTTTACTATGTCACACCCATTTGTGAGTTCTACAATGTAATAACTGATGATGAATGATCTGTGGAAGCATTCATGTGTCATTCATGAAGCATTCATGGTCTCTGGGAGCGGCAGTCTGTCACTTAAGGAGCTCTGAAGGAGCTTGCCTCACAAAAATAACCTCTGTTTAAATACTTAAACAGCACTAAATTTATCAAGTTTATGACCTCATGCCTCAGTGATATAGCTCCTGGCAGGGTGATCCTACAGCTGGCTTTTGATTGGCCTTTGAAGGCGCTGAAATTCAATCTCATCCTTTCCATCAAACTTGTTGATGTTTAGAGAATATTTTGTATAAGAACCTGCTTCTACAATTACTATAATAATGTCTTTTGATTAAACTCTAAATTTGTGTGATAATAGTGTGTGTGTATACTTATACTTTGTCCTTTCTCAGCTCAGAGTACAAAATTTTCATAAGTTTTCAAAATTTTGGGGGATTTTCTTAAAAATCATCACTGTTCAGCTAATTCAACTTCTAATTTAGCTAAGCCAAGGAATAGCTGCAGACTTGATATTTAAGGAGTCAATAATAGATTTGGATTTGAAGACATGATGCATTTTAATTTTAATTTAAGGTTTTCAGTCTGCTGGATTTAAGATTAATTATTCTAGGCTCATTCTGTCACAGATGATGCCCTTGTCAAACACACAGACATCCCATGTTTCTGTTTCAAAAACAGTAAAATGTTGGTCAGTTTCCTCATTCATAGACACTAATATAGACATAATATTTCATTGCTGGAGCCCCTGTGTTTGGAAGGGATCCTAGTCCATTTGGCAGGCTAACTTATTTTCCTTAGATGGAAGAGCAGAGCTATGTCCTTGCATGCTTGGCAGATCTAAGAGGTAGTAGCAAATTTCAAACTGGAGGAACTACTGTGTTATATTGAATGGCTCAATGCAAAAGACCATTAAAAAATTGTAATCATTCCAGGAATACTGACACACTCTTCTCTGGACCTGCTTGAACGATCAGGGTCCATTACACGTCCCGTTTGTAGTATTACTGTTGACATAAAAAATTTCACTAAAATAGTGACGGCATATAAATCTTGTATTAATTGTGATTCACACCTAGTTCATAGTAGGTGCAGAATTTGTCCTGCATTAATTAAAATAATATTAAGGAACATTCCAAAACATAAATGATAAAACATTTTTAAAAAATTAAAGACTATTTCATTTTTTGGTGCACTCACTACAATTGAGAAAATTAATATGAATAATAATTTCAACCCTAATAATTGATTTCTGTTATTTCTTAGTAGGTAGTTAAAATAAGGTTGACTGTAAATTATATTTTGTTATTTTATAAAAACGCCAAAAAAAGCCAAATGTACAACCAGACCAATGCATTCTGCGCCGAATGCAATGGATATATCCGAGACACAATTGAACCATCAGTGTTGCTTCATTTGCATCAAGTTTGACATCAATTGGCTTAATAGTTGTGGAAATTCAAATCCAAATGTTGTTTGTGTTATTGCCTTAACATGAAAAACATGCAAGCCGTGGTGGTGGAGGTCAGGCCAAAACCATAATATCCCTGACACTTTGCGTTCAGGGACATAACTAATGGATAATTTATTCCACCTTTGAGTATTCTAGGTATTTCATTCGTATGAGCTCGGTAAAATGAATGCAGTACGTGTTGTTTGTTATTCTTGATAACAAGTGACTGATTATTGAAGATTATAACCAAGCAAAAGATGGAAACTGCTTGAAAAGTGTCATGTTTCAATTAGTATGGCAAGTTTCCAGCATCAGATCAGATGTTTATGGGTCTAGCAACACATGTTTCTTCCTTTACTGTCGGCCTTTCCACATATGGAATACCTACCATTTTAAACCTGGTTATGTCAGCGTCATGAGTCAATAAAAGCAGGACTGGAACAGATGAGTGTGTGGGCAGCAGAAGACCTGAGAGTACCTGCTTGTGGTAAAGCTGTGTTCTTTATATGCCTTTTTCTTTAAAAATTTGTTTATATGGGGTAAGACTATAATCTTTATTTTTGTCAATTAATAGTGTAACAAAAACTCTCTTTGACAGGACTGGTGAATTCAATTCTGGAAAAGGAGAAAGGATCAGGTATTGACAACTTCCAACTCAATATTGTCTTTTAAGCTTTCAGTGATATAAAAATATATTTCTAATTTAATTTAATTCTTTCTTGTTTCCTGAAGTATTTACTTAATATTTTACAATTGTTTGATGCCTGCACAAAATATATTCACCATGAAATGAAATTTTGTAGCTCAATTTTATTCAATAGTAGGAAGTATATTTATATGTATATATGGATCTAACATAGATTTTTGGAAATAAATGGATGTAGTTGAAGTTGATATTTTAATTAAACAAAGGTTAACATACTTTAAAATGTACTGTTAAATTAAATGAATAATACAACATAGCATGAAATTGCAATTGTGTGACTTGTTTCAGACATAAACCGCCACCATGAGTACGGACGCGGAGATGGCCGTTTATGGCAAAGCTGCCATTTATCTCCGTAAGCCAGAGAAGGAGAGGATTGAGGCTCAAAATGCACCATTTGATGCCAAATCTGCCTGCTATGTGGCTGATGCCAAGGAGCTGTACCTGAAGGCAACGATCCTCAAGAAAGATGGTGGCAAAGTCACTGTCAAAGTCCTGACCACTGAGGAGGTTGGTTTCATGAGGCAAGAGTGAGTGGTGGATTCAAGATGATCAGTTCTCATTGAGACAACTTTCCTGTTGCAGGAGAGGACAGTTAAAGAAGATGACGTCTCTCCAATGAATCCTCCCAAGTTTGACAAAATTGAGGACATGGCCATGATGACCCATCTCAATGAAGCCTCTGTGCTTTATAACCTCAAAGAGCGTTATGCAGCATGGATGATCTACGTAAGACATTCTGCCAATTGGCCAAGAGACATATTGAAAGTGGAATATATAGAAAGAGTTAACTGCCAAATCTCTGTGATTACTTTTAGACCTACTCCGGGCTGTTCTGTGCCACTGTGAATCCCTACAAGTGGCTCCCAGTGTACGATGCTGAAGTTGTAAGTGCCTACAGAGGCAAGAAGCGTATGGAGGCTCCACCCCACATCTTCTCTGTCTCTGACAACGCTTATCAGTTCATGCTTACTGGTAGGTGATCAATATGCATGTAGGATTAGTCAGTATATGTTTGATTGAAGAAATACACTTAATTCCTTTCTCTTTGTTTAACAGATAGGGAGAACCAGTCTGTCTTGATCACGTAAGTTACACACTTGTTGACTTTAACATGTCCAAGTAATATGAGCACATTCTAAAAGAAATCTGTCTCTATACCCAGTGGAGAATCTGGTGCTGGAAAGACTGTGAACACCAAGCGTGTCATTCAGTACTTTGCAACAATCTCCGTTGGTGGTGGGGAGAAGAAGAAGCAGGACACATCTAAGATGGGAGTAGGTTACTGAATGATGAGAAAAATTAATTGATCTTTGAATTCAGCTTTATTCTGAAATGTCTGAAATCACTTCTTCACCTGCATTGTAGGGCTCACTTGAGGATCAGATTATTGCAGCCAATCCTCTGCTGGAGGCCTATGGTAATGCCAAAACTGTGAGGAATGACAACTCCTCTCGTTTCGTAAGTATACAGTGATATCTTCTCAGAGCAGAGGTCTTTAAATGGTCCAAGTGAAGAGATGTTAAAAATCACTTTGTTCCAAACAGGGTAAATTCATCAGAATCCATTTCGGCACCACTGGCAAACTGGCTAGTGCTGATATTGAGACATGTAAGTAACAATTCCCTTAGTTTTGTGTTTTTTTGAAACAGAGATTTGATTTGGCTCTAACTCATGAACAACATTTACAGACCTGCTGGAGAAGTCTAGAGTGACATTCCAGCTTCCTGATGAGAGAGGCTACCACATCTTCTACCAGATGATGACCAACCACAAGCCTGAGCTGATTGGTAAGCACATTGAGTTACTGCACAATATTTACCTAACCTAAAGTTGCCATGCCCAAAAATCTTCTCTATCAATCTTACCCTGATTTCTCATTTGCAGAAATGGCTCTCATCACCACCAACCCCTATGACTTCCCCATGTGCAGCATGGGTCAGATCACTGTGGCCAGCATTGATGACAAAGTTGAGCTGGAAGCCACTGATGTGAGTGATCTCCAACTTTCAGACTTAAATATGCTAGTCCTTGTGCTGACTATCATGCATGTTACTGAAACAGCTCTATTGAATGTATTCTTTCGAGTGAAAAGATATTGTCTGTATGCCTCTCTGAAAACAGAACGCCATTGATATCCTGGGCTTCAGTAATGAAGAGAAGATGAGCATCTACAAGATGACTGGTGCTGTCCTCCACCATGGTAACATGAAGTTCAAGCAGAAGCAGCGTGAGGAGCAGGCTGAGCCTGATGGCACAGAGGGTGAGTTTATATTATCCTCGAGATTTGAATACCTTTGCAATAACAGTGAACAACTACCTTTTATTAGACTGGGTTCTGTTCAGTCACAAAGGACAATGTTCACAAAACATGTGTTGTAAATGATTGAACTATTTTTAGATGCTGACAAGGTCGCTTACCTGCTGGGTCTGAACTCTGCTGATATGCTGAAGGCTCTTTGCTATCCCAGAGTGAAGGTCGGAAATGAGTTTGTCACCAAGGGACAAACTGTACCTCAGGTAAGAACTACTACTACTTTCTAGTACAAAGGAATAGGAAAGGAAAAAAGTAAGGGGCTAGATCCAAGGAAATCTGCCTTTTGGCATTCAGAATCAAAAGTTGTGAAATTGCTGCTTTGATCTTTTCGGCCATTTTCTTTTACACCTACTTTGAGGGCTCTTGCAAGCTTTTGGGAATGTTTCTTTTTTCATGACTTCTGACAAGATAGTGAGAGTGTCAACTAAGCACTCAGCATCAGTTAGAAATGGAAAATGACTAATTGAAGAAGTGAAGATGACATAATGTCGATCCAGTATAAAATTGTAGGCTTAGACGATAAAATATGATTTTAAACAAATAGAAATTGCATGGAGTGTTAAAAGTTATCTTCCACATTAAAAGCAGATGATCCCTTGACATCAGCTCCATGCTGCTGCTTAGTGCATCATGTTTTATGGGCCACATGTGGCGAGCTACACCACTGCCTGACTGCCAACATTGCTGCAATCCAATGTGTATAATATCATTATGCATTTACAACAAAGCAATTGACTGATTAAAAGCTTAATGACCAATTTTGAAATTGCATTGCTCTTTTATACAGGTGCTGAACTCAGTGACTGCCCTGGCCAAGTCTATCTATGAGAGGATGTTCTTGTGGATGGTCATCCGTATCAACCAGATGTTGGACACTAAACAGCCAAGACAGTTCTTCATTGGTGTCCTGGATATTGCTGGCTTTGAAATCTTTGATGTGAGAACCTTGACCAACAGTTCAACAATGAAAACCATTCATGACAGAACCATTCTGAATGCAGGAACTGTGCTGTTAATTTCACCCCTTACAGTTCAACAGCATGGAGCAGCTGTGCATCAACTTCACCAATGAGAAACTGCAGCAGTTCTTCAACCACCACATGTTTGTCCTGGAGCAAGAGGAGTACAAGAAGGAGGGTATTATCTGGGAGTTCATTGACTTTGGTATGGACTTGGCTGCCTGCATTGAGCTGATTGAGAAGGTAAATATTTCAACTTGTGTGTGTGAAACTGTTGTTGATTTGCCAAGAAGGTTCAAGTGATTACATAATCCTCTCCAATTCTTTTCAAGCCAATGGGCATCTTCTCCATCCTTGAAGAGGAGTGCATGTTCCCCAAGGCCTCAGACACAACCTTCAAGAACAAGCTGTATGACCAGCATCTTGGCAAAACCAAAGCCTTTGAGAAGCCAAAGCCAGCCAAGGGAAAGGCTGAGGCCCACTTCTCCCTGGTGCACTATGCTGGCACTGTGGACTACAACATCGCCGGCTGGCTGGACAAGAATAAGGATCCACTGAATGACTCTGTTGTGCAGCTGTACCAGAAGTCCTCTGTGAAACTGCTGGGAACACTTTATCCTCCTGTTGTTGAAGGTATGAAATTAACAGTTTTGAGCAGGAACATATATTTCATTTAATTAAATTATGCGTTCACATATTTTTTTTTCTGAAATTCATTAACAGAGACTGGAGGCGGAAAGAAGGGAGGCAAGAAGAAGGGTGGTTCCATGCAGACTGTGTCCTCACAGTTCAGGGTGAGTTTCATTATTGCAGCACTGGGAAGAATATCATACCTTGTTTTTATAGATTATTTCAGTCAATATTACAATATTACTTACAAGTCTGATGTTGGATCTATAGGAGAACTTGGGCAAGCTCATGACCAACTTGAGGAGCACCCACCCTCACTTTGTGCGTTGCCTGATTCCCAATGAGTCTAAGACTCCAGGTATCTGAGCCACAGAATCTCATCTGTCTCATTCTGTGATATTTCAACAGTCGGGCTAAAGTGGAGAAATAACTCCAAAATGTCTTGTTCTCAGGTTTGATGGAGAACTTCCTGGTCATCCACCAGCTCAGATGTAACGGTGTGCTGGAGGGTATCAGAATCTGCAGAAAAGGTTTCCCCAGCAGAATCCTCTACGGTGACTTCAAGCAGAGGTATCAGTTGAAACTTTGGTAGGAGTATCAGGCAGAATGCTAAAATAAAATTATGACACTGATTATTCACTTTCAAACACAAGGTACAAGGTGCTCAATGCCAGTGTAATCCCTGAGGGCCAGTTCATTGACAACAAGAAGGCTTCAGAGAAGCTGCTTGGATCAATTGATGTCAATCATGATGAGTATAGGTTTGGACACACCAAGGTGAGCAGATTCATTGAGAGCAGATTCAAACCTGACCTTTACAAGGACTGTACATATATTTGCTACATACAGTTTGATTATAGTTCTGGTCGTAAAAAAGTGTGTCATAAATGTGGAAACAAAAGAGACGTAGCCAACTATAGTAGAAATGCATGTCACCTTTTATTTCTTAAGGTGTTCTTCAAAGCTGGTCTGCTGGGTACCCTTGAGGAGATGAGAGATGAAAAATTGGCCTCTCTGGTCACCATGACTCAGGCTCTCTGCCGTGGTTACCTCATGAGAAAGGAGTTTGTGAAGATGATGGAGAGAAGGTAAGTTTCTAAAGGAAGTTTTGATAACTTACCTAAAAATAACTGAGTAGAATATATAAAATGGCAGTTTTCCATAACTGTAATTTCATGGTCACAGGGAAGCCATCTATACCATCCAGTACAATGTCCGCTCATTCATGAATGTCAAACACTGGCCATGGATGAAGGTGTACTACAAGATCAAGCCTCTGCTGAAGAGTGCTGAAACTGAGAAGGAACTGGCTCAGATGAAGGAGAACTATGGGAAGATGCAGACAGACTTGGCGACTGCCCTGGCCAAGAAGAAGGAACTGGAGGAGAAGATGGTGTCCCTTCTGCAGGAGAAGAATGACCTGCAGCTGCAAGTGGCATCTGTGAGTACTCATCAACAGCAGCCTGATTGTGCTATGTCAAAGCTTGTGTGCTAATGTCTATCATTACGGAATAATCTAGGAATCAGAGAATCTGTCAGATGCTGAGGAGAGGTGTGAGGGGCTTATCAAGAGTAAGATTCAGCTGGAGGCCAAGCTCAAGGAGACAACTGAGCGACTGGAAGATGAAGAGGAGATCAATGCTGAGCTGACTGCCAAGAAGAGAAAGCTGGAGGATGAATGCTCTGAGCTCAAGAAGGACATTGATGACCTGGAGCTTACCTTGGCCAAAGTGGAGAAGGAGAAACATGCCACTGAGAACAAGGTCCGTCAGCATCCATCTACCTGGTAAAACATGGAACAATATGGATCACCATGCAATAACATCTTTCCCACAAATGTAGGTGAAGAACCTGACTGAGGAGATGGCCTCTCAGGATGAGAGCATTGCTAAGCTGACCAAGGAGAAGAAAGCCCTTCAGGAGGCTCATCAGCAGACACTTGATGACCTGCAGGCAGAGGAGGACAAAGTCAACACTCTGACCAAGGCCAAGACCAAGCTTGAGCAGCAAGTGGATGATGTAAGTTCACAAAGTTTACTTGGATTGGAAAAGGAAGTTTCTTCTTGAATGTGGTTATTAAAACCTCACTTTAATGTTCAGCTTGAGGGGTCTCTGGAGCAAGAGAAAAAGCTGCGCATGGACCTTGAGAGAGCCAAGAGGAAGCTGGAAGGTGACCTGAAACTGGCCCAGGAATCCATCATGGACCTTGAGAATGACAAGCAGCAGTCTGAGGAGAAAATTAAAAAGTAATGTTGTATTTCAATTACTGGAGCTCTTTTGAGAACCATGATCAACAGCAACAACATGATAACTCGTTGTTTCAATCTCACAGGAAGGACTTTGAAATCAGTCAGCTCCTGAGCAAGATTGAGGATGAGCAATCACTGGGTGCTCAGCTTCAGAAGAAGATCAAGGAGCTCCAGGTGATGCATCTAGTGTACTACGGGTCATTTCATGCTGGTGTATTGAACACAACACTTGACTGACAGACAACACACCTACATTTAACAGGCCCGCATTGAGGAGCTGGAGGAGGAGATTGAGGCTGAGCGTGCTGCTCGTGCCAAGGTTGAGAAGCAGAGAGCTGACCTCTCCAGGGAACTTGAGGAGATCAGTGAGAGGCTTGAGGAGGCTGGTGGTGCCACTGCTGCTCAGATTGAGATGAACAAGAAGCGTGAAGCTGAGTTCCAGAAGCTCCGTCGTGACCTTGAGGAGTCCACTCTGCAGCATGAAGCCACTGCTGCTGCTCTTCGCAAGAAGCAGGCTGACAGCGTCGCCGAGCTGGGAGAGCAGATCGACAACCTCCAGCGTGTCAAGCAGAAGCTTGAGAAGGAAAAGAGTGAATACAAGATGGAGATTGATGACCTCTCCAGCAACATGGAGGCTGTTGCTAAGGCGAAGGTACACAACACATTCAATGGTATTCTAGTACCAACATGAAGATAGTTAATGGTTCAGTTTTTATGAATAAGATCACCAATCTTATTTCTCTTGATGATTTATTTTTTATTCTCCTGTTGTGATCAGGGTAACCTGGAAAAGATGTGCCGTACACTTGAGGACCAACTTAGTGAACTGAAGACCAAGAATGATGAAAATGTCCGTCAGCTGAATGACATGGGTGCACAGAAAGCACGTCTCCTGACAGAAAATGGTATGCCCTGGCAAAATTATCTGTGACTCTTATGTAGGAAGCACATCAAACACTGATGTACCATGTCCTTTTCACAAAAGGTGAGTTTGGCCGTCAAATTGAGGAGAAAGAGGCTCTCGTCTCCCAGCTGACTAGAGGCAAGCAGGCCTTCACCCAGCAGATTGATGAGCTGAAGAGACAGATTGAGGAGGAGGTCAAGGTAAGGAAAAAAAAATCATGCAGACAAGGTACATTTAACAAACATGAAACATTTACATTTTGGAGAATGACCATTATTTCTCACACTAGGCCAAGAACGCTCTCGCCCATGGACTGCAATCAGCCCGCCATGACTGTGATCTGCTGAGGGAGCAGTTTGAGGAGGAGCAGGAGGCCAAGGCTGAGCTGCAGCGTGGAATGTCCAAGGCCAACAGTGAGGTGGCTCAGTGGAGAACCAAGTATGAAACTGATGCAATCCAGCGCACTGAGGAGCTTGAGGAAGCCAAGTGAGTAACCTTTAAACAATAGTTTAGATAGCAGTCCTAGTGTCCAGTTCATACAGATTGTTCAACTTACGCTCTCATTTTAGTTGTATTGTTGAAAAACAAAACGGCTCCTAAAACAAGTTCTAAAACTGACATTGATATAATTTACTGAGAAATTTATTTTCTTTTAACAGGAAAAAGCTTGCCCAGCGCCTCCAGGAGGCTGAGGAACAGATTGAGGCCGTGAATTCCAAATGTGCCTCTCTTGAGAAGACCAAACAGAGGCTCCAGTCTGAGGTGGAGGACCTCATGATTGATGTGGAGAGAGCCAATGGTCTGGCTGCCAACCTGGACAAGAAGCAGAGGAACTTTGACAAGGTATTAATATGCATAGCACTTGGGTGTTAAAGCCATGGAAAACATATATATTTGTTTTTATATACTGGGTGGACAAATTCTTGATCTGTCTGGGGAAATCGAAAAGCAAGACTGAAGCAGGTACCAAGTGTTCATTCTCTGCAGAGAATGAAGACAACACACTCTGACCACAGCCAATGGATCAGGGGAGTGCTTCCCTGAGGGAGAGGTCACAGTGCATTTTATCCTGACCCCCAGGAACACACCCCTAAATGTGAAAACCATTTGATCACAATAAACAAATTGTCAGGAGCTGAGCAAGACTTTACAACTGGTGTCTTGTGAGCAGGACACTTTCATAGGCATAAAAATGAATGAGCAGGGAGTGATCTTACAGTGAAGTTCTTCAGTTATTGATGGCTATAGCACACAGAGTTCAGGCTACATCTAAATGAATACTGAGATCAATCAAATGTTCCTAGATGCATTTAAAATTTCACCACAAATCTTACAAAGCCAACCAACCAGTTTACATGGTATCATCCAGGTGTTGGCAGAATGGAAACAGAAGTATGAGGAGGGCCAGGCAGAGCTTGAGGGAGCTCAGAAAGAAGCTCGTTCTCTCAGCACTGAGCTGTTCAAGATGAAGAACTCCTATGAGGAAGCTCTGGATCAGCTGGAAACCATGAAGCGTGAAAATAAGAACCTGCAGCGTGAGTTTTGACCAGATTGTCTTTGTAATCAAATCTGCACTATAATCACAAGCTGTGTATTTATTTATATATTTCATATTCATATTGGACATTTTGTGGCTAAACATCACTAAATACATGTGTCTTTCCACAGAGGAGATCTCTGATCTGACTGAACAGATTGGTGAGACTGGCAAGAGCATCCATGAGTTGGAGAAGGCCAAGAAGCAGGTGGAGACCGAGAAGTCAGAGATCCAGACAGCTCTTGAAGAGGCTGAGGTACACATGTTATAGACTTTTTATCTTAAACAAATGGAAATCTTAAATAAGAGAGATAATCAGGTAAAAAGGCAGAGTGAATATTTATTACCTTTTGCCACTAGGGAACTCTGGAACACGAGGAGTCTAAGATCCTGCGTGTCCAGCTGGAGCTCAACCAGATTAAGGGTGAGGTGGACAGGAAGTTGGCTGAGAAAGATGAAGAGATGGAGCAGATCAAGAGGAACAGCCAGAGGGTCATCGACTCCATGCAGGGCACTCTGGACTCTGAGGTCAGGAGCAGGAATGATGCCCTGAGAATCAAGAAGAAGATGGAGGGAGACCTGAACGAGATGGAGATTCAGCTGAGCCACGCCAATCGCCAGGCTGCTGAATCCCAGAAGCAGCTGAGGAATGTCCAGGCACAGCTGAAGGTATCTCAAGGCAAAGAGCGGTTGCACAAAATATGGTCAGTACACCTACATTTCAACATGCTGTGAACCTCTTGGCGATATTTTCCATCAGGATGCACAACTGCACCTTGACGATGCTGTCAGAGCTCAGGATGACCTCAAGGAACAGGCTGCTATGGTGGAGCGCAGAAACGGTCTCATGGTGGCTGAAATCGAGGAACTTAGAGCTGCTCTGGAGCAGACAGAGAGAAGCCGCAAAATTGCTGAGCAGGAGCTGGTGGACGCCAGTGAGCGTGTTGGACTTCTGCACTCTCAGGTGAGTAAACCATCATTGTTTTCAGTGATATGAATAATTTCATGTTTTTGATCACATCAAAATCCACTGTATTATTACCTCAGTGACAAATACTGTTTGACTCTAGAACACAAGCCTCATGAACACCAAGAAGAAGCTTGAGACTGACTTGGTCCAAGTCCAGAGTGAGGTGGATGACACTGTCCAGGAAGCAAGAAATGCAGAGGAGAAGGCCAAGAAGGCCATCACTGATGTCAGTTGAAATATTTATTATCTATATATTTTTACTTCATGTGCAATGAATTTCAAGGTTTTTTTTGACAAAATTTTATGCTGTCTCCTTTAGGCTGCCATGATGGCAGAGGAGCTGAAGAAGGAGCAGGATACCAGCGCTCACCTGGAGAGGATGAAGAAGAACCTGGAAGTTGCTGTTAAGGACCTGCAGCATCGCCTGGATGAGGCTGAGAACCTTGCCATGAAGGGTGGCAAGAAGCAGCTCCAGAAACTTGAGTCTAGAGTAAGACAGTTCTGTCTTCCTGTGCTCTATATTTCACAGTTAAACAAATATGTGAAATGAAGGATCGTAAATATTTCACACATTTTCCTCTTCTTTGCAGGTGCGTGAGTTGGAGACAGAGGTTGAGGCTGAGCAGAGACGTGGAGCTGATGCTGTTAAGGGTGTTCGCAAATATGAGAGGAGGGTGAAGGAGCTCACTTACCAGGTAGCTCATCCAACATTTCCATGTGTAGAACATTTCACTCAATTTTAATTGGAAGCAAATCAACAAAAATGGGAAATCTGTTTTTTTATTTCAGACTGAGGAAGACAAGAAAAATGTTTCCAGGCTGCAAGATCTGGTTGACAAGCTGCAGCTCAAGGTGAAGGCCTACAAGAGGCAGGCTGAGGAAGCGGTAAGCACAAACCTTTACTCCACATCATGGGAACTTGGGTCAGTGTCATTGTTATATCATTTTCAACTGATGCAGTCAGTGTTTTTGATCAATCAACTGCATTTCTATGTCTTGTTTTTCAGGAGGAACAGGCCAACGTCCACCTCTCTAAGTGCAGGAAGATCCAGCATGAGCTGGAGGAGGCTGAGGAGCGTGCTGACATTGCTGAGTCTCAGGTCAACAAACTGAGAGCAAAGAGCCGTGACTCTGGAAAGGTATGTTTTGACAGAGACACCTTCTGAAAATATTTACTAAACTGAGCACACTCTTCACATACATTATCACGCAGTGAAGTGTGTGTAATTTCATCATTTCTATGCTCTCATTTTAATCCTTAATTCATCTGTTTTTACAGGGCAAAGAATCTGCTGAGTAAATGCAGATAGATGCTGGCTGTTGGAAAGTTTCAAATCATATAATATGATGTGAAATATACAACAATAAAACTGTATTTTATCCTGAGTACCTATCTGCATTATTTTGTCCTCACTGGTTCCCCCTGAGACAGCAAGTGTAAGGTCTGCTTCATTTGGTGTCACAGTATGGTCAAAAATCAAAGATGGTCACAACATTTCTACATAAGCGATGGTGGATTCAATTACAAGTTAAATTCTCATTTAACTCTTATTCTTTCATTAATCACATTATTTCCCTGGGTCAGAATGCTTGAGACAGTGTTGATACAGTAGATGGAAAATTGATAACAGTGATTGTGTCTTGGAACAATCGATCAGTGTTGAGTCTTTGAACGTCTCTTGCTGGTTGCATGGGGCGCTACACAAGAGTCTGAGTGGCAGACTCCTGTGGCACAATTCAAGCTTTGCTAAAAATGCAAAAATGTACCTGTAGCCCTCCAAGATGTATTGACAGCACCTTTTCAGCCAACAACACAACTACACCAACCTAGAAAACCTGGTTTGTTAACCCTGAAATGAGGGAATGTCTGAGTTTTCCATTTCAGAAAGGGAGGGGCACAAACCAGAGACATAGGAGTAATTCCAGCCCGTTTCAGAAAGAGAGATAACTTAAACTCAATGCCAGTTACCATGGCAATTGACTGTGAATGTAATGTGGTCAGGTCCAGGCTGTCAGTGAACCCTCAGTCCTTCCTACACCATGCATGAAACAGTGCCAAAACTGTAGCGGGATGTATCAACAATGTAATATGTGCACCGTAAACTCCGACCACATGCATAACTTAACAGTAACAATTGGACAGCTGGAAACCTGAGGCTCAGATTTCTTGCATCACATCATGCTTGGGGAAAAAAACCAAGCATGATGTGATGTGCAAACACAAGAAGCAGAACAGTCTCATTGAGTGATAAGGTGATTATGACATCTAATTGATGTGGTTGTGTACAATATGTTGTGGTCCGGTGCTTCTATTTTGAAAAAAAAGGACCAGATATTTCATGTAGTTTGGAAAAGTTTTTGTCAGAACGGTCTAACTAACCCTTTAGGACCGTATACCAGATGGTCCAGATTGTTCCTCTCCAGACGCTGGGGAGCCGGCTCAGGAGGTGGAAGAGGCAGCTCTGGAGACTGCCCAGCAGACAGGAAGAGCGGCACTGGTCTCTCGGGCTCTGGAGGAGCAGGTCAGGAGTGTGGAGGAAGAGTTCTGACCACTCGGGACTGTGGAGGAGGAGGTACTTGGGCCGCTTGGGACTGTGGAGGATGAGGCACTTGGGACTAGGTCCGCTCGGGACTGTGGAGGAGGAGGTGCAAATATACAAAACGCACTGGCACAAGGCACAGAGAAGACTCTGATGTGACACAAAGGAAAGGGCCAGTGACATGACAGGAAGAGGGTTAGACTTTCAAAATAAAATAGCAAATGCCAAGACATAACCCCCAGAAAGGACAAGCCTCACCACGGTGTGACAGTTTGATTTTGTACCGTGTCTGACTTCCGGTGACGCTCTACTGAATGCTGTGATTTTGCCCGTCAGTGCTCTGTAGTCAGTCAAAAATAGAAACCCCTCCTATTTGCAACGTATCTGTAAAACTGGCGGTGGAACGATGGACGAGTGACAGAGCTGTTACCATGCTGCTACACTGGAGGTGGAAATGGACTTATCATCTAAAGTGGTTGCGTATCAGCTCCACTGATGTCACACTGCAGCTACAGTGCAGGTAAATTTGGGGTTATGCTACCTACACAGTTTGACTCAATCATTCATTTAAGTATCACTTGGGTATTAGCAGAGTTTCGTAAGGCTTTTGGTCTGATTCTTCATATGTTTTTCTATGTTATGACATCTGTTATTGACAGATAGGCATTAACAGAGGGCTGAGATTAATTTATGTTGTACTATGTTGCATTGCTAGCTCTATAAATTGCGCTTCAGGGATAAATTAAGTTCTCTGGATTACTATCTCTATCATAAAAATTTACTAGCTACTTTTATCAACCATGGCCTGTTCATTTCTTTATAATCTAGTGGACAAAAAAAGCAATATTCATTTGCAGAAAGTTACTTATAGGCTTCAATGGGAAACCATACACAGGCCCTGAGTAGATTTTTTATCTATTCTCAAAAATTTCTTTTTGAGCAGTGCCATTTTACTTCAGTCCCGATACATCCATAACTTCATCCATCATCACACCACCAACATCACCCACCCCACCATCATCCAAGCAGATTTGTTGTGCTGCATTACAAATGGCTAGCTTCCTTCATAATGTCAGTTAAGTCAGTGTTGAAAAAAAAGGACAGCATTGTGTTGGGGTTAGTGTACACTAAAAAGGCCACTGAATGACATTTACTGGTAAGTGTAATTCAAGTCAGGTGACCCCATGAGACTGTTATGATGAAGTCTCACCTGTTTGAACAATAGTTTTATATTTCATTTTGAGCTGCTTCTACATTTTTTTTGCTTGTTGGATTGCATATAAGTGCAATAATTTTTTGCCTTAACACCACTCTACCAGTTCTTGGGATTGAAAACATGAATAACACTACATTTAAATGTAGGCATCGAGCAGCAATTTTCTCCCACTTCTTTGCAGCTGTTGCTGCGTTATCTCTTCAAAATAACTGTAAAAATGCATTGAAATGTCCAACTCTAGCAGAGTAAAATATGCCAAACTTTGTTTCTCATTTGCTGCTATGGTGAATCGTCTTATTGGGATTCCAAGGATGATGATGATTTAAATGGCCGTTCTGAAACCAGTAATGCAGAGTTTCTGAAGTCAGAGTAACTCAACTCAAGGTCAGGACTAGACTCGGAGTTTGCTGAACCAGCAAGGAGGACCCAAATGCACAATTCATCATGGATTACTCACACAGAGAAGTATTCTTACAGGGTTCAGTAGATGGAGTAGGCAGTCGAAGGAAGGAAAGGAACACAAATAGCAGGTAAAACGGAAGTCCCCACCAAAAAAAAAACAGGAAAGAGGAAAACAAGCAAAATGAAAAATGACACAAGAAGGAAAACCAAGAATGGGAACAAGTGGGGAATATACAGGAACACAGAAAGGCACAAGAAAAATACCACTGGCACAAAGAAAAGACAAAATGGCAATGTGACACCAAGGAAAGGACTATAAGCACCAGTGATTAGACACAGACAAAACACAGTTGTGAGAAATCACACACAAGGAAGGGAAACAGTGGATGATAAGACAACAGAACAAGATGTGGGAAATAAGAGTACAGGGTTGTGATGTCCTGATCCATCATTATCTGCCATTAGAATTTACAACAACCACTGCCGATGTGACACTGTCTGTTCCTTTTCTTCTTCCTATCCTGTCACATTTTTTTATATAATATATTGGATCTTTTTTGTGTGTGTATATATATCACTATATATATCACTATATTAGAGTTATGTATAGAATGATAAATACTAGATAAACAATTAACTTGCTGAATAGTATTTCAATAGGACCAAAAAGCAGATAGATGGGGGTTTACTATGTCACACCCATTTGTGAGTTCTACAATGTAATAACTGATGATGAATGATCTGTGGAAGCATTCATGTCTGGTCTCTGGGAGCGGCAGTCTGTCACTTAAGGAGCTCTGAAGGAGCTTGCCCCACAAAAATAACCTCTATTTAAATATCTAAACAGCACTAAATTTATCAAGTTTATGACCTCATGTCTCAGTGATATAGCTCCTGGCAGGGTGATCCTACAGCTGGCTTTTGATTGGCCTTTGAAGGGGCTGAAATTCAATCTCATCCTTTCCATCATACTTGTTGGACTCTGACATGTTGATGTTTAGAGAATATTTTGCCCAAGTATAAGAACCTGCTTCTACAATAACTATAATAATGTCTTTTGATTAAACTCTAAATTTGTGTGATAATAGTGTGTGTGTATACTTATACTTTGTCCTTTCTCAGCTCAGAGTACAAAATTTTCATAAATTTTCAAAATTTTGGGGGATTTTCTTAAAAATCATCACTGTTCAGCTAATTCAACTTATTAACTTCAACTAATTTAGCTGAGCCAAGGAATAGCTGCAGACTTGAAATTTAGGGAGTCAATAATAGATTTGGATTTGAAGACATGATGCATTTTAATTTTAATTTAAGGTTTTCAGTCTGCTGGATTTAAGATTAATTATTCTAGGCTCATTCTGTCACAGATGATGCCCTTGTCAAACACACAGACATCCCGCGTTTCTGTTTCAAAAACAGTAAAATGTTGGTCAGTTTCCTCATCCACAGACACTTATGGGATTTCATTGCAGGAGCCCCTGTGTTTGGAAGGGATCCTAGTCCATTTGACAGGCTAACATATTTTCCTTAGATGGAAGGGCAGATTTATGCCCTTGCATACTTGGCAGATCTAAGAGGCAGCAGCTAATTTCAAACTGGAGGAACTAATGCGTTGTATTGAATGGCTCACTGCAAAAGGCTATAAAACATTGTAATCATTCCAGGAATACTGACACACTCTTCTCTGGACCTGTTTGAATGATCAGGGTCCATTACACGTCCCGTTTGTAGTATTACTGTTGACATAAGAAATTTCACTAAAATAGTGACAGCATATAAATCTTGTATTAATTGTAATTCACACCTAGTTCATAGTAGGTGCAGAATTTGTCCTGCATTAATTAAAATAATATTAAGGAACATTCCAAAACATAAATGATAAAACATTTTAAAAAATTAAAGACTATTTCAATTTTTGGTGCACTCACTACAATTGAGAAAATTAATATGAATAATAACTTCAACCCTAATAATTGATTTCTGTTATTTCTTAGTAGGTAGTTAAAATAAGGTTGACTGTAAATTATATTTTGTTATTTTATAAAAACACCAAAAAAAGCCAAATGTACAACCAGACCTATGCATTCTGCACCGAATGCAATGGATATATCCGAGACACGATTGAACCATCAGTGTTGCTTCATTTGCATCAAGTTTGACATCAATTGGCTTAATAGTTGTGGAAATTCAAATCCAAATGGTGTTTGTGTTATTGCCTTAACATGAAAAACATGCAAGCCGTGGTGGTGGTGGAGGTCGGGCCAAAACCATAATATCCCTGACACTTTGCGTTCAGGGACATAACTAATGGATAATTTATTCCACCTTTGAGTGTTCTAGGTATTTCATTCGTATGAGCTCGGTAAAATGAATGCAGTACGTGTTGTTTGTTATTCTTGATAACAAGTGACTGATTATTGAAGATTATAACCAAGCAAAAGATGGAAACTGCTTGAAAAGTGTCATGTTTCAACTAGTATGGCAAGTTTCCAGCATCAGATCAGATGTTTATGGGTCTAGCAACACATGTTTCTTCCTTCACTGTCGGCCTTTCCACATATGGAATACCTACCATTTTAAACCAGTTATGTCAGCATCATGAGTCAATATAAGCAGGAGTGGAGGAGATGAGTGTGTGGGCAACAGAAGACCTGAGAGTGCCTGCTTGTGGTAAAGCTGTGTTCTTTATATGCCTTTTTCTTTAAGATTTGTTTGTATGGGGTAAGAATATAATCTTTGTTTTTGTTAATTAATCGTGTTACAAAAACTCTCTTTGACAGGACTGGTGAATTCAATTCTGGAAAAGGAGAAAGGATCAGGTATTGACAACTTCCAACTCAATATTGTCTTTTAAGCTCTCAGTGATATAAAAACATATTTCTAATTTAATTTAGTTCTTTCTAGTTTCCTGAAGTATTTACATAAATATTTTACAATTGTTTGATGCCTGCACAAAATAAATTCACCATGAAATTAAATTTTGTAGCTCAATTTTATTCAATAGTAGGAAGTTTATTTACATGCAAACACACACATATATATGTATATGGATCTAACATAGATTTTTGGAAATAAATGGATGTGAACCAAAGATGTAGGCCTGAAGTTGATATTTTAATTGAACAAAGGTTAACATACTTTAAAATGTACTGTTAAATTAAATTAATAATACAACATAGCATGAAATTGCAATTGTGTGACTTGTTTCAGACATAAACCGCCACCATGAGTACGGATGCGGAGATGGCCATTTATGGCAAAGCTGCCATTTATCTCCGTAAGCCAGAGAAGGAGAGGATTGAGGCTCAGAATGCACCCTTTGATGCCAAATCTGCCTGCTATGTGGCTGATGCCAAGGAGCTGTACCTGAAGGCAACAATCCTCAAGAAAGATAGTGGCAAAGTCACTGTCAAAGTCCTGACCACTGAGGAGGTTGGTATCATGAGGCAAGAGTGAGTGGTGGATTCAAGATGATCAGTTCTCATTGAGACAACTTTCCTGTTGCAGGAGAGGACAGTTAAAGAAGATGACGTCTCTCCAATGAATCCTCCCAAGTTTGACAAAATTGAGGACATGGCCATGATGACCCATCTCAATGAAGCCTCTGTGCTTTATAACCTCAAAGAGCGTTATGCAGCATGGATGATCTACGTAAGACATTCTGCCAATTGGCCAAGAGACATATTGAAAGTGAAAACTCTAAAAAGAGAGTAAACAGCTAAATCTCTGTGATCACTTTTAGACCTACTCCGGGTTGTTCTGTGCCACTGTGAATCCCTACAAGTGGCTCCCAGTGTACGATGCTGAAGTTGTAAGTGCCTACAGAGGCAAGAAGCGTATGGAGGCTCCACCCCACATCTTCTCCGTCTCTGACAACGCTTATCAGTTCATGCTTACTGGTAGGTTATCAATATATGCATGTAGGATTAGTCAGTATACATTTGTCTTGAGGAATTACAGTTAATTCCTTTCTCTTTGTTTAACAGATAGGGAGAACCAGTCTGTCCTGATCACGTAAGTTACACTTTTGTTGACTTTAACATGTCCAAGTAATATGAGCACATTCTAAAAGAAATCTGTCTCTATACCCAGTGGAGAATCTGGTGCTGGAAAGACTGTGAACACAAAGCGTGTCATTCAGTACTTTGCAACAATCTCAGTTGGTGGTGGGGAGAAGAAGAAGCAGGACACATCTAAGATGGGAGTAAGTTACTGGATGATGAGAAAAATTCATTGATCCTTGAATTCAGCTTTATTCTGAAATGTCTGACATCACTTCTTCACCTGCATTGTAGGGCTCACTTGAGGATCAGATTATTGCAGCCAATCCTCTGCTGGAGGCCTATGGTAATGCCAAAACTGTGAGGAATGACAACTCCTCTCGTTTCGTAAGTATACAGTGATATCTTCTCAGAGCAGAGGTCTTTAAATGGTCCAAGTGAAGAGATGTTAAAATCACTTTGTTCCAAACAGGGTAAATTCATCAGAATCCATTTCGGCACCACTGGCAAACTGTCTAGTGCTGATATTGAGACATGTAAGTAACAATTCCCTTAGCCTCACACATGTTTGAAACAGAGATTTGATCTGGCTCTAACTCATGAACAACATCTATAGACCTGCTGGAGAAGTCTAGAGTGACATTCCAGCTTCCTGATGAGAGAGGCTACCACATCTTCTACCAGATGATGACCAACCACAAGCCTGAGCTGATTGGTAAACACATTGAGTTACTGCACAATATTTACCTAACCTAAAGTTGCCATGCCCAAAAATCTTCTCTATCAATCTTACCCTGATTTCTCATTTGCAGAAATGGCTCTCATCACCACCAACCCCTATGACTTCCCCATGTGCAGCATGGGTCAGATCACTGTGGCCAGCATTGATGACAAAGTTGAGCTGGAAGCCACTGATGTGAGTGATCTCCAACTTTCAGACTTAAATATGCTAGTCCTTGTGCTGACTATCATGCATGTTACTGAAACAGCTCTATTGAATGTATTCTTTCGAGTGAAAAGATATTGTCTGTATGCCTCTCTGAAAACAGAACGCCATTGATATCCTGGGCTTCAGTAATGAAGAGAAGATGAGCATCTACAAGATGACTGGTGCTGTCCTCCACCATGGTAACATGAAGTTCAAGCAGAAGCAGCGTGAGGAGCAGGCTGAGCCTGATGGCACAGAGGGTGAGTTTATATTATCCTCGAGATTTGAATACCTTTGCAATAACAGTGAACAACTACCTTTTATTAGACTGGGTTCTGTTCAGTCACAAAGGACAATGTTCACAAAACATGTGTTGTAAATGATTGAACTATTTTTAGATGCTGACAAGGTCGCTTACCTGCTGGGTCTGAACTCTGCTGATATGCTGAAGGCTCTTTGCTATCCCAGAGTGAAGGTCGGAAATGAGTTTGTCACCAAGGGACAAACTGTACCTCAGGTAAGAACTACTACTACTTTCTAGTACAAAGGAATAGGAAAGGAAAAAAGTAACATATAGTCAGGGCTAGATCCAAGGAAATCTGCCTTTTGGCATTCAGAATCAAAAGTTGTGAAATTGCTGCTTTGATCTTTTCGGCCATTTTCTTTTACACCTACTTTGAGGGCTCTTGCAAGCTTTTGGGAATGTTTCTTTTTTCATGTCTTCTGACAAGATAGTGAGAGTGTCAACTAAGCACTCAGCATCAGTTAGAAATGGAAAATGACTAATTGAAGAAGTGAAGATGACATAATGTCGATCCAGTATAAAATTGTAGATATTTGCATCATGAAGGCTTAGACGATAAAATATGATTTTAAACAAATAGAAATTGCATGGAGTGTTAAAAGTTATCTTCCACATTAAAAGCAGATGATCCCTTGACATCAGCTCCATGCTGCTGCTTAGTGCATCATGTTTTATGGGCCACATGTGGCGAGCTACACCACTGCCTGACTGCCAACATTGCTGCAATCCAATGTGTATAATATCATTATGCATTTACAACAAAGCAATTGACTGATTAAAAGCTTAATGACCAATTTTGAAATTGCATTGCTCTTTTATACAGGTGCTGAACTCAGTGACTGCCCTGGCCAAGTCTATCTATGAGAGGATGTTCTTGTGGATGGTCATCCGTATCAACCAGATGTTGGACACTAAACAGCCAAGACAGTTCTTCATTGGTGTCCTGGATATTGCTGGCTTTGAAATCTTTGATGTGAGAACCTTGACCAACAGTTCAACAATGAAAACCATTCATGACAGAACCATTCTGAATGCAGGAACTGTGCTGTTAATTTCACCCCTTACAGTTCAACAGCATGGAGCAGCTGTGCATCAACTTCACCAATGAGAAACTGCAGCAGTTCTTCAACCACCACATGTTTGTCCTGGAGCAAGAGGAGTACAAGAAGGAGGGTATTATCTGGGAGTTCATTGACTTTGGTATGGACTTGGCTGCCTGCATTGAGCTGATTGAGAAGGTAAATATTTCAACTTGTGTGTGTGAAACTGTTGTTGATTTGCCAAGAAGGTTCAAGTGATTACATAATCCTCTCCAATTCTTTTCAAGCCAATGGGCATCTTCTCCATCCTTGAAGAGGAGTGCATGTTCCCCAAGGCCTCAGACACAACCTTCAAGAACAAGCTGTATGACCAGCATCTTGGCAAAACCAAAGCCTTTGAGAAGCCAAAGCCAGCCAAGGGAAAGGCTGAGGCCCACTTCTCCCTGGTGCACTATGCTGGCACTGTGGACTACAACATCGCCGGCTGGCTGGACAAGAATAAGGATCCACTGAATGAGTCCGTTGTGCAGCTGTACCAGAAGTCCTCTGTGAAACTGCTGGGAACACTATATCCTCCTGTTGTTGAAGGTATGAAATTAACAGTTTTGAGCAGGAACATATATTTCATTTAATTAAATTATGCGTTCACATATTTTTTTTTCTGAAATTCATTAACAGAGACTGGAGGCGGAAAGAAGGGAGGCAAGAAGAAGGGTGGTTCCATGCAGACTGTGTCCTCACAGTTCAGAGTGAGATTCATCTTTCTAAATTGGGCAGAATATCATACCTTGCTTTAAAGATTATTTCAGTCAATATTGAAGCTTGCATCACTTACAAGTCCGATGTTGGATCTATAGGAGAACTTGGGCAAGCTCATGACCAACTTGAGGAGCACCCACCCTCACTTTGTGCGTTGCCTGATTCCCAATGAGTCTAAGACTCCAGGTATCTGAGCCACAGAATCTCATCTGTCTCATTCTGTGATATTTCAACAGTCGGGCTAAAGTGAAGAAATAACTCCAAAATGTCTTGTTCTCAGGTTTGATGGAGAACTTCCTGGTCATCCACCAGCTCAGATGTAACGGTGTGCTGGAGGGTATCAGAATCTGCAGAAAAGGTTTCCCCAGCAGGATTCTCTACGGTGACTTCAAGCAGAGGTATCAGTTGAAACTTTGGTAGGAGTATCAGGCAGAATGCTAAAATAAAATTCTGACACTGATCATTCACTTTCAAACACAAGGTACAAGGTGCTCAATGCCAGTGTAATCCCTGAGGGCCAGTTCATTGACAACAAGAAGGCTTCAGAGAAGCTGCTTGGATCAATTGATGTCAATCATGATGAGTACAGATTTGGACACACCAAGGTGAGCAGATTCATTGAAAGATCAAACCTGACTTTTACAACGACTTAACATATATTTGCTACGTACATTTTGATTATGGTTCTGGTAGTATAAAAAATGTGTAATAAATGTGGAAACAAAAGAGATGTAGCCAACTATAGTAGAAATGCATGTCACCTTTTATTTCTTAAGGTGTTCTTCAAAGCTGGTCTGCTGGGTACCCTTGAGGAAATGAGAGATGAAAAATTGGCCTCTCTGGTCACCATGACTCAGGCTCTCTGCCGTGGTTACCTCATGAGAAAGGAGTTTGTGAAGATGATGGAGAGAAGGTAAGTTTCGAAAGGAAGTTTTGATAACTTACCAAAAAATAACTGAGTAGAAAATATAAAATGGCAGTTTTCCATAACTGTAATTTCATGGTCACAGGGAAGCCATCTACACCATCCAGTACAATGTCCGCTCATTCATGAATGTCAAACACTGGCCATGGATGAAGGTGTACTACAAGATCAAGCCTCTGCTGAAGAGTGCTGAAACTGAGAAGGAACTGGCTCAGATGAAGGAGAACTACGAGAAGATGCAGACAGATTTGGCTGCCGCCCTGGCCAAGAAGAAGGAACTGGAGGAGAAGATGGTGTCCCTTCTGCAGGAGAAGAATGACCTGCAGCTGCAAGTGGCATCTGTGAGCACTCATCAACAGCAGGTGTGCTTGATTGTGCTTTTTCAAAGCTTGTGTGTTAATGTCTATCCCCATGGAATAATCTAGGAATCAGAGAATCTGTCAGATGCTGAGGAGAGGTGTGAGGGTCTTATCAAGAGTAAGATTCAGCTGGAGGCCAAGCTCAAGGAGACAACTGAGAGACTGGAAGATGAAGAGGAGATCAATGCTGAGCTGACTGCCAAGAAGAGAAAGCTGGAGGATGAATGCTCTGAGCTCAAGAAGGACATTGATGACCTGGAGCTTACCTTGGCTAAAGTGGAGAAGGAGAAACATGCCACTGAGAACAAGGTCCGTCAGCATCCATCTACCTGGTAAATCAAGGAACAATATGGATCACCATGCAATAACATCTTTATTACAAATGTAGGTGAAGAACCTGACTGAGGAGATGGCCTCTCAGGATGAGAGCATTGCTAAGCTGACCAAGGAGAAGAAAGCCCTTCAGGAGGCTCATCAGCAGACACTTGATGACCTGCAGGCAGAGGAGGACAAAGTCAACACTCTGACCAAGGCCAAGACCAAGCTTGAGCAGCAAGTGGATGATGTAAGTTTACAAAGTTTACTTGGATTGGAAAAGGAAGTTTCTTCTTGAATGTGGTTATTAAAACCTCACTTTAATGTTCAGCTTGAGGGGTCTCTGGAGCAAGAGAAAAAGCTGCGCATGGACCTTGAGAGAGCCAAGAGGAAGCTGGAGGGTGATCTGAAACTGGCCCAGGAATCCATCATGGATCTTGAGAATGACAAGCAGCAGTCTGAGGAGAAAATGAAAAAGTAATGTTGTATTTCAATGACTGGAGCTCTTTTGAGAACCATGATCAACAGCAAAAACATGATTGATAACTTGTTTGTTGTTTCAATCTCACAGGAAGGACTTTGAAATCAGTCAGCTCCTGAGCAAGATTGAGGATGAGCAGTCACTGGGTGCTCAGCTTCAGAAGAAGATCAAGGAGCTCCAGGTGATGTATCTAGAATACCACTGGTCCACTGGTTTCATGCTGGTGTATTTAACACAACACTTGACTGACAGACAACACACCTACATTTAACAGGCCCGCATTGAGGAGCTGGAGGAGGAGATTGAGGCTGAGCGTGCTGCTCGTGCCAAGGTTGAGAAGCAGAGAGCTGACCTCTCCAGGGAACTTGAGGAGATCAGTGAGAGGCTTGAGGAGGCTGGTGGTGCCACTGCTGCTCAGATTGAGATGAACAAGAAGCGTGAAGCTGAGTTCCAGAAGCTCCGTCGTGACCTTGAGGAGTCCACTCTGCAGCATGAAGCCACTGCTGCTGCTCTTCGCAAGAAGCAGGCTGACAGCGTCGCCGAGCTGGGAGAGCAGATCGACAACCTCCAGCGTGTCAAGCAGAAGCTTGAGAAGGAAAAGAGTGAATACAAGATGGAGATTGATGACCTCTCCAGCAACATGGAGGCTGTTGCTAAGGCTAAGGTACACAACACATTCAATGGTATTCTAGTTCCAACATAAAGAAAGTAAATAGGTCAGTTTTTATTCATAAGAGAGTAAGATCACCAATCTTATTTCTCTTGTTCTGATCAGGGTAACCTGGAAAAGATGTGCCGTACACTTGAGGACCAACTTAGTGAACTGAAGACCAAGAATGATGAAAATGTCCGTCAGCTGAATGACATGGGTGCACAGAAAGCACGTCTCCTGACAGAAAATGGTATGCACTGGCAAAATTATCTGTGACTCTTATTTAGGAAGCACATCAAATACTGATGTACCATGTCCTTTTCACAAAAGGTGAGTTTGGCCGTCAAATTGAGGAGAAAGAGGCTCTCGTCTCCCAGCTGACTAGAGGCAAGCAGGCCTTCACTCAGCAGATTGATGAGCTGAAGAGACAGATTGAGGAGGAGGTTAAGGTGAGAAAAAAATCATGCAAACAAGTACATTTTACAAACATGAAACATTTACATTTTGGACAATGACCATTATTTCTCACACTAGGCCAAGAACGCTCTCGCCCATGGACTGCAATCAGCCCGCCATGACTGTGATCTGCTGAGGGAGCAGTTTGAGGAGGAGCAGGAGGCCAAGGCTGAGCTGCAGCGTGGAATGTCCAAGGCCAACAGTGAGGTGGCTCAGTGGAGAACCAAGTATGAAACTGATGCTATCCAGCGCACTGAGGAGCTTGAGGAAGCCAAGTGAGTAACCTTTAAACAATAGTTTAGATAGCAGTCCTAGTGTCCAGTTCATACAGATTGTTCAACTTACGCTCTCATTTTAGTTGTATTGTTGAAAAACAAAACGGCTCCTAAAACAAGTTCTAAAACTGACATTGATATAATTTACTGAGAAATTATTTTTCTTTTAACAGGAAAAAGCTTGCCCAGCGCCTCCAGGAAGCTGAGGAACAGATTGAGGCCGTGAATTCCAAGTGTGCCTCTCTTGAGAAGACCAAACAGAGGCTCCAGAGTGAGGTGGAGGACCTCATGATTGATGTGGAGAGAGCCAATGGACTGGCTGCCAACCTGGACAAGAAGCAGAGGAACTTTGACAAGGTTTAAACATGTATTACTTCTGGATAGATGCCTTGAGAAACTTAAAATACAAATCTAATTGTTTTCATATTCTTACATTGTCAACTGACCAATCATCGCATCATCCAGGTGCTGGCAGAATGGAAACAGAAGTATGAGGAGGGCCAGGCAGAGCTTGAGGGAGCTCAGAAAGAAGCTCGTTCTCTCAGCACTGAGCTGTTCAAGATGAAGAACTCCTATGAGGAAGCTCTGGATCAGCTGGAAACCATGAAGCGTGAAAATAAGAACCTGCAGCGTGAGTTTTGACCAGATTGTCTTTGTAATCAAATCTGCACTATAATCACCAGCTGTGTATTTATTTATATATTTCATATTCATACTGGACATTTTGTGGCTAAACATCACTAAATACATGTGTCTTTCCACAGAGGAGATCTCTGATCTGACTGAACAGATTGGTGAGACTGGCAAGAGCATCCATGAGTTGGAGAAGGCCAAGAAGCAGGTGGAGACCGAGAAGTCAGAGATCCAGACAGCTCTTGAGGAGGCTGAGGTACACATGTTAATAGATTTTTTATCTTAAACAAATGGAAATCTTAAATAAGAGAGATAATCAGGTAAGTTGAAGGCAGAGTGAATATTTATTACCTCTTGCCACTAGGGAACTCTGGAACATGAAGAGTCTAAGATCCTGCGTGTCCAGCTGGAGCTCAACCAGATTAAGGGTGAGGTGGACAGGAAGTTGGCTGAGAAAGATGAAGAGATGGAGCAGATCAAGAGGAACAGCCAGAGGGTCATCGACTCCATGCAGGGCACTCTGGACTCTGAGGTCAGGAGCAGGAATGATGCCCTGAGAATCAAGAAGAAGATGGAGGGAGACCTGAACGAGATGGAGATTCAGCTGAGCCACGCCAATCGCCAGGCTGCTGAATCCCAGAAGCAGCTGAGGAATGTCCAGGCACAGCTGAAGGTATCTCAAGGCAAAGAGCGGTTGCACAAAATATGGTCAGTACACCTACATTTCAACATGCTGTGAACCTCTTGGCGATATTTTCCATCAGGATGCACAACTGCACCTTGACGATGCTGTCAGAGCTCAGGATGACCTCAAGGAACAGGCTGCTATGGTGGAGCGCAGAAACGGTCTCATGGTGGCTGAAATCGAGGAACTTAGAGCTGCTCTGGAGCAGACAGAGAGAAGCCGCAAAATTGCTGAGCAGGAGCTGGTGGACGCCAGTGAGCGTGTTGGACTTCTGCACTCTCAGGTGAGTAAACCATCATTGTTTTCAGTGATATGAATAATTTCATGTTTTTGATCACATCAAAATCCACTGTATTATTACCTCAGTGACAAATACTGTTTGACTCTAGAACACAAGCCTCATGAACACCAAGAAGAAGCTTGAGACTGACTTGGTCCAAGTCCAGAGTGAGGTGGATGACACTGTCCAGGAAGCAAGAAATGCAGAGGAGAAGGCCAAGAAGGCCATCACTGATGTCAGTTGAAATATTTATTATCTATATATTTTTACTTCATGTGCAATGAATTTCAAGGTTTTTTTTGACAAAATGTTATGCTGTCTCCTTTAGGCTGCCATGATGGCAGAGGAGCTGAAGAAGGAGCAGGATACCAGCGCTCACCTGGAGAGGATGAAGAAGAACCTGGAAGTTGCTGTTAAGGACCTGCAGCATCGCCTGGATGAGGCTGAGAACCTTGCCATGAAGGGTGGCAAGAAGCAGCTCCAGAAACTTGAGTCTAGAGTAAGACAGTTCTGTCTTCCTGTGCTCTATATTTCACAGTTAAACAAATATGTGAAATGAAGGATCCTAAATATTTCACACATTCTCCTCTTCTTTGCAGGTGCGTGAGCTGGAGACAGAGGTTGAGGCTGAGCAGAGACGTGGAGCTGATGCTGTTAAGGGTGTTCGCAAATATGAGAGGAGGGTGAAGGAGCTCACTTACCAGGTAATTCATCCAACATTTCCATGTGTAGAACATTTCACTCAATTTTAATTAGACGCTAAATTGGGAAATGTGTTTTTTTTTATTTCAGACTGAGGAAGACAAGAAAAATGTTACCAGGCTGCAAGATCTGGTTGACAAGCTGCAGCTCAAGGTGAAGGCCTACAAGAGGCAGGCTGAGGAAGCGGTAAGCACAAACCTTTACTCCACATCATGGGAACTTGGGTCAGTGTCATTATTATATCATTTTCAACTGATGCAGTCAGTGTTTTTGATCAATCAACTGCATTTCTATGTCTTGTTTTTCAGGAGGAACAGGCCAACGTCCACCTCTCTAAGTGCAGGAAGATCCAGCATGAGCTGGAGGAGGCTGAGGAGCGTGCTGACATTGCTGAGTCTCAGGTCAACAAACTGAGAGCAAAGAGCCGTGACTCTGGAAAGGTAAGTTTTGACATCAACACCTTCTGAAAATATTTGACTAAACTGAGCATACTCTTCACATACATTATCACGTAGTAAAGTGTGTTCAACAGAAAACAAGAATCAAACTAAAAAAGCATGAATATTTAAAAAAATGTGATTTTAATTTCATCATTTTTATGCTCATTTTATTTCATCTGTTTTTACAGGGCAAAGACTCTGCTGAGTAAATGCAGATAAATGCTGGCTGTTGGAAAGTTTCAAATCATATAATATGATGTGAAATATACAACAATAAAACTGTATTTTATCCTGACTACCCGTCTGCATTATTTTGTCCTCACTGGTTCTCCCTGAGACAGCAAGTGTAAGGTTTGCTTCATTTGGTGTCACAGTATAGTCAAAAATCAAAGATGGTCACAACATTTCTACATAAGCGATGGTGGATTCAATTACAAGTTAAATCCTCATTTGATACTCTTATTCTTTCATAAATCACATTATGTCCCTGGGTCAGAATGCTTGATACTGTGTTGATACCGTAGATGGAACATTGATAACAGTGATTGTGTCTTGGAACAATCTATCAGTTGAGTCTTTGAACAGACCACCTGTCTTGGTTCAGTCAGCTATTTCCAGGCATGGCAGAGTCAGTTTGCTGGTTGTATAGGGCACTACACAAGAGTCTGAGTGGCAGACTCCTGTGGCAGAATTCAAGCTATGCTAAACATGCAAAAACTTTAAACACCCCTTGACCAATACCAGTAGCCTTCCAAGATATATTGACAGCTCCTTGTCAGCCAAAAACACAAAAAAACACAACTACAACAACCTGAAAAAGGGGGCTGTTTCAGAGACTAGGTTATGACTATGTTAATCATCACTCATTCAAGTATCACCTGGGTTTCAGCGAAGTTTAGTCTGGTTCAGTTCTATTAGTCTGGTTCTTCATATTTCTTTCTATATTTACTGGATGATGTTATGACATCTCTGTTAATGTTTCAATTAATTTATGTTGTATTATGTTCCGTGAATAGCTCTATGAATTGTGCTTCATGGATAAAAAAATGTTTTCTCGATTACTATAATAAGAATTTACAAGGTTTTATCGACCACAGCATGTCTATTTCTTGATAATCCAGTAGACAAAGAAGCAATATTGATTTGCAGGGAGTTAGATATAGGCTACGTTGGGAGACCATGTACAGTCCCTGAGAAGATTTTTCTTATCTTTCCTCCAAAAAAATATTTTTGAGTGGTGCATTTTACTTCGTTCAGTAAATACATCCATAGCTTCATCAATCATTACAAGCACTTTCATCCAAGCAGATTCTTCATTTTGCACCCAACATATTGTGTTGGGGTTAGTGTACACTAAAACAGCCACTGAATGATATTTACTAATAAATATGATTCAAATCAGGTGACCCCATGTGACTACTATGATGAAGTCTCACCTAGTTTGAATGATGTTTTTATATTTCTTTTTCATTGAGTCACAATTTTCTCCCATACAGACTCTTTCTTCTTTGTAGCTGTTGTTGTTTTTTCTTTAAAATCATTGTAAGAGCGCATTAAAATGTCCAACTCTAGCAGAGTAAAATATGCCAAACTTTGTCTCTTTTGTGTTGCAATGGTAAATTGTCTTATTGGGACTCCAAGGGTGAAAAAGTCATGGTGCATGTGTTTAACTCAAGGTGAACATACTCTGAGTTGACTGAAATGACCGTTCTGGAACCAGTAAAGCACAGATTCTGATCTCAGAGTAACTCAACTCAAGGTCAGGGCTAGACTTGGAATTTGCTGAACCTGCTGACTGAAATGGGCCCCACGAGGAGGGGGACAAGAGAACACACAAAACACTCGAAAGAATAAAAGGTAGTACTGTAAAAACAACATTCTAACATGAATAGGTCAGAAGAGGATTGACAAGACAAAACAAACTTAAAAAAAATATGTATATATATGTATATGGGCATAAAATGGACAAGGACAGGAAGAAAAAAGGAACAGACAGCGTCACATCAGCAGTGGTTGTTGTAAATTCTAATGGCTGATAATGATGATAGATAGATTTACTTTATTGATCCCAAACTAGAGAGTCAAGCATGAGGAAAAAACACAGGAGGACCCAAATGCACAATTCATCATGGATGACTCAGATCCACACAGAGATTTATTCTTACGGAGTTTAGTAGATAGAGAAGGCAGTCCAGGGAAGGAAAGGAACACAAATAGCAGGTAAAAGCAGAGTCCAAAAAAAACAAGCAAAGTGAAAAATGACACAAGATGGAAAAAACAGGAAAAGGAAAAAGTGGTAGGTCTGGTAGGTCTAGCACAAACACAAGACATAATGGCGACATGACACCAGGGAAAGGACTATAAGACACAGACAAAACACAGCTTTGAGAAACCACACACACCAAAGGGAAACAGTGGATGATAAGACAAGACAACAGAACAAGATATGGGAAATAGCAGTACAGGGTTGTGTGTGTGTATACATATACATATATATATATATATATATATATATATACACACACACACGTTTATATAAAGTATGGTATATGTATAGAGTTATTAATATAGCGTTAAGTAAGGTATGATAAATAATCGATAAACAACTAAGGTGCTGAATAACAGAGTAATGGAGTACTGCAAAGGGACTACAAAGCAGGGAGATGGGGGTTTACAATGTCAGACTGATGTGAGTTGTACAATGTAATAACTGATGATGAATGATCTGTGGAAGCATTCACGTCTGGTCTCTGGGAGCGGCAGTCTGTCACTGAAGGAGCTCTGAAGGAGCTTGCCCCACAAAAATAACCTCTATTTAAATATTTAAACAGCACTAAATTTATCAAGTTTATGACCTCATGTCTCCATTATATAGCTCCTGACAGGGTAATCCTGCAGCTGGCTTTTGATTGGCCTTTGAAGGGGCTGAAATTCAATCTCATCCTTTCAATCAAACTTGTTGGACTCTGACGTGTTGATGTTTAGAGAATATTTTGTCCAAGTATAAGAACCTGCTCCTACAATAACAATGACTTTTGATTAAACTCTAAATTTGTGTGACAACAGTGTGTGTGTGTGTGTGTGTGTGTGTGTGTGTGTGTGTGTGTGTGTGTGTGTGTGTATACACTGTCCTTTCTCAGCGAGAGTGCTTTTCCACATCAGAATCCATGTTCTGATACCATTTTAGAATAAAGAGACAATTTTATTTTATTGGGTATTTGGATATTGAAGGTTTTTTGTGGTATTTCATGAAGTACAAAAAGTTTAATCTCTCTTGAAAATCATCACTGTTCAGCTAATTCAACTTCTAATTTAGCTAAGCCAACGAATAGCTGCAGACTTGAAATTTAAGGACTCAATAATAGATTTGGATTTGAAGACATGATGCATTTTAATTTCAATTTAAGGTTTTCAGTCTGCTGGATTTAAGATGAATTATTCTAGGTCCATCCTGTCACAGATGATGCCCTTGTCACACAGACATCCCGTTTTCCTGTTTCAAAAACAGTAAAATGTTGGTCAGTTTCCTCATCCACACACTGATGGCATTTCATTGCAGGAGCCCCTGTGTTTGGAAGGGATCCTAATCCATTTGGCAGGCTAACATATTTTCCTTAGATGGAAGGGCAGATTTATGCCCTTGCATACTTGGCAGATCTAAGAGGCAGCAGCTAATTTCAAACTGGAGGAACTAATGTGTTGTATTGAATGGCTCACTGCAAAAGGCTATAAAACATTGTAATCATTCCAGGAATACTGACACAGTCTTCTGTGGACCCGATTCAATGATCAGGGTACATTACACGTCCTGTTTGTAGTACTAGTGTTGACATCAGAAATTTCACTAAAATAGTGACAGCATATAAATCTTGTATTAAATGTGATTCAAACCTAGTTAATCGCCGGTGGAGAATTTGTCCAGCACTAATTAAAGTAATGTTAAGGACCAGTCCAAAATATAAATGATTATAGAGACTATTTAATTCTTAGGTGCGCTCGAATAATAATTTCAACCCTAATAATTGATTTCTGTTATTTCTTAGTAGATAGTTAAAATAAGGTTGACTGTAAATTATATTTTGTTATTTAATAAAAACAATAACAAAGCCAAATGTAAAATTAGGAAATGAAACAATTAACAAAACCAAACACTAACATTTAAAAACAAAAATAAAAAACACTAAACAAAAAAAACATCAATGAGTTGTTTGTAATCATCACATTATAATTAATGGATAATTTAGGAGGCCTGTTCATTCCCTCTTTGAATGTATTAGATATGTAATTAATATAAGCTCTGGAAAATGTATGCAGTGCATGTTGTTAGTTATTCTTTATAACAACAAGGGATTGATTTAAGATTATAGCCAAGCAAAAGCTGGAAACTGGCCATACTAGTTGAAATATGACACATCAGATGTTTATGGGTCTAGTGACACATGTTTCTTCCTTTGCTGTCGGCCTTTCCACATATGGAATACCTACCATTTTAAACCTGGTTATGTCAGCGTCATGGGTCAATATAAGCAGGAGTGGAGGAGATGAGTGTGTGCGCAACAGAAGACGTGAGAGTACCTGCTTGTGGTAAAGCTGTGTTCTTTTATATGCCTTTTTCTTTGGAAAAGTGGTTTATAGGGGTAAAAAAAAGTCTTTATTTTTGTTAATTCACCATGTAACAAAAACTCTTTTTGACAGGACTGGTGAATTCTGGAAAAGGAGAAGGGATCAGGTAATAAGAACTTCCAATTCAATCGTGCCTTTCAATATTTATTATTTTTTTAATTCATTCAGCTTCTTGAATTATTTACTTAAATGTTCTTTAAATTAATTAATATGAGACATCAAATTCTTCAATGCACAAAATAAATTTACCATGAAATGAAATTTTGTGGCTGAATTTTATGTAATAATAGGAAATTTGTGTATATATAATGTAAGTTCTAGGAAATAAATGGATGTGAACAAAAGGTGTAAGCCAGAAAGGTTTTAACTGAAGGTGACTTAACTATAGACCCTATTTTAACAATAGACCCTTTTACAACCGACGTCATCAAAAAGCTGCGCGTGAATAGTGGCAATGGATGTGTCGTTGTTCCCCATTCATTTTGATTGAGAGAGACAAAAACATTGAGGGAAAAGTTGAGATAGCAAGCAGTTTCCTCCATTAAAATGTCTGGTTGCTGGATCAACAGGTGTCAGAACCAGTATTCTACCAGCAGAGTTAAGTTTTATCGGATTCTGAGAGGATCACGGCCATTCCGTCTGTTCCTGCAGGCGATTAAATGTGTTGACTGGAATCAGGACGTAATCTGTGGCACCCACTTTATATCCGTTAAGGTAATCCGTGTGTCACAGCCACGGTGCATGGTCCAGAGTCTCTGCACCCCGCAGCAGCTGCAGCCTCTGACTGTCACACCCCCCTCATGCTGCACTGTCCCCTTGCTCCACTCCACGACTGAGTGGAACAAGCATAATTCATCTTTGCACAACAACTCTTAAGTAGGGAGAACTTTTAAGACATAATTCAGAATCTGTCATGTTATCTGATGTTCTGTACATGACCACAGGCAATGTATTCGTACGCATCCAGTACCTTATAGGCACGTAACTTTCGCTTTCTCTCGGTTTCTGAATTAAATGAGTATAAATATTGGGCAATTGTATATTCAGCCTATCACTAAGATCAGAGATTCACATTTTTGACCATTAGACATGGTCTCAGGAACAGAGATAAGCCACAAGAATCACAGCAAGTCTCCATGTACCCAGTATCGGCCGCAATGCTCTCGGAATCCTGTAAAACGTAACTCTCCCAGTAGAATATTGATTCTGCAACCGTAAAATAAACAAGACATTTTGATGCTGGAAACATTTTGCTACCTCAACTTTTCTCCCACTTTCCTGTCTGACTCATTCAGAATGAATGGGGAACAACGGCACTTCCGTTGCCACGACGCCTGTGCATATGTCATTGCATACAAACAGTAAAAGGGTCTATAGGTTGACTTACTTTAAAATGAACTGTTTAATTAAATGAATGATAAACCATAGCAAGAAATTGCAATTGTCTGACTTTCAGAAATAAACCGCCACCATGAGTACGGACGCGGAGATGGCCGTTTATGGCAAAGCTGCCATTTATCTCCGTAAGCCAGAGAAGGAGAGGATTGAGGCTCAAAATGCACCCTTTGATGCCAAATCTGCCTGCTATGTGGCTGATGCCAAGGAGCTGTACCTGAAGGCAACGATCCTCAAGAAAGATAGTGGCAAAGTCACTGTCAAAGTTCTGACCACTCAGGAGGTTGGTATCATGAGGCAAGAGTGTCTTGGATTCAAGATGATCAGTTCTCATTGAGACAGCTTTCCTGTTGCAGGAGAGGACAGTTAAAGAAGATGACGTCTCTCCAATGAATCCTCCCAAGTTTGACAAAATTGAGGACATGGCCATGATGACCCATCTCAATGAAGCCTCTGTGCTTTATAACCTCAAAGAGCGTTATGCAGCATGGATGATCTACGTAAGACATTCTGCCAATTGGCCAAGAGACATATTGAAAGTGGAATATATAGAGAGAGTTAACTACTAAATCTCTGTGATTACTTTTAGACCTACTCCGGGTTGTTCTGTGCCACTGTGAATCCCTACAAGTGGCTCCCAGTGTATGATGCTGAAGTTGTAAGTGCCTACAGAGGCAAGAAGCGTATGGAGGCTCCACCCCACATCTTCTCTGTCTCTGACAACGCTTATCAGTTCATGCTTACTGGTAGGTTATCAATATATGCATGTAGGATTAGTCCGTATATGTTTGATTGAAGAAATACACTTAATTCCTTTCTCTTTGTTGAACAGATAGGGAGAACCAGTCTGTCTTGATCACGTAAGTTACACACTTGTTGACTTTAACTTATCCATGGAACTTGAGCACATTCTAAATGAAATCTGTCTCTATACCCAGTGGAGAATCTGGTGCTGGAAAGACTGTGAACACAAAGCGTGTCATTCAGTACTTTGCAACAATCTCAGTTGGTGGTGGGGAGAAGAAGAAGCAGGACACATCTAAGATGGGAGTAGGTTACTGAATGATGAGAAAATGTCTGTGATCTTTGAATTCAACTTTTTTCTGAAATGTCTGAAATCACTTCTTCACCTGCATTGTAGGGCTCACTTGAGGATCAGATTATTGCAGCCAATCCTCTGCTGGAGGCCTATGGTAATGCCAAAACTGTGAGGAATGACAACTCCTCTCGTTTCGTAAGTATACAGTGATATCTTCTCAGAGCAGAGGTCTGTAAATGGTCCAAGTGAAGAGATGTTAAAAATTGCTTTGTTCCAAACAGGGTAAATTCATCAGAATCCATTTCGGCACCACTGGCAAACTGGCTAGTGCTGATATTGAGACATGTAAGTAACAATTCCCTTCGCGCCCACATGTTTGAAACAAAGATTTGATTTGGCTCTAACTCATGAACAACATTTATAGACCTGCTGGAGAAGTCTAGAGTGACATTCCAGCTTCCTGATGAGAGAGGCTACCACATCTTCTACCAGATGATGACCAACCACAAGCCTGAGCTGATTGGTAAACACATTGAGTGACTGCACAATGTTTAACTGAAAACCCGAAACTCTTCAGTATCAATCTTACCCTGATTTCTCATTTGCAGAAATGGCTCTCATCACCACCAACCCCTATGACTTCCCCATGTGCAGCATGGGTCAGATCACTGTGGCCAGCATTGATGACAAAGTTGAGCTGGAAGCCACTGATGTCAGTGATCTCCATCTTATTTTCATACTTGAACATGCTAGACCTTGTGCTGAGCATTATGCATGAAACAGATCTACTGATTGTTTGAATAAGTTGTTAGTGAAAAGATATTGTCTGTATGCCTCTCTGAAAACAGAACGCCATTGATATCCTGGGCTTCACTAATGAAGAGAAGATGAGCATCTACAAGATGACTGGTGCTGTCCTCCACCATGGTAACATGAAGTTCAAGCAGAAGCAGCGTGAGGAACAGGCTGAGCCTGATGGCACAGAGGGTGAGTATCAATTATGCTCAATTATCCTCAAGATTTGAATACCTAGCAGTGAAAAACTTTTAGCAGACAGGTTTCTGTTCAGTTACAAAGGACAATGTTCACAAAACATGTATTAAACTGTAAATGACTGAACTATTTTTAGATGCTGACAAGGTCGCTTACCTGCTGGGTCTGAACTCTGCTGATATGCTGAAGGCTCTTTGCTATCCCAGAGTGAAGGTTGGAAATGAGTTTGTCACCAAGGGACAAACTGTACCTCAGGTAAAACTAGTATTACTTTTTAGTACAAAGGAATAGGAAAGGAAAAAAGTAACATATTGTCACGGCTAGATCCAAGGAAATCTACCTCTTGTTATTCAGAATAAAAGTGCAGACTTCCGGAATCTAAAGTAAATCACTGTGAAATTGCTTCTGTGGACTTCTTGGATATTTTCCTTGACACCAACTTTGAGGGCCCTTCCAGGCTTCTGGTAATATTGGTGTTGTCATGAACTCTGACAACATAGTGTTGACTAAACACTCGGCACCAGTTAGAAATTTAAAATGACCTATTGTAGCAGTGAAGAAAATATAACCCTATACAAAGAATTTCAATCTATGATAACATTGTACATTTTTTTGTATCATGAAGGCTTACGCAATAAAATGCACTAACATTGAAACAAACAGAAAGGGCCTGGAGTGTTAGAGGTTATCTTCCATATTAAAGACAGATGATGGCTTGACATGAGCTCCATGCTGCTCCATGATGCATCAAGCTTTATGGGTGCTACAAGTGGCCTGTTTCACCTCTTCTGTGAAAGCTAGCTACAAAACTGCCTCACTGCCAAGGTTGCTGCAATCCAATGTGTATAACATCATTACGCATTTAAAACAGAGCTATGGACTGATTAAAAGCTTAATGACCAACATTCAAATGGCATTGATCTTTTGTACAGGTGCTGAACTCAGTGACTGCCCTGGCCAAGTCTATCTATGAGAGGATGTTCTTATGGATGGTCATCCGTATCAACCAGATGTTGGACACTAAACAGCCAAGGCAGTTCTTCATTGGTGTCCTGGATATTGCTGGCTTTGAAATCTTTGATGTAAGAACCTTGTCCAACAGTTCCACAATGAAAACCATTCATGACAGAACCATTCTGAATGCAGAATGAATGAACTTTGCTGTTAATTTCACCCCATACAGTTCAATAGCATGGAGCAGCTGTGCATCAACTTCACCAATGAGAAACTGCAGCAGTTCTTCAACCACCACATGTTTGTCCTGGAGCAAGAGGAGTACAAGAAGGAGGGCATTATCTGGGAGTTCATTGACTTTGGTATGGACTTGGCTGCCTGCATTGAGCTGATTGAGAAGGTAAATATATCAGTGAATCTTGATGAAACTGTTGTTGATTTGCCAAGAAGGTTCAAGTGATTACATAATCCTCTCCAATTCTTTTCAAGCCAATGGGCATCTTCTCCATTCTTGAAGAGGAGTGCATGTTCCCCAAGGCCTCAGACACAACCTTCAAGAACAAGCTGTATGACCAGCATCTTGGCAAAACCAAAGCCTTTGAGAAGCCAAAGCCAGCCAAGGGAAAGGCTGAGGCCCACTTCTCCCTGGTGCACTATGCTGGCACTGTGGACTACAACATCGCCGGCTGGCTGGACAAGAATAAGGATCCACTGAATGAGTCCGTTGTGCAGCTGTACCAGAAGTCCTCTGTGAAACTGCTGGCATTGCTTTATCCCCCTGTTGTTGAAGGTATGAAAGTAAAAAGTTCTATTCCACAAAATCGAAAAGATGAAATAAAAATCATCATAAAGATTTTTCTGAAATTCATCAATAGAGTCTGGTGGTGGCGGTGGAAAGAAGGGAGGCAAGAAGAAGGGTGGTTCCATGCAGACTGTGTCCTCACAGTTCAGGGTGAGATTAATTATTACAAAATTGGGCAGAATTTCATGCCTTGCTTTTCAAGATTATTTCAGTCAATATTGAAACTTGCACCACTTACAAGCCTGATGTTGGATCTACAGGAGAACTTGGGCAAGCTCATGACCAACTTGAGGAGCACCCACCCTCACTTTGTGCGTTGCCTGATTCCCAATGAGTCTAAGACTCCAGGTATCTGAGCCACAGAAGCTCATCTGTCTCATTCTGTGATATTTCAACAGTCGGGCTAAAGTGGAGAAATAACTCCAAAATGTCTTGTTCTCAGGTTTGATGGAGAACTTCCTGGTCATCCACCAGCTCAGATGTAACGGTGTGCTGGAGGGTATCAGAATCTGCAGAAAAGGTTTCCCCAGCAGAATCCTCTACGGTGACTTCAAGCAGAGGTATCAGTTGAAACTTTGGTAGGAGTATCAGGCAGAATGCTAAAATAAAATTATGACACTGATCGTTCACTTTCAAACACAAGGTACAAGGTGCTCAACGCCAGTGTAATCCCTGAGGGCCAATTCATTGACAACAAGAAGGCTTCAGAGAAGCTGCTTGGATCAATTGATGTCAACCATGATGAGTACAGATTTGGACACACCAAGGTGAGCAGATTCAAACCTACACTTTACAAGGAATATCGATTTTTTGTTTCATACATTTTGGTTTTAGTTGTGGCAGTATAAAAATTTGTTGTAAATGTAGAAATGAATGGGTCTTATTCAACTATAGTAGTAATGCATGCAACCTTTTATTTTTTAAGGTGTTCTTCAAAGCTGGTCTGCTGGGTACCCTTGAGGAGATGAGAGATGAAAAGTTGGCATCTCTGGTCACCATGACTCAGGCTCTCTGCCGCGGTTACCTCATGAGAAAGGAGTTTGTGAAGATGATGGAGAGAAGGTAAGTTTCTAAAGGAAGTTTTGAAAACTTGTCAAAAATAACTCACCATAAAAACAGAAAATGGCAGTTTTCCAAAACTGTAATCTCTTGGCCACAGGGAAGCCATCTACACCATCCAGTACAATGTCCGCTCATTCATGAATGTCAAACACTGGCCATGGATGAAGGTGTACTACAAGATCAAGCCTCTGCTGAAGAGTGCTGAAACTGAGAAGGAACTGGCCCAGATGAAGGAGAACTACGAGAAGATGCAGACAGATTTGGCTACCGCCCTGGCCAAGAAGAAGGAACTGGAGGAGAAGATGGTGTCCCTTCTGCAGGAGAAGAATGACCTGCAGCTGCAAGTGGCATCTGTGAGTACTCATCAACAGCAGGTGTGTTTGTTTGTGCTTTTTCAAAGCTTGTGTGCTAATGTCTATCCCCATGGAATAATCTAGGAATCAGAGAATCTGTCAGATGCTGAGGAGAGGTGTGAGGGGCTTATCAAGAGTAAGATTCAGCTGGAGGCCAAGCTCAAGGAGACAACTGAGAGACTGGAAGATGAAGAGGAGATCAATGCTGAGCTGACTGCCAAGAAGAGAAAGCTGGAGGATGAATGCTCTGAGCTCAAGAAGGACATTGATGACCTGGAGCTTACCTTGGCTAAAGTGGAGAAGGAGAAACATGCCACTGAGAACAAGGTCCGTCAGCATCCATCTACCTGGTAAATCAAGGAACAATATGGATCACCATGCAATAACATCTTCCTCACAAATGTAGGTGAAGAACCTGACTGAGGAGATGGCCTCTCAGGATGAAAGCATTGCTAAGCTGACCAAGGAGAAGAAAGCCCTTCAGGAGGCTCATCAGCAGACACTTGATGACCTGCAGGCAGAAGAGGACAAAGTCAACACTCTGACCAAGGCCAAGACCAAGCTTGAGCAGCAAGTGGATGATGTAAGTTCACAAAGTTTACTTGGATTGGAAAAGGAAGTTTCTTCTTGAATGTGGTTATAAAAACCTCACTTTAATGTTCAGCTTGAGGGGTCTCTGGAGCAAGAGAAAAAGCTGCGCATGGACCTTGAGAGAGCCAAGAGGAAGCTGGAAGGTGACCTGAAACTGGCCCAGGAATCCATCATGGACCTTGAGAATGACAAGCAGCAGTCTGAGGAGAAAATGAAAAAGTAATGTTGTATTTCAATTACTGGAGCTCTTTCAAGAACCATGATTAACATAAACAACATGATTGATTATTTGTTTTCATCTCACAGGAAGGACTTTGAAATCAGTCAGCTCCTGAGCAAGATTGAGGATGAGCAGTCACTGGGTGCTCAGCTTCAGAAGAAGATCAAGGAGCTCCAGGTGATGTATCTAGAATACCACTGGTCCACTGGTTTCATGCTGGTGTATTTAACACAACACTTCACTGACGGACAACATACCTACATTTAACAGGCCCGCATTGAGGAGCTGGAGGAGGAGATTGAGGCTGAGCGTGCTGCTCGTGCCAAGGTTGAGAAGCAGAGAGCTGACCTCTCCAGGGAACTTGAGGAGATCAGTGAGAGGCTTGAGGAGGCTGGTGGTGCCACTGCTGCTCAGATTGAGATGAACAAGAAGCGTGAAGCTGAGTTCCAGAAGCTCCGCCGTGACCTTGAAGAGTCCACTCTGCAGCATGAAGCCACTGCTGCTGCTCTTCGCAAGAAGCAGGCTGACAGCGTCGCCGAGCTGGGAGAGCAGATCGACAACCTCCAGCGTGTCAAGCAGAAGCTTGAGAAGGAAAAGAGTGAATACAAGATGGAGATTGATGACCTCTCCAGCAACATGGAGGCTGTTGCTAAGGCTAAGGTACACAACACATTCAATGGTATTCTAGTACCAACATTTAAGTCACTATGAATGGGTCAGTTTTTATGACTTAGATCTTATTTCTCTTGTTGTGATCAGGGTAACCTGGAAAAGATGTGCCGTACACTTGAGGACCAACTTAGTGAACTGAAGACCAAGAATGATGAAAATGTCCGTCAGCTGAATGACATGGGTGCACAGAAAGCACGTCTCCTGACAGAAAATGGTATGCCCTGGCAAAATTATCTGTTGAGTCTTAGGTAGGAAGCACATAAAACACTGATGTACCATGTCCTTTTCACAAAAGGTGAGTTTGGCCGTCAAATTGAGGAGAAAGAGGCTCTCGTCTCCCAGCTGACCAGAGGCAAGCAGGCCTTCACTCAGCAGATTGATGAGCTGAAGAGACAGATTGAGGAGGAGGTTAAGGTGAGAAAAAAATCATGCAAACAAGCACATTTTACAATCAGAAAATACACATTTTGCACACTAAACACAATTTCTCACACCAGGCCAAGAACGCTCTCGCCCATGGACTGCAATCAGCCCGCCATGACTGTGATCTGCTGAGGGAGCAGTTTGAGGAGGAGCAGGAGGCCAAGGCTGAGCTGCAGCGTGGAATGTCCAAGGCCAACAGTGAGGTGGCTCAGTGGAGAACCAAGTATGAAACTGATGCTATCCAGCGCACTGAGGAGCTTGAGGAAGCTAAGTGAGTAACCACCAAATAAACTTCATCAGAAATACTGCAGACTGCAGATTGCAGTCTTAGTTTCCTGTTCATATAGGTTGTTCAACTTACATTTTTGTTGTATTGTTGAAAACAAAACATTTTGTAAAACAAGTTCTAAAACTGATCTTAATATACTTTACTGAGAAATTATTTTTCTTTTAACAGGAAAAAGCTTGCCCAGCGCCTCCAGGAAGCTGAGGAACAGATTGAGGCCGTGAATTCCAAGTGTGCCTCTCTTGAGAAGACCAAACAGAGGCTCCAGAGTGAGGTGGAGGACCTCATGATTGATGTGGAGAGAGCCAATGGTCTGGCTGCCAACCTGGACAAGAAGCAGCGGAACTTTGACAAGGTTTAAACATATATTACTTCTGGATAGATGCCTTGAGAAACTTAAAATACAAATCTAATTGTTTTCATATTCTTACATTGTCAACTGACCACTTTTCATCGTATCATCCAGGTGCTGGCAGAATGGAAACAGAAGTATGAGGAGGGCCAGGCAGAGCTTGAGGGAGCTCAGAAAGAAGCTCGTTCTCTCAGCACTGAGCTGTTCAAGATGAAGAACTCCTATGAGGAAGCTCTGGATCAGCTGGAAACCATGAAGCGTGAAAATAAGAACCTGCAGCGTGAGTTTTGACCAGATTGGCTTTGTAAACAAATCTGCACTATAATCACCAGCTGTGTATTTATTTATATATTTCATATTCATATTGGACATTTTGTGGCTAAACATCACTTAATACATGTGTCTTTCCACAGAGGAGATCTCTGATCTGACTGAACAGATTGGTGAGACTGGCAAGAGCATCCATGAGTTGGAGAAGGCCAAGAAGCAGGTGGAGACCGAGAAGTCAGAGATCCAGACAGCTCTTGAGGAGGCTGAGGTACACATGTTAATAGACTTTTTATCTTAAACAAATGGAAATCTTAAATAAGAGAGATAATCAGGTAAAAAAAAACGTTGAAGGCAGAGTGAATATTTATTACCTCTTGCCAATAGGGAACTCTGGAACACGAGGAGTCTAAGATACTGCGTGTCCAGCTGGAGCTCAACCAGATTAAGGGTGAGGTGGACAGGAAGTTGGCTGAGAAAGATGAAGAGATGGAGCAGATCAAGAGGAACAGCCAGAGGGTCATCGACTCCATGCAGGGCACTCTGGACTCTGAGGTCAGGAGCAGGAATGATGCCCTGAGAATCAAGAAGAAGATGGAGGGAGACCTGAACGAGATGGAGATTCAGCTGAGCCATGCCAATCGCCAGGCTTCTGAATCCCAGAAGCAGTTGAGGAATGTCCAGGCACAGCTGAAGGTATCTCAAGGCAAAGAGTAGTCGCACAAAATATGGTCAATGCACCTATATTTCAACATTCTATGAATCATTGGCTGATGTCTTCCATCAGGATGCACAACTGCACCTTGACGATGCTGTCAGAGCTCAGGATGACCTCAAGGAACAGGCTGCTATGGTGGAGCGCAGAAACGGTCTCATGATGGCTGAAATCGAGGAACTTAGAGCTGCTCTGGAGCAGACAGAGAGAAGCCGCAAAATTGCTGAGCAGGAGCTGGTGGACGCCAGTGAGCGTGTTGGACTTCTGCACTCTCAGGTGAGTAAACCATCATTGTTTTCAGTGATACGAATAATCTAATGATTTTGATCACATCAAAACCCACCATATTACTACCTGAGTGACAAATCCTGTTTGACTCTAGAACACAAGCCTCATGAACACCAAGAAGAAGCTCGAGACTGATTTGGTCCAGATCCAGAGTGAGGTGGATGACACTGTCCAGGAAGCAAGAAATGCAGAGGAGAAGGCCAAGAAGGCCATCACTGATGTAAGCTGACATATTTATTATCCATATATTTTTACTTCATGTGCGATGCATTTCAAGGTACTTTAGACATTTTATGCTGTCTCCTCTAGGCTGCCATGATGGCAGAGGAGCTGAAGAAGGAGCAGGATACCAGCGCTCACCTGGAGAGGATGAAGAAGAACCTGGAAGTTGCTGTTAAGGACCTGCAGCATCGCCTGGATGAGGCTGAGAACCTTGCCATGAAGGGTGGCAAGAAGCAGCTCCAGAAACTTGAGTCTAGAGTAAGACAGTTCTGTCTTCCTGTGCTCTGTATGTCACAGTTAAACAAATATGTGAAATGAAGGATCGTAAATATTTCACACATTTTCCTCTTCTTTGCAGGTGCGTGAGTTGGAGACAGAGGTTGAGGCTGAGCAGAGACGTGGAGCTGATGCTGTTAAGGGTGTTCGCAAATATGAGAGGAGGGTGAAGGAGCTCACTTACCAGGTAATTCATCCATCATTTCCATGTGTAGAACATTTCACTCAATTTTAATTAGACGCTAAATTGGGAAATGTGTTTTTTTTTATTTCAGACTGAGGAAGACAAGAAAAATGTTACCAGGCTGCAAGATCTGGTTGACAAGCTGCAGCTCAAGGTGAAGGCCTACAAGAGGCAGGCTGAGGAAGCGGTAAGCACAAACCTTTACTCCACATCATGGGAACTTGGGCCAGTGTCATTATTATATCATTTTCAACTGATGCAGTCAGTGTTTTTGATCAATCAACTGCATTTCTATGTCTTGTTTTTCAGGAGGAACAGGCCAACGTCCACCTCTCTAAGTGCAGGAAGATCCAGCATGAGCTGGAGGAGGCTGAGGAGCGTGCTGACATTGCTGAGTCTCAGGTCAACAAACTGAGAGCAAAGAGCCGTGACTCTGGAAAGGTAAGGCTTGAAAGACATGGATCGGCGCTGTTTTAAAGGGGAAAGTCATGCAAAACACACTTAAACTTAGCCTACATAAATGGATGCATTTTTTCACTTGATGTAATTAATAATTTGTCATATTTTCAGGGCAAAGAATCCGCTGAGTGAACCACGCTGCAGGACAGTTTCAAAATCATATAATATGATGTGAAACATAATAAAATAATATCAAAACTGTTGTCTGGCTATCCAACCCTTCTTCACTCTCAAGAGGCAATGGATCACTGTGTCACATATACAATACACAATACACAATATTGTTTTGGAGTCATATTTCAACAAAAGATACAGCAGGTTCGAGTACAAACTTCATTTAATATTAATTTTTATTAACCATCAAATGCTTGTGAGTCTGCTATACAACCAAATGGAGCACACAACCATCAAATCCCAGGAACTAGAGCGGGAGGAAGGGGAAGTGGAGACAGTGTTTGAAGTTGGGCGTCCTGGGATAGGTCTCATATCTCAGGGTTCTGGAGAATGGACCAGTGCCCCAGCCTGTGAGGTGTCCCTTGCAGTGAAAGTGGAGCAGGATTCATGCTTGGATTGGCTAGAGCAGGATCAGAGAAAGGGGACAGATTAGGTGGAGATAGATGGAGTGAAGGGGATGGAGCAAGATCAGGCAGATCAGGAGCAGAATTAGATAGAGCAGGATAAGGTGGTGGGACTAGAACTGGGTCAGAGAGCTCTCGGATCAGACAAAAGGCCCTGCCAGTCTGGGATGACAGTTTGGAGGGTGGGGAAACTGCCTGTTTGGAGGCTGGGGCCCCTCCTGGACAGGAGACAGTCGAAGAAATGGGTCAGGTGTCAACCTCGGAGATTGGACAGAGGGGATACCAGAGACTGGATGGTGGACAGTGGGGTTTTGGAGGGGACATGAGACGCTAAGGCCCTAAACAGGACAATGGATGCTGAGGCCCTGGAGAGTACACCAGTTGTCCAAAACAGGGAAAGACAGGGGACCCTGAACAGGGACAGACAGAGGGCCTACAATAACAAAGATGGAGGGCCTAAACAAGAGAGTGGGTGACTACAAGCTGCTGCTTCTGGGCTGTTAGCTGACCCAGAGCCTAGGCCTAGGGTAGGCGAGACCTCCCACCAACCACCCTGAAATGGCTGTGTGGGTGCTGTGTGCAATAGGTCCATGTCTAGCCAGTGAGTACTAGTCACAGATCACTAGGAAGAGAACCCAAGTGCAGTATACAGACATCAAATCACAGTACAGGGGGCTTAATGAATGAGTAGAAACATTAAAACAATCAAGGTTTTGGGGTAGGATCAGGTGGGGGAGCAGGCCAAGTGGACAGGCCACAGAGGCAGACTGGGGAATGGAAACGAAGGTTGCATTCATCAGGACTCAAGTTCGGCAAAGCGATACCCTGGACATTTGGATGATTGTGAATGCTGGCCTGGACTCTACAATGGACAGAAAAAGTGGGGGGTGAGTAGGAGAAATAGTAATTATGATCTATGAAATTATTCAATTAAAATGGCAAGAAGAGTGAGAGGCAGATAAGACGCAGGTGCTTTCACTGCAGAAGCAGTGATCAATGTAATGAACTGGATACATCATGAATCAGGACCAAGACCCAAAAACACGGACACCAAACTTTTTTTGATGAAGTTCATTAACCACTGCGAAAAGAGCAGTAGCAGGCCAAAGCCTGAGAAAGTTAGCATGCTTGCTTTGCAGGGCCTGCTAGCAGGGGGGCTATTCTCTCAAAGAAAAGTTTGTGATCACTGGTGTCGAGTAGACGAACGAAGCACGGACACAGGGACACAGGAGAATCAGGGAAAGCCGAGTCAAAGGCAGAGTTCTGGTCACCGAGGCAGATTTTTAGAAACAAGAGAAAAGAATAGGAACTGAAGGCCAATGGCAGTCAGGCTGAGGCGGGCAGGAGACTTGAACAGGAACTGAAGGCTGAAGGCAGTCAGACTGAGGCAGGCGGGAGAAACGAATCAAGAGTCAGGAACAAAAACGGTCGAAGCCGGCAGTAGTAAAGAGGGTGCTGGAGAGCCTGGAACATGAGTCAAAGACAATCTGGCAATAATTGGGAGCATTAGGTGGGTTTAAATCTACCAGTAATTGCCACAAGCTGTCTCCAAATAGCTGAAAAGGAGCACACCAGACTGTTTTCTTTATCAGTTAAAGTGATTGAAAAACATTAGTAAGCGGCAGGAGTTGGAGGAGTGAGGGAGAAATAGACAGAGAGAGGACAAGGCATATACAGAGAGAAAGTGGGATCACAACTTTCCTTTTTCATTTGCAGTTTTATGTTTATATGTCCAAAAACATCACACCTGTTTTGACTACAGTACATCAGGGTGGCCCCTGACCAAAATGGGGTTTCCTATTCCCATGTGTTTTCATGGCCAGGAGTTTGAATGTTATGTGACTTGGATGCACAATCATAAGACAGATGAACGTATGTAGCGTGCAGGGAAATTGCCACCGCCTTGTAGGGGTTATTTCAGTGCTAAAATCCAGGTATGACTGAGCAGGACAGGATCTAGGTCCCCCTGGCCCATTGCGTATAGCCTCGGAGTACAAGTAAATGAACAAGCTATTTCCTGTTCAGCAGTCTGGCTTCCGCAAAGAACCACTTAGACAGGATGAAGTGGGCTTCAGGATACATAAAATGTCCGGAGGCTACCTGAAGTGTGTGTGTGTGGTGAGTGAAGGGTGAGTATTGAACCCACCTGGCACCACTCCCTTAATCTGTCGATTATTTGTTCGATTAATCAATTAATCAGCTAAAAAAAACACACATTTTATTTACAGTCCACTCATGAAGACAGTGGCACATTCAAAAGATCAAGAGCTGTGGAAAGCTCTCCCAGCAAGCGCCACTGATCTGCTTTTGAATCCTGGTACCTTTTTCCCATCTGTGTGACAGAGGGGTCGTATAGTGTTGCTGCTACAGGCCATCTTTGCTCAATCAGTCGCTCGATCCTGTAGCATGTGCTATTCCACCTGGTACTTACGTCCTGCACAAGCTTTTTTACCTGCTCAGATGGGCCCATTTGTTTCTGTTTTTCTTTTAACTTGTTGCTGGCTAGCTCGCTTTTTTCAAATGTTCCACAAGACATCTTGCTGCCCCGACAGCCTTCTCGATGCTTGGGTGCTTCAGTGCAGTGTGGATCACAAGCTGCAAGGTATGGCTTGTGCACAGAGGACCACCCATGCTTCTCTTCCAATATATTTGCTGCCGCCACAACGTTGGTCCCATTGTCATGCACAATGGCAATGATCTTGCTAGGAGGAATTTTAAACCTAGCTACAACTTCCTCCAATCACTCAGCGATGTTGACTGCAGTATGTCCCGTAGTGGCATGGTGGTAAGGCAAACTGACTGCATGTTCCACTCATCTGTGATGTAATGGCATGTAATGCCAAGGGAGGCTTCGCTGGCCACACTTGTCCAGACATTCGTGGTGAGAGCAATTTTGGTGCTGTTGTTGCTTATTGCAGTCATCACCTCCTGGGCTGCCTCTTGATAGTTTTTCTCTGTCAGCTTTGTAAAATGGGTCCTTGAGGGCAGAGTGTAATTAGGCTGTAGGGCGTGGATCATGCCTTTGAAGCCATCATCATCAACCATGGATACAGGCCTCATGTCAGTCACCAGCATGTTCAAGATGCTGTCCAAAGAGCTGCTTGCTGTCGTGTACATGGTGCATTATTTGCCACCAAGAAGCCACTCATTCTGAGTTGTTTCTGAAATAAGATTGTATGAGTATACATTAAGCACAAATATTAATTTCATAACATTTCTGTTCATTTTAATGAATGCTTAATATGGGCAAGTACAGACTAAAGTTTTTTTGTCATATAACAGATGATACACACATGCGCGTGTTTGTATTTCCCTGTAGGCAAGGGACACGTCGTTTGGTTTATCTAACGTCGATTCTCACTGGTTGCTCTCCATCCAGCATGACAAACATAACTTAGCCACTAACTAACGTTAAACTTGTAATACGTTGTTAGCCGGATATTCTTGTTGAGATGGATGGCGATAAAACAGCAGAAGCTAGGGAACTATTTGCTGTGAGATTAACATTTCATCACTTCAAAACACTGCGCATATGAGTCTAAGCTTTTGTTAAATGAAGATCAAGATGAAGACTTTGTAGTAACGTAAGATAACTTACCCAGCCGAGCTCCCCTCGCTGTCATCATCCAAGACTCCCACGTTTTCTCTTCAAATGTTCTTGCATGACTGTGTAATCAAGTTTGTTGCCAACAAATTTAATCATCGATTTTTATCGATTTTATCAATTAGTTGTTGCACCCCTCAAGTTAACCAAACAACATTCTGGTTTACCACAATAAGAATGTTTACCATTTAAAAACAACAATTTTTTGTACCCTTACATTTATCTTTCGAAACATCCAAAAGAGTAATCAAAATGTAAAACAGGAAAATATATTGGTGAGGGCATTGTCAGAATGCACAGAAAAGCAGCCTTGTCTCCTTGTCTGCGCACCATGAACCAATCCGCGTTCGGGAGAAACACGGGGAGAAAGCGCGGCAAGACGACACGCATGCGCTTTGAGAGTGCATGTGAACTGCTGTGACGTCACACTGTGCTGTGAAACTTTTTAGTGACTTTTCTCCCATTAAAATTTTTTTTGATGAATTCATGAAGTCCATGAATTAAAAATATGCAATAGAAAGATCAGTAATGATCTGTCTACAGCTGAGGACGTCCTGTCAACAGTTTTACAGCCGTCTCTTTTACTATTGCCGTCTATGGGGAAAATGCTTTTTGGGCCCAATGGGATTTCTGGTGCAATACCAGGGTTGGCCACTGGGAAAAATAGGCTGGCCGGCAGAGGGGCGGCGCCCTATCCAGTTCTCATTATACATCCATGGTACCGACAAGCGGCGCAGGAAGGTTTTTTTGAACTGGGCGGGACAAAGCTTTGTCCCACCCAGTGCATTCGAATCTGGGTGGGTCGAATCCCACCTGTCCCACCCTCTATCTGCGTGGGCAAGGTGTATCTGACTGAGCACCGGCGCAAAAGCAGCTCAGTTCAGCTCAGAGATGTTCGTCAGTATATGTGATAAAATGTAGTGTGCTGATATTACCCGCCAACAGCGGAGACCACGTCGTAGATGCCGGATGGATGGCAGGGTGATCTCGTCTCAGGTATATCCACAGGCTCGCGAAGTTAGCGCCGATATTTAAAGTAAATTTCACTTTTTTAATGCTTTTTTTTCTCACCGGGTAACTCTTTTAGCTGCCGCTCCGTTCCCGGGCTCCCGAGCTTATGTCACTTCCCCTCTCTCTCCCGCTTGTTTACCGTTACACGCCTTCGACTCTTAAAGGTACAGCGCCCATTTGCGCCCGCTACATATACAGTAATTTTTAACAATGATACAAATGTAATTATTGTAATTATGACTAGAAAAAATGAAAACCAAGAGAAACTATCATGTGTTTACAAAACTAAGTAAACATAAAAAAACATAAACATTCTAAAACTAGAAGTAAAACTCCCTTTGTTTTTGTCTTTGTCAATGTCGGATTGATATGAAATCAATTTATTTGGCTCAAGCAATTTGGCATGAGCTGGAGGCACCATACAGCACTTCATGGTTTATTTATTTACTTCTCGTTTTTTCTCCGAGTACCTCCAAGTAGCAGGCTCCGGGAAGGAGCAGGCAACCATCATGGACTGCTTTCACCGAAGACCAAGTAGCTGCTGGTTAGTAAACAGATAGGATCACCAGAAGTGGGGAAAATGCACATGTTAATATGTTTATTGAGACCGGTATGTCTCTGTTTGACTTTGATGTGTTCAAAAAGTTCAGCTTCTCCCTCGAGCCAAAATTCAAATCAGCCAAGGCTCCATGAGTAAATAACCTGAATGGAGGGAAAAGCAAAGCTCAAACTGAAAGAGATGTTAAAGGACACGAGAAAGATGATTTGTGTGATAGCATCTCTCTTGGGTGTGTCTGCATGCTTTTATGACACATTAGAAGCATGGGGTATAGCAGAAGACAAGTTACTGCTCATTGTGACTGATGACTCGAATGTAATCAAAGCTTGATGTTGCTTGAGGTTGCTTAAAGATAAGAGCCAAGCACAAAATTAGGGGTCCATAGATGGCTCACAGGCCCTGCCAGGAGGTGCTGGAGGTGGTCTGGATGAACTGTGGATGGAATCGGAGTCCGAGGGGACAGACAACGAGGAAGAGGAGACTGGAGACCTCACTGAGTGTAGTTATAGTGCCATATACAGTAATCATATTGACTTTTATTTGGTTAGAAAATATAACAATATGATGTACAGAAATAAATGTTGTAAGCTTTCATTGATATTAACCCCATAGAGTTAAAAAAAGAGGAAAATGATTGCACTCATATACATACTATCCTAACCCTATCCTAAATCTAGAATGCCAGTCCAAATTTATATTTATACTTCAATGATTTTTTTTGTTGTTTTTTTGTTTCACATTGACATCATAGTTATTGTCATGTCATAATTTTGTATCTAACATTGGAGTTCATTGTCATTGCCACTCAAACTGCAGCACACTCCCCTCATACTGTCATTCAGAAATACCATTTACTTGCCTCTTATATCAAGGTTAATCTGTCATTGAAAAATTACCCCGGAGCCAACAGTCTGGTGAACAAAATCAAACAGGGTGTGTTTAACGAGACACCGTTGCAGTTCTGGAGATCAAGAGAGGCTGTATATCCAAAACTTCCCTCTGTGGCACTAGATCTTGTTGGTGCCCCTGCCTCACAAGCCTTTGTGGAGCGCATCTTGTCAGTGTGTGGACTATTGTTATCTGGCCTAAGGAACAGAGCAACCATATCTCTGGAGCAGCGTGTTTTACTCAAGATTAACAAGAAATTGTTGCTCGACTGAAGTTTCTCTCTTTGTCACGCACACTCACACACGCATGCATTCATTATGTTTGGTCAGCTGATAAAAACCTGTTATAGTTAATGTAGATAAGCTTAAAGTTCTGACAGTGAAATAAGGGTTTATTTGTTTGAAATATTCAGTGTTCTCTGAATTCCCAGTGCCCCATACAGTGCAAGTTCCTTTGTAAAAGAACTATCGTTGGACAGAACACGTTGTAAGGTTACCTTAGAAGAGTTAAGTTCATCAGCATCAAGCTGAGGTGGAGAAATGTGTTATCAGTTGTCTGGCTCTGTGCACTACCAGACTACCAGAAGGGTTTATAACATTTGCTGTATTCACTTGATATATTTGACTTGATGATATAATGCAAGCTACTGGATTTTTGTATGTTAATTTAATTTATCTTTGAGTTTTTTATTTTGGTCAAAAAATCTCTTCACCTGTAGAGTGTATTGGGTTTTTGAGCTTGTTCATGTTATTCTCAGATTGACCTCCCTCTCTTGGCTGTTGACTCTTGGCTGTCAAGAAATGTGACGTGTTTCAGGAATGGGTTTACTTCTTTTGATCAAGGACCAAGTGTCTATTGGCTATTCTGATTTGTACCAGGCAGCCACATTCTCTGTATTCAACACCAGAAGCAGTATTACACACATTTTGTACTTAAGGTAGGAACTGTTATGGTTGTCATGGATGGTTGGTTGATCAACAGTAATTGAATACATTTTTTGACATGGTGTCTTGAGATTTATTTCACAATACTTACTCTGATCTTTTGAATCATTCACTTGAAAAATTAAGTATGAAAAATTAAAACCTAAGCATTAGGAAAAATACGAAAACTAATAGTTCTGAATTGGAGGAGAAAAAAGTCAAGACTAATTCAAACAAAAATTTAAAATGTAAAACTATTATAACCCTGCCAAGAAGAACACTGACCCCAGATTTACACATCTTGCAAAACTGCACCATTAATGCTGCATGACGTCAACAGAGCTGATACACAAACACTTTAGTCAATAAGTCCATTTACTCAACCTGTGTACTGTTCTGACACTGGTCCGTCACTACACCTTAAATTCTATGGGCACATTCTAAGTATGATGGGGTTCTTTTTTTTTGACAAACAAAAGTTGGAAAGGTTGGTGCACCAACTAGCAAATTAACAGCATTTAGTACAGCATAGCTGGAATATACAGCATAGCATTTGTCAAGGAACATAAGTATCCTGCCATTTTTCAAAATAAAAGTACCCGATTTACCTCTTTGAAACGTCATAATACGCATGGGCAAACTCAAGAGACGGAAAAGAAATGAACGGGAGGCGGAGAGAAGATGGATGAGAAAACTTTAATCACCGAGGTCGAAGAGCACCTCTAACAGGCTCAACCCGATATGTGTGTGCAGATGTCTTCGCGTACAGGTGTGTGGCGTCACCGGGGTTCTGCAAGCAGTGCGGAGCGGAGCGGTAGGAGAGAGAAAGAGACGAACGTCAGCTTGGAGATACTACATTGTTTGACGCATTGTTTTGTTTTCGTTCAACCATGTAACAGCCAAGAACGGAGAGAGCGATACTGCAAATAAAGCGCTCTACAACACAGACGAGATCCTCTTGATCCAGCTGTTCTCCTCTCGTTGCTCTGTAAAACTGACCTGCTTCTCATGCTTAAACCCACCACACATGTTTTCCCTCAGTGGCGTGAGAGACACGAATCTCGCAGCCGCAGGGTGACCAAACGTCCTCCTCTCCCCGGAGACGTCCCTTCTTTCTCATCCAGTGCGGGACATGCGGGGGGATTTTCTAAATTGCTGAAAAGGTTGGGGTTTTCAATCGACATCAGTCGACTTGCACAGGCCGTCCTGAGTGTGGCCCGGCGACGCGCTTGAGTGCACGAACGAGAGAGAGAGAGAGAGAGATAGAGAGAGAGGGAGGGAGGGAGAAAGGGAGGGAGAGAGGGAGCGAGAGAGAGAGAGCGAGAGCGAACTCTGGCGCACCAGCAACCCACAAGCAACAAATAAAACCCCAACAAAACCTCGTAAACCACAACTTGTACTGTAACAAAGACGGGAAATTACACTTTGAATACACATTGATATTATATTTAGGAGCATTAATCAAGAAATTATAAAACTTTACTGAGAGAGGCATGCTATTTTGAGGCAGCTAATTGACTATATATTATATTATATGTCCATCCTGTCTGTCTGACTGAACTTGTATGTTATATTTTGCAATCAGTCTGTCTGCCGACACTCATTCTAATTTAACCGCTATATCACGCAGTCACAGGCGTAGACACAAATGCATGGGATTCCCTGCAGTGTCTTACGGACTCACTGTGAATATGCAGGGCGCAGACAGCTGAGTTTATGCACTCAAAGAACCTGCAATACAACCAGTAAAGCAGTTTCAGATCCAAGGCAGAATCTAAGATGTGTGAAATGTTGGATACATTTGATATGAATCCTGGTTTGGTATTGCTTAAATCTTCTGTACACACAGATTGTTGGGTATACTTAAATCATCTGTACACACATGCAACAAATAAAACCCTTAGAAAACCTAATAAAACATAACTTGCACAATAACAAATGATTAAGATGTAAAACTACACTTTAAATGCACACTATAATCATATTGAGGAACAATTAATTAAGAAATTATAAATATGGCATCTCAATTTCAGGCAGTACACTGACTTGAAGAAGACATTCCTCCAATTACATGTCCATCCAATCTGTCACAGATGCTATTCTGACCTTGTATATATTTTTTCACCTGTTTGTCCATTGCAAGTATTCTCATCATATCCTGCTCAAAACTAGAACTGCTGCATTTGGAGAGCTTCTTTTGATAACAGCATTAAGGAGGGAGAATATATGGGAGAAAGAAAAAACTAAAATCTTCATGAACTTTCAAGAAGATAAATTAAAAAAGCAAATCTCTTAGTTTCTTATCTCAACATCAATAAAGCATTTTATTTTGGAGTGCTCATAAAAACTGGTACGTTTTGTTATGATGAATTAATGGGATGCATTAATTAATGCATGATCAAAATAAGATCCTATGAATCAAATTTAATTAATAAAAACAAAGCAAATTACCAATTGTTAAAAATAATTACTGAAAAATACCTATTGGTGGAACTACACACTGACATACTTAGATTTCAAGTAATATCAGTTAAGCAAAAGAGTGTCCATACTTTCTGAAACATGAAACATCAGCTGTATTCAATCCTTGTGACACATGTTTGTGCCTTCGCTGTCTGCCTCACCACATTTGGCATGCATACCAATTTTAACCTTGGCCAAGTCAGCAACCCTATTCAATATAAGCAGCACTTGAGGTAATGGTAGTGTGTGTGACAGAAGACCTGAGAGTACCTGCTTGTGGTAAAACTTCTCTTCTCTTACAATTCAGACAAATTTCATGTCTTTTTTATTTTAAAAGTGACAAAAAGGGAAATAATTGTTTAATCTATCTTTTTACACCTTATTTACCCAAAACTGTTTTGGCAGGACTGGTGAATTCTGAAGCAAGAGCGAGGAGAAGGTACAAAGAAATTACTTTTAACAATTAACTTAATGAAATCACTGTTAAATTATTTCATTGGCAAGCAAGTCTGAAAAGACATTAAATAAGTTTTCTGTACCTGTACCAAAGAGCTATGAAGTAAAACTTGAAGTTTAAGTTCTATTCATTTCTATTAGTCTCAAATAAGGTCCTTTGTAATTGTCCAACAGACATTCACCGCCACCATGAGTACGGACGCGGAGATGGCCGTTTATGGCAAAGCTGCCATTTACCTCCGTAAGCCAGAGAAGGAGAGGATTGAGGCTCAAAATGCACCCTTTGATGCCAAATCTGCCTGCTATGTGGCTGATGCCAAGGAGCTGTACCTGAAGGGAACAATCCTCAAGAAAGATGGTGGCAAAGTCACTGTCAAAGTCCTGACCACTCAGGAGGTTGGTATCATGAGGCAAGAGTGAGTGGTGGATTCAAGATGATCAGTTCTCATTGAGACAACTTTCCTGTTGCAGGAGAGGACAGTTAAAGAAGATGACGTCTCTCCAATGAATCCTCCCAAGTTTGACAAAATTGAGGACATGGCCATGATGACCCATCTCAATGAAGCCTCTGTGCTTTATAACCTCAAAGAGCGTTATGCAGCATGGATGATCTACGTAAGACATTCTATCTATTGGCCAAGAGACATATTAAAAGTGGAATATATAGAAAGAGTTAACTGCTAAATCTCTGTGATTACTTTTAGACCTACTCCGGGTTGTTCTGTGCCACTGTGAATCCCTACAAGTGGCTCCCAGTGTACGATTCTGAAGTTGTAAGTGCCTACAGAGGCAAGAAGCGTATGGAGGCTCCACCCCACATCTTCTCTGTCTCTGACAACGCTTATCAGTTCATGCTTACTGGTAGGTTATCAATATATGCATGTAGGATTAGTCAGTATATGTTTGATTGAAGAAATACAGTTAATTCCTTTCTCTTTGTTTAACAGATAGGGAGAACCAGTCTGTCCTGATCACGTAAGTTACACATTTGTTGACTTTAACATATCCAAGTAATATGAGCACATTCTAAAAGAAATCTGTCTCTATACCCAGTGGAGAATCTGGTGCTGGAAAGACTGTGAACACAAAGCGTGTCATTCAGTACTTTGCAACAATCTCAGTTGGTGGGGATAAGAAGAAGCAGGACACATCGAAGGTGAAATCCATGAACTGGATGATGACATTGAATGATCTTTGAAATCAGCTTTTTTCTGAAATGTCTGACATCACTTCTTCACCTGCGTTGTAGGGCTCACTTGAGGATCAGATTATTGCAGCCAATCCTCTGCTGGAGGCCTATGGTAATGCCAAAACTGTGAGGAATGACAACTCCTCTCGTTTCGTAAGTATGCAGTGATATCTTCTCAGAGCAGAGGTCTTTAAATGGTCCAAGTGAAGAGATGTTAAAAATCACTTTGTTCCAAACAGGGTAAATTCATCAGAATCCATTTCGGCACCACTGGCAAACTGGCTAGTGCTGATATTGAGACATGTAAGTAACAATTCCCTTAGCGCCCACATGTTTGAAACAAAGATTTGATTTGGCTCTAACTCATGAACAACATTTATAGACCTGCTGGAGAAGTCTAGAGTGACATTCCAGCTTCCTGATGAGAGAGGCTACCACATCTTCTACCAGATGATGACCAACCACAAGCCTGAGCTGATTGGTAAACACATTGAGTGACTGCACAATGTTTAACTGAAAACCCGAAACTCTTCAGTATCAATCTTACCCTGATTTCTCATTTGCAGAAATGGCTCTCATCACCACCAACCCCTATGACTTCCCCATGTGCAGCATGGGTCAGATCACTGTGGCCAGCATTGATGACAAAGTTGAGCTGGAAGCCACTGATGTGAGTGATCTCCATCTTACTTTCATACTTAAATATGCTAGTCCTTGTGCTGAGAATTATGCATGTTGCTGAAACAGCTCGATTGAGTGTATTCTCGAAAGTGATAATATTTTGTCTGCACACCTCTCTGAAAACAGAACGCCATTGATATCCTGGGCTTCACTAATGAAGAGAAGGTCAGCATCTACAAGATGACTGGTGCTGTCCTCCACCATGGTAACATGAAGTTCAAGCAGAAGCAGCGTGAGGAGCAGGCTGAGCCTGATGGCACAGAGGGTGAGTATCAATTATCTTCAATTATCCTTGAGACTTGAATATGTTTTCAAATGCAGTGAAAAGCTTTATTGTTCTTCATGTAAAATATATTAACCTGTAAATGACTGAACCGTTTTAAGATGCTGACAAGGTCGCCTACCTGCTGGGTCTGAACTCTGCTGACATGCTGAAGGGTCTGTGTTATCCCAGAGTGAAGGTCGGAAATGAGTTTGTCACCAAGGGACAGACTGTACCTCAGGTAAGAGCTAGAATAATGTTTTAACACAAATAGGAAAGGAATAACGTTAAAAGAAGTATTGTTTTTTAATGTATTTTAATGTATTCCATTAGAGGTCCAGGCCAGAATAATAGTGTTTCACTCAATGCATTACTGACCAAAATATAATATTCTTTTATACAGGTGCTGAACTCAGTGACTGCCCTGGCCAAGTCTATCTATGAGAGGATGTTCTTGTGGATGGTCATCCGTATCAACCAGATGTTGGACACTAAACAGCCAAGACAGTTCTTCATTGGTGTCCTGGATATTGCTGGCTTTGAAATCTTTGATGTAAGAAACTTATCCAATAGTTCAACAATGAAAACCATTTGTGACAGAATCATTCTGAATTCAGGAATTTTGCTTTTCATTTCACCCCTTACAGTTCAACAGCATGGAGCAGCTGTGCATCAACTTCACCAATGAGAAACTGCAGCAGTTCTTCAACCACCACATGTTTGTCCTGGAGCAAGAGGAGTACAAGAAGGAGGGTATTATCTGGGAGTTCATTGACTTTGGTATGGACTTGGCTGCTTGCATTGAGCTGATTGAGAAGGTAAATATTTCAACTTGTGTGTGTGAAACTGTTGTTGATTTGCCTAGAAGTTTCATGTAATTACATAATCTTCCCCAATTCCTTTCAAGCCAATGGGCATCTTCTCCATCCTTGAAGAGGAGTGCATGTTCCCCAAGGCCTCAGACACAACCTTCAAGAACAAGCTGTATGACCAGCATCTTGGCAAAAACAGAGCCTTTGAGAAGCCAAAGCCAGCCAAGGGAAAGGCTGAGGCCCACTTCTCCCTGGTGCACTATGCTGGCACTGTGGACTACAACATCGCCGGCTGGCTGGACAAGAATAAGGATCCACTGAACGAGTCCGTTCTGCAGCTGTACCAGAAGTCCTCTGTGAAACTGCTGGCATTGCTTTATCCCCCTGTTGTTGAAGGTATGAAAGTAAAAAGTTTTATTCAAAAAAATCAAAACACAAAATAAAAATCATGTCTTTGTGAACATTTTTCTGAAATTCATCAACAGAGTCTGGCGGTGGCGGTGGAAAGAAGGGAGGCAAGAAGAAGGGTGGTTCCATGCAGACTGTGTCCTCACAGTTCAGGGTGAGATTCATGATTGCAACACTGGGCAGAATATCATACCTTGTTTTTATAGATTATTTCAGTCAATATTGAAACTTGCACCACTTACAAGCCTGATGTTGGATCTACAGGAGAACTTGGGCAAGCTCATGACCAACTTGAGGAGCACCCACCCTCACTTTGTGCGTTGCCTGATTCCCAATGAGTCTAAGACTCCAGGTATCTGAGCCACAGAATCTCATCTGTCTCATTCTGTGATATCTCAACAGTCGGGCTAAAGTGGAGAAATAACTCCAAAATGTCTTGTTCTCAGGTTTGATGGAGAACTTCCTGGTCATCCACCAGCTCAGATGTAATGGTGTGCTGGAGGGTATCAGAATCTGCAGAAAAGGTTTCCCCAGCAGAATCCTCTACGGTGACTTCAAGCAGAGGTATCAGTTGAAACTTTGGTAGGAGTATCAGGCAGATTGCTAAAATAAAATTATGACACTGATCATTCACTTTCAAACACAAGGTACAAGGTGCTCAATGCCAGTGTAATCCCTGAGGGCCAGTTCATTGACAACAAGAAGGCTTCAGAGAAGCTGCTTGGATCAATTGATGTCAACCATGATGAGTACAGATTTGGACACACCAAGGTGAGCAGATTCATTGAAAGATCAAACCTGCACTTTACAAGGAATATCATTTTTTTGTTAGATAAATCTTAATTTTGGTTTTGTACAAAATGTGTTGTAAATGTGGAAACAATAGAGACTTAGCCAATTACAGTAGTAATGCATGTATCCTTTCATTTCTTCAGGTGTTCTTCAAAGCTGGTCTGCTGGGTACCCTGGAGGAGATGAGAGATGAAAAGTTGGCATCTCTGGTCACCATGACTCAGGCTCTGTGCCGTGGTTACCTCATGAGAAAGGAGTTCGTGAAGATGATGGAGAGAAGGTAAGTTTCAAAAGGAAGTTTTGAAAACTTAACCAAAAATAAATAAGCATGAACATATAAAATGGCAGTTTTCTATAACTGAAATTTCTTGGCTACAGGGAAGCCATCTACACCATCCAGTACAATGTCCGCTCATTCATGAATGTCAAACACTGGCCATGGATGAAGGTGTACTACAAGATCAAGCCTCTGCTGAAGAGTGCTGAAACTGAGAAGGAACTGGCCCAGATGAAGGAGAACTATGAGAAGATGCAGACAGACTTGGCTGCCGCCCTGGCCAAGAAGAAGGAACTGGAGGAGAAGATGGTGTCCCTTCTGCAGGAGAAGAATGACCTGCAGCTGCAAGTGGCATCTGTGAGTACTCATCAACAGCAGATGTGTTTTTTTGTGCTTTTTCAAAGCTTGTGTGCTAATGTCTATCTTCATGGAACAATCTAGGAATCAGAGAATCTGTCAGATGCTGAGGAGAGGTGTGAGGGGCTTATCAAGAGTAAGATTCAGCTGGAGGCCAAGCTCAAGGAGACAACTGAGAGACTGGAAGATGAAGAGGAGATCAATGCTGAGCTGACTGCCAAGAAGAGAAAGCTGGAGGATGAATGCTCTGAGCTCAAGAAGGACATTGATGACCTGGAGCTTACCTTGGCCAAAGTGGAGAAGGAGAAACATGCCACTGAGAACAAGGTCCGTCAGCATCCATCTACCTGGTAAAACATGGAACAATATGGATCACCATGCAATAACATCTTTCCCACAAATGTAGGTGAAGAACCTGACTGAGGAGATGGCCTCTCAGGATGAGAGCATTGCTAAGCTGACCAAGGAGAAGAAAGCCCTTCAGGAGGCTCACCAGCAGACACTTGATGACCTGCAGGCAGAGGAGGACAAAGTCAACACTCTGACCAAGGCCAAGACCAAGCTTGAGCAGCAAGTGGATGATGTAAGTTCATAAAGTTTACTTGGATTGGAAAAGGAAGTTTCTTCTTGAATGTGATTATTAAAACCTCACTTTAATGTTCAGCTTGAGGGGTCTCTGGAGCAAGAGAAAAAGCTGCGCATGGACCTTGAGAGAGCCAAGAGGAAGCTGGAAGGTGACCTGAAACTGGCCCAGGAATCCATCATGGACCTTGAGAATGACAAGCAGCAGTCTGAGGAGAAAATGAAAAAGTAATGTTGTATTTCAATTACTGGAGCTCTTTCAAGAACCATGATCAACAGCAAAAACATGATTGATAACTTGTTTGTTGTTTCAATCTCGCAGGAAGGACTTTGAAATCAGTCAGCTCCTGAGCAAGATTGAGGATGAGCAGTCACTGGGTGCTCAGCTTCAGAAGAAGATCAAGGAGCTCCAGGTGATGTATCTAGAGTACTACTGGTCATTTCATGCTGGTCTATTGAACACAGCACTTCACTGACAGACAACATACCTACATTTAACAGGCTCGCATTGAGGAGCTGGAGGAGGAGATTGAGGCTGAGCGTGCTGCTCGTGCCAAGGTTGAGAAGCAGAGAGCTGACCTCTCCAGGGAACTTGAGGAGATCAGTGAGAGGCTTGAGGAGGCTGGTGGTGCCACTGCTGCTCAGATTGAGATGAACAAGAAGCGTGAAGCTGAGTTCCAGAAGCTCCGTCGTGACCTTGAGGAGTCCACTCTGCAGCATGAAGCCACTGCTGCTGCTCTTCGCAAGAAGCAGGCTGACAGCGTCGCCGAGCTGGGAGAGCAGATCGACAACCTCCAGCGTGTCAAGCAGAAGCTTGAGAAGGAAAAGAGTGAATACAAGATGGAGATTGATGACCTCTCCAGCAACATGGAGGCTGTTGCTAAGGCTAAGGTGCACAACACATTCAATGGTATTCTAGTACCAACATGAAGATAGTAAATGGTTCAGTTTTTATGAATAAGATCACCAATCTTATTTCTCTTGTTGTGATCAGGGTAACCTGGAAAAGATGTGCCGTACACTTGAGGACCAACTTAGTGAACTGAAGACCAAGAATGATGAAAATGTCCGTCAGCTGAATGACATGGGTGCACAGAAAGCACGTCTCCTGACAGAAAATGGTATGCCCTGGCAAAATTATCTGTTGAGTCTTAGGTAGGAAGCACATCAAACACTGATGTACCATGTCCTTTTCACAAAAGGTGAGTTTGGCCGTCAAATTGAGGAGAAAGAGGCTCTCGTCTCCCAGCTGACCAGAGGCAAGCAGGCCTTCACTCAGCAGATTGATGAGCTGAAGAGACAGATTGAGGAGGAGGTTAAGGTGAGAAAAAAATCATGCAAACAAGCACATTTTACAATCAGAAAATACACATTTTGCACACTAAACACAATTTCTCACACCAGGCCAAGAACGCTCTCGCCCATGGACTGCAATCAGCCCGCCATGACTGTGATCTGCTGAGGGAGCAGTTTGAGGAGGAGCAGGAGGCCAAGGCTGAGCTGCAGCGTGGAATGTCCAAGGCCAACAGTGAGGTGGCTCAGTGGAGAACCAAGTATGAAACTGATGCTATCCAGCGCACTGAGGAGCTTGAGGAAGCCAAGTGAGTAACCACCAAATAAACTTCATCAGAAATAGACTGCAGATTACAGTCTTAGTTTCCTGTTCATATAGTTTGTTCAACTTACATTTTAGTTGTATTGTTGAAAACAAAGCAGCTCAATAAACAAGTTCTAAAACTGATATTAAGATACTTCACTGAGAAAGAAAATATCTTTTTTCAACAGGAAAAAGCTTGCCCAGCGCCTCCAGGAAGCTGAGGAACAGATTGAGGCCGTGAATTCCAAGTGTGCCTCTCTTGAGAAGACCAAACAGAGGCTCCAGAGCGAGGTGGAGGACCTCATGATTGATGTGGAGAGAGCCAATGGGCTGGCTGCCAACCTGGACAAGAAGCAGAGGAACTTTGACAAGGTTTAAACATATATTACTTCTGTATAGAAGCCTTGAGAAACTTAAAATACAAATATAATTGTTTTCATATTCTTACATTGTCAACTGACCACTTTTCATCGCATCATCCAGGTGCTGGCAGAATGGAAACAGAAGTATGAGGAGGGCCAGGCAGAGCTTGAGGGAGCTCAGAAAGAAGCTCGTTCTCTCAGCACTGAGCTGTTCAAGATGAAGAACTCCTATGAGGAAGCTCTGGATCAGCTGGAAACCATGAAGCGTGAAAATAAGAACCTGCAGCGTGAGTTATGACCAGATTGACTTTGTAAACAAATCTGCACTATAATCACCAGCTGTGTATTTATTTATATATTTCATATTCATATTGGACATTTTGTAGCTAAACATCACTAAATACATGTGTCTTTCCACAGAGGAGATCTCTGATCTGACTGAACAGATTGGTGAGACTGGCAAGAGCATCCATGAGTTGGAGAAGGCCAAGAAGCAGGTGGAGACCGAGAAGTCAGAGATCCAGACAGCTCTTGAGGAGGCTGAGGTACACATGTTAATAGACTTTTTATCTTAAACAAATGGAAATCTTAAATAAGAGAGATAATCAGGTAAAAAGGCAGAGTGAATATTTATTACCTCTTGCCAATAGGGAACTCTGGAACACGAGGAGTCTAAGATCCTGCGTGTCCAGCTGGAGCTCAACCAGATTAAGGGTGAGGTGGACAGGAAGTTGGCTGAGAAAGATGAAGAGATGGAGCAGATCAAGAGGAACAGCCAGAGGGTCATCGACTCCATGCAGGGCACTCTGGACTCTGAGGTCAGGAGCAGGAATGATGCCCTGAGAATCAAGAAGAAGATGGAGGGAGACCTGAACGAGATGGAGATTCAGCTGAGCCACGCCAATCGCCAGGCTGCTGAATCCCAGAAGCAGCTGAGGAATGTCCAGGCACAGCTGAAGGTATCTCAAGGCAAAGAGCGGTTGCACAAAATATGGTCAGTACACCTACATTTCAACATGCTGTGAACCTCTTGGCGATATTTTCCCTCAGGATGCACAACTGCACCTTGACGATGCTGTCAGAGCTCAGGATGACCTCAAGGAACAGGCTGCTATGGTGGAGCGCAGAAACGGTCTCATGGTGGCTGAAATCGAGGAACTTAGAGCTGCTCTGGAGCAGACAGAGAGAAGCCGCAAAATTGCTGAGCAGGAGCTGGTGGACGCCAGTGAGCGTGTTGGACTTCTGCACTCTCAGGTGAGTAAACCATCATTGTTTTCAGTGATATGAATAATTTCATGTTTTTGATCACATCAAAATCCATTGTATTATTACCTAAGTGACAAATACTGTTTGACTCTAGAACACAAGCCTCATGAACACCAAGAAGAAGCTTGAGACTGACTTGGTCCAGATCCAGAGTGAGGTGGATGACACTGTCCAGGAAGCAAGAAATGCAGAGGAGAAGGCCAAGAAGGCCATCACTGATGTAAGTTGAAATATGCATTGCCCTTACATTTTTAGCACAGGTGCAATGTATTTTAAGATCTTTTAAATATTTTATGCTTTCTCCTTTAGGCTGCCATGATGGCAGAGGAGCTGAAGAAGGAGCAGGATACCAGCGCTCACCTGGAGAGGATGAAGAAGAACCTGGAAGTTGCTGTTAAGGACCTGCAGCATCGCCTGGATGAGGCTGAGAACCTTGCCATGAAGGGTGGCAAGAAGCAGCTCCAGAAACTTGAGTCTAGAGTAAGACAGTTCTGTCTTCCTGTGCTCTATATTTCACAGTTAAACAAATATGTGAAATGAAGGATCCTAAATATTTCACACATTCTCCTCTTCTTTGCAGGTGCGTGAGCTGGAGACAGAGGTTGAGGCTGAGCAGAGACGTGGAGCTGATGCTGTTAAGGGTGTTCGCAAATATGAGAGGAGGGTGAAGGAGCTCACTTACCAGGTATCTCATCCAACATTTCCATGTGTAGAACATTTCAATCAATTTTAATTGGAAGCAAATCAACAAAAACGGGAAATCTGTCTTTTATTTCAGACTGAGGAAGACAAGAAAAATGTTACCAGGCTGCAAGATCTGGTTGACAAGCTGCAGCTCAAGGTGAAGGCCTACAAGAGGCAGGCTGAGGAAGCGGTAAGCACAAACCTTTACTCCACATCATGGGAACTTGGGTCAATGCCATTGTTATATCATTTTCAACTGATGCAGTCAGTGTTTTTGATCAATCAACTGTATTTCTATGTCTTGTTTTTCAGGAGGAACAGGCCAACGTCCACCTCTCTAAGTGCAGGAAGATCCAGCATGAGCTGGAGGAGGCTGAGGAGCGTGCTGACATTGCTGAGTCTCAGGTCAACAAACTGAGAGCAAAGAGCCGTGACTCTGGAAAGGTAAGTTTTAACAGAAGCACCTTCTGAAAATATTTACTAAACTGAGCATACTCTTCACATACATTATCACGTAGTAAAGTGTGTTCAACAGAAAACAAGAATCAAACTAAAAAAGCATGAATATTGAAAATGTTATGTGATATTAATTTCATCATGTTTATGCTCTCATTTTAATCCTCAATTCATCTGTTTTTACAGGGCAAAGACTCTGCTGAGTAAATGCAGATAGATGCTGGCTGTTGGAAAGTTTCAAATCATATAATATGATGTGAAATATACAACAATAAAACTGTATTTTATCCTGAGTACCTGTCTGCATTATTTTGTCCTCACTGGTTCTCCCTGAGACAGCAAGTGTAAGGTCTGCTTCATTTGGTGTCACAGTATAGTCAAAAATCAAAGATGGTCACAACATTTCTAAACAAGCAATGGTGGATTCAATTACAAGTTAAATCCTCATTTGATACTCTTATGCTTTCATAAATCACAGTGGGGCTCACCAGTATCTTCTTCAGAATCTTCTTAGTTTCTTTCGTAAGTTGTTCTTAAGAAGTTTCTTAAGAAAACCCTACGTCCGATTCATCAACGCGTTCGTAAGCCTCAGACATGTTCGCAGCTGTGTTCTTACTTGATGAGTGCCATTTCTTAAGTTGAGAGGGCAAGCCAGTTGAGTCTGATTAACATAGGATTAGCATAGGTAACCACTCCATCAATGGCCATAAAAGGCCCTGTTAAAGAGACTGTTAGGCTGTGTGGACAGGAAGAAGTAAACAGTAACAAGGAAACGGCAACAAAACGGAGCAAACAACAACAAAATGTCCAAAGCAAAGCAGAAATCAGAAAACTTAAAGAGAGGAAACTTAAACTTAATTTAAACTTACATTGAATTACATTAAATTGTACTTAAACTTAAATTATATTCGGTAGCCTTAATTCGAGCTATACCAGCACAAACAAAAAAGAAGCATGGGAGGCTATCACACGTGCAGTGGACACAGTGTCAGGAGAAGGAGAAAGAAATGGTTTGATGTGAAATCTGAAACTAACAAAAAAAGAAAAGCTAGACCAGTGCATCAGAGCCATCATTGGGGAGTTTTACTTTTACTTTACTTCATTAATGTTAAATCATTGGCACATTAACATTATTTATTTAAAACAAAAAAAATCTATGTCAGTGACAGAATTATCACTGCAATATTGAATTTTGTTCAGTTGTACAAGAGAAGAAAACCCAACCATGCCAACATGTCAGCACTGATATGCATGTACATATACTCCTGAGTGTCCGTAGTATTTGTTCTTACATAAGAATAAATCCTAGATAAGATGAAATTCATGAATGCCACAATCTTCGTAAAATCCTCTTAAGTGGGACTTAAGAACAAATTTGTTCGTAAGAACGGTTTGTGAGTGAGGCCCATTATGTCCCTGGGTCAGAATGCTTGATACTGTGTTAGCACAGTAGATGGAACATTGATAACAGCGATTGTGTCTTGGAACAATCTATCAGTCTTGAGTCTTTGAACGTCTCAGAAGACCACCTGCCTTGATTCAGTCATCTATTTCCAGGCATGGTAGAGTCAGTTTGCTGGTTGCATAGGTCACTGAGTGGCAGACTCCTGTGGCAGAATTCAAGCTATGCTAAAAATGCAAAAACTTTAAACACCCCTTGACCAATACCAGTAGCCTTCCAAGATGTATTGACAGCTCCTTGTCAGACAAAAACACGAGAAACACAACTACACCAACCTGAAAAAGGCGTCTGTTTCAGAGACAGAGTATGTTATCCTTAAATGAGGGAAACTCAAAAAGTTTTCTTTTCCATAAACGGAGGAAGCAGAGTAACTCTGGCACATTTCAGAAAGAGAGACAACTTAAATTCAATGCCAGTTACTATGGCAATTGACTCTGTAAACATAATGTGGTAAGGAGCAGGTTTTCTTCAGTGAACCCTGAGTTTCAAGCTGTCTCATCAGTCATACCCCACAGATTAAACAGTGCCATAACCGTAGCGGGATGTAACAACAGTGTAAAGTGTGCACCGTTAACTCACATCACATCATCACATCATGCTTGGGAAAACACCACAAGTATGACACAAGAAGCAGATCAGTTTCATTGAGTGACAAGATGATTATGACATCTCATTGATGTGGTTGTGTAAAATATGTTGTGGTCGGGCGCTACTATTTTGAAAAATTGCGAAGTGCAGTTTCTCCCTTTTGAAGTGATTTTCAGTTCAATCAGAGTAGTTATGTCCGCATAGTAAGAGTGAGATAGCGTAAGAGCAAAGTGAGAGTCAGAGTAGTTAGTGTTTTACCATGAGCTTCTCGTGAGACATGTGTAAAGTTTCATAGTCTGTTGTTTTGCCTGTTGTTTTGCTTTGCTCTGTGGTGAGGCAGCAAAATAAAACCTGCAAGCGTTCATCTCTGCATCTGAGTCCTCAATTCCACCTGGGCTTGACAAAAATAAAGACCGGATGCTTTCATTTGTTTGGACAAGTTTTGTTTTGTACCAGTGTCTGACTTACGGCTACGCTCTACTGAATGCTGCTGATTTTACCCATCAGTGCTCTGTAGTCGGTCAAAAATAGAAACCCCTCCTATTTGCAGCGTATCTGTAAACCTGACGGTGGAGTGATAGACGAGTGACAGAGCTGAGCCATGCTGCTACACTGGAGGTGGAAATGGACTTATCATCTAAAGTGGTTGCGTATCAGCTCCGGACTGCAGAGAGATGGACCTGATATTACACACGTCACTTACAGTGAATTTCAAAACAAAATTACTATGAAAATAATAACAAAACAAATATTTACATCAGTTTTATAACAACTGAATAATGGTGAGATACCATAACATTAACAATACAAAAAAAAGAAACCAAAACATTATTTAGGGATTTTGGTGAAATTATTTTGAAGTCTCACCTGTTTGAACAATGTTTTTAATTTTCATTTTGAGCTTCTTCTACATTTTTTTTGCCTGTAGGATTGTATCTAGGTGCAACATTTTTTGCCTTAATATCATATTTATATCATATTTTGTGATTGAAAACATGAATAAACTACATTTAAACGTAGGCATCGTGCAGCAGTTTTCTCCCATAAGGACTCCATCTTCTTTGTAGCTGTTGCTGCGTGTTCACTTTAAAATCATTGTAAGAGTGCATTAAAATGTCTATCTATAGCAGAGTAAAATATGCCAAACCTTGTGATGATGGCTTTTTAAAAATCATGCCGCATGCATTTAACACAAGGCGAACATAGTCTGAGTTGACTGAGTTACGATCTCAGCGTAAGTCAACTCAAGGTCAGGACCAGACTCCAAGTTTGCTGAACCTGCTTTCTGAAATGGGCCCCAGGAGGAGGGGGATGAGAGAACACACAAAACACTAGAAAGAATAATAGGTAGTACTGTAAAAACAACAGCCTTACATGAAACGGTCAGAAGAGGATTGACAAGACAAGACAAATTTCATCAACACAAAGTGAGAAATTCTAACGCTGCAGCAGCAAATATACAGAGCAGCAGGCAGACCAACACAGCAGACAGAAAATGAAAAAATTACATAGTATATGGGCATAAAAGAATATAATTTAGTATGTACAAAAAATGTGAAAGGATAGGAAGAAAAAAGGAACAGTGTCACATCAGGAGTGGTTGTTCTAATAGCTGGTAGGTTGATAGATAGATTTACTTTATTGATCCGTGGCGAGGAAGTCAAGCATGAGGAAAGAACACAGTAGGACCCAAACTCACAATTCATCAAGGATGTCTCAGATCGACACAGAGATTTATTCTCACAGGGTTTAGCAGATGGACAAGGCCGTCCATGGAAGGAAAGGAACAAAAATAGCAAGTACAACGGAATTTAAAAAACAAAAAACAAAAAAAACAGAAAACAGGAAAACAAGCAAAATGAAAATTGACACAGGAAGGCAAACCATTAACAGGAAACTGTTATGGTCCATATTTTTTTGTGTTCTCGCTGTCTTTTCTTTTGTTTCGTTGTTGTTTGTCCTCCCCCCTCCTGTCCAGTTCCAACCAGAGGGGAGAAGCACAGCTGCGCCTCATTCAACTGCTCATAAAAGCCTGCCTGTTACTTCTCCTCTTTTTCCAGCCTAGGTGTGATTTTCCAGTCAGCCCCAGCCTTTTACTGTGAGGTCTCTTTTAGTTTTTCAAGTTTTTCCAGTGGACACAGACAAAACACATCTATGAGAAGCCATATACATAGGAGGAAAAACGGTGTATGATGATGATGAGAAAAGATGTGGAAAATAGGATCACAGGATTGTGACATATATATACAAGATATATGTATATATGTATATCTTAATATTATAGCATTATGTAAGGAATGATAAACAATCGATAAACAACTAAGGTACTGAATAATACAGTAATGGAGTATTTCAACAGGACTAAAACAGCAGATAGACGTGGGTTTATTATGTCAGACTGATGTAAGTTGTACAATGCAATAACTGATGATGAATGATCTGTGGAAGCATTTACGTCTGGTCTCTGGGAGCAGCAGTCTGCCACTGAAAGAGCTCTGAAGGAGCTTCGCTCACAAAAATAACCTATTTAGATAGTTAAACAGCACTAAATTTGTCAAGTTTATGACCTCATGTCTCAGTGATATAGGTCCTGACTGGGTGATCCTGGAGCTGGCTTTTGATTGGCCTTTGAAGGGGCTGAAATTCAATCTCATCCTTTCCTTCAAACTTGTTAGACTCTGAACTGACAGAGACATGATATTGTTCAGAGAATATTTTGCATAAGAACCTGCTTCTACAATAACATCTTCTGATTAAACTTTAAATTGAATCAGTCTTTGTAACAATATTTGACATGTAACGTGTGTGTATATACTTTGTCTTTTTGCAGCTAGAGTGCCATTCCACTTAAGCATCCACGTTCTGATTCTATTTTAGAATGAAGAAACAATCTTGTTTTATTGGGTAATTAGTAACTGAAGAGGGAATTTTTGGTATAAGTAGAAAAAGTTGAATTTAAAAATAAAATCATCACAGTTCAGCTAATATTTCTAATTTGCCTAAGCCAAGAAATACTTAAAATTTAAGGAGTCAATAATAGATTTGAATTTGAAGAGGCATTTTAATTTTAAGGCATTCAGTCCACTGGATTTAAGAGGTCCATTCTGTCACAGATGCCATGCTGCCCTTGTCAAACACACAGACATCCAGTAAACATAAAAAACAAAAAACATAAAAAATAAGCCAAATGTAGAATTAGTAAATGAAACCAATAGCGAAACTAAACACTAACATTAAAAAAAAAGAAATAAAAAAAAACAATAAACAATAAACTGGGTTGATCATTTGTAATCATCACAGCTCTGTAAAATGCACGCAGTGCATGTTGTTTGTTTATACTTCATACCAAGTGATTGAATTAAGATTACAGCCAAATGCTGGAAACTGGCCATACTAGCTGAAACATGATACGTCAGTTGTTTATGGGTCTAGCAACACATGTTTCTTCCTTTGCTGTCGGCCTTTCCACATATGGAGTACCTACCATTTTAAACCTGGTTATGTCAGCGTCATGGGTCAATATAAGCAGGAGTGGAGGAGATGAGTGTGTGGGCAACAGAAGACCTGAGAGTACCTGCTTGTGGTAAAGATGTGTTCTTTTATATGCTTTTTTCTTTAAAAAAAAAAGTGGTTTGTATGGGGAAAATTACTTTTGTTAATTCATCATGTAAAACAAACTCTTTTTGACAGGACTGGTGAATTCTGGAAAAGGAGAAAGGATCAGGTAATGACAACTTCCTATTATATAAAAACATCTTCCGAATGTATTCAGTTTCTTGGTTTATTTATATGAATATGTTAATTGAATTAATATGAGACATCAAATAATTCTTTGCTGCCAACGTGAAAAATTTTGTAGCTCAATTTTATTCAATAGCAGGGAGATTATTTACACACACAGACACACAAGCATTTTGATATGGATCTAACATCAGTTTTTGGAAAAAAATGGATGTGAACAAAAGATGTAGACCAGATAGGGTTTAACTGAAGGTGACATTTTAACTATATAGAGGTTAACTTACTTTAAAATGTACTGTTTAATTAAATGAATGATAAACCATAGCGTGAAATTGCAATTGTGTGACTTGTTTCAGAAATAAACCGCCACCATGAGTACGGACGCGGAGATGGCCGTTTATGGCAAAGCTGCCATTTACCTCCGTAAGCCAGAGAAGGAGAGGATTGAGGCTCAAAATGCACCCTTTGATGCCAAATCTGCCTGCTATGTGGCTGATACCAAGGAGCTGTACCTGAAGGCAACAATCCTCAAGAAAGATGGTGGCAAAGTCACTGTCAAAGTCCTGACCACTCAGGAGGTTGGTATCATGAGGCAAGTGTGAGTGGTGGATTCAAGATGATCAGTTCTCATTGAGACAACTTTCCTGTTGCAGGAGAGGACAGTTAAAGAAGATGACGTCTCTCCAATGAATCCTCCCAAGTTTGACAAAATTGAGGACATGGCCATGATGACCCATCTCAATGAAGCCTCTGTGCTTTATAACCTCAAAGAGCGTTATGCAGCATGGATGATCTACGTAAGACATTCTGTCTATTGGCCAAGAGACATATTGAAAGTGGAATATATAGAAAGAGTTAACTGCTAAATCTCTGTGATCACTTTTAGACCTACTCCGGGTTGTTCTGTGCCACTGTGAATCCCTACAAGTGGCTCCCAGTGTACGATTCTGAAGTTGTAAGTGCCTACAGAGGCAAGAAGCGTATGGAGGCTCCACCCCACATCTTCTCTGTCTCTGACAACGCTTATCAGTTCATGCTTACTGGTAGGTTATCAATATATGCATGTAGGATTAGTCAGTATATGTTTGATTGAAGAAATACAGTTAACTCCTCTCTCTTTGTTTAACAGATAGGGAGAACCAGTCTGTCCTGATCACGTAAGTTACACTTTTGTTGACTTTAACTTATCCATGGACCTTGAGCAAATTCTAAAAGAAATCTGTTTCTATACCCAGTGGAGAATCTGGTGCTGGAAAGACTGTGAACACCAAGCGTGTCATTCAGTACTTTGCAACAATCTCAGTTGGTGGGGATAAGAAGAAGCAGGACAACTCAAAGGTGAAATCCATGAACTGGATGATGACATTGAATGATCTTTGAATTCAGCTTTTTTCTGAAATGTCTGACATCACTTCTTCACCTGCGTTGTAGGGCTCACTTGAGGATCAGATTATTGCAGCCAATCCTCTGCTGGAGGCCTATGGTAATGCCAAAACTGTGAGGAATGACAACTCCTCTCGTTTCGTAAGTATACAGTGATATCTTCTCAGAGCAGAGGTCTTTAAATGGTCCAAGTGAAGAGATGTTAAAATCACTTTGTTCCAAACAGGGTAAATTCATCAGAATCCATTTCGGCACTACTGGCAAACTGGCTAGTGCTGATATTGAGACATGTAAGTAACAATTCCCTTAGCTTTACACGTCTGAAACAGAAATTTGATCTGGCTCTAACTCGTTAACAACATTTATAGACCTGCTGGAGAAGTCTAGAGTGACATTCCAGCTTCCTGATGAGAGAGGCTACCACATCTTCTACCAGATGATGACCAACCACAAGCCTGAGCTGATTGGTAAACACATTGAGTTACTGCACAATGTTTAACTGACCTAAAGGTGCCATGACCAACAATCTTCTGTGTCAGTCTTACCCTGATTTTTCATTTGCAGAAATGTCTCTCATCACCACCAACCCCTATGACTTCCCCATGTGCAGCATGGGTCAGATCACTGTGGCCAGCATTGATGACAAAGTTGAGCTGGAAGCCACTGATGTGAGTGATCTCCATCTTACTTTCATACTTAAATATGCTAGTCCTTGCGCTGAGCATTACACACAATATTGAAACAGCTCTATTGAATGACTTCTCGAAAGTGATAATATGTTGTCTACACGCCTTTCTGAAAACAGAACGCCATTGATATCCTGGGCTTCACTAATGAAGAGAAGGTCAGCATCTACAAGATGACTGGTGCTGTCCTCCACCATGGTAACATGAAGTTCAAGCAGAAGCAGCGTGAGGAGCAGGCTGAGCCTGATGGCACAGAGGGTGAGTATCAATTATCTTCAATTATCCTTGAGACTTGAATATGTTTTCAAATGCAGTGAAAAGCTTTATTGTTCTTCATGTAAAATATATTAACCTGTAAATGACTGAACTGTTTTAAGATGCTGACAAGGTTGCCTACCTGCTGGGTCTGAACTCTGCTGACATGCTGAAGGGTCTGTGTTATCCCAGAGTGAAGGTCGGAAATGAGTTTGTCACCAAGGGACAGACTGTACCTCAGGTAAGAGCTAGAATAATGTTTTAGCACAAATAGGAAAGGAATAACGTTAAAAGAAGTGTTGTTTTTTAATGCATTTTAATGTATTCCATTAGAGGTCCAGGCTAGGACAATAGTGTTTCACTCAATGCATTACTGACCAAAATATAATATTCTTTTATACAGGTGCTGAACTCAGTGACTGCCCTGGCCAAGTCTATCTATGAGAGGATGTTCTTGTGGATGGTCATCCGTATCAACCAGATGTTGGACACTAAACAGCCAAGACAGTTCTTCATTGGTGTCCTGGATATTGCTGGCTTTGAAATCTTTGATGTAAGAACCTTGTTCATCAGTTCAACAATGAAAACCATTCATGACAGAACCTGAATGCAGGAACTTTGCTTTTCTTTTCTCCCCTTACAGTTCAACAGCATGGAGCAGCTGTGCATCAACTTCACCAATGAGAAACTGCAGCAGTTCTTCAACCACCACATGTTTGTCCTGGAGCAAGAGGAGTACAAGAAGGAGGGTATTATCTGGGAGTTCATTGACTTTGGTATGGACTTGGCTGCTTGCATTGAGCTGATTGAGAAGGTAAATATTTCAACTTGTGTGTGTGAAACTGTTGTTGATTTGCCTAGAAGTTTCATGTAATTACATAATCTTCCCCAATTCCTTTCAAGCCAATGGGCATCTTCTCCATCCTTGAAGAGGAGTGCATGTTCCCCAAGGCCTCAGACACAACCTTCAAGAACAAGCTGTATGACCAGCATCTTGGCAAAAACAGAGCCTTTGAGAAGCCAAAGCCAGCCAAGGGAAAGGCTGAGGCCCACTTCTCCCTGGTGCACTATGCTGGCACTGTGGACTACAACATCGCCGGCTGGCTGGACAAGAATAAGGATCCACTGAATGACTCTGTTGTGCAGCTGTACCAGAAGTCCTCTGTGAAACTGCTGGCTCACCTGTATCCTCCTGTTGTTGAAGGTATGAAAGTAACTGGTTCTACTCAACAAAATGAAAAACACAAAATATAAATCATCATAAACATTTTTCTGAAATTCATCAACAGAGTCTGGTGGTGGTGGAAAGAAGGGAGGCAAGAAGAAGGGTGGTTCCATGCAGACTGTGTCCTCACAGTTCAGGGTGAGATTCATTATTACTATATTGGGCAGAATATCATACCTTGTTTTCATAGATTATTTCAGTCAATATTGAAACTTGCACCACTTACAAGCCTGATGTTGGATCTACAGGAGAACTTGGGCAAGCTCATGACCAACTTGAGGAGCACCCACCCTCACTTTGTGCGTTGCCTGATTCCCAATGAGTCTAAGACTCCAGGTATCTGAACCACAGAATCTCATCTGTCTCATTTAGTGATTACTCAAAAATCAAGCTAACTCTGACAGATAACTCCAAAATGTCTTGTTCTCAGGTTTGATGGAGAACTTCCTGGTCATCCACCAGCTCAGATGTAACGGTGTGCTGGAGGGTATCAGAATCTGCAGAAAAGGTTTCCCCAGCAGAATCCTCTATGGTGACTTCAAGCAGAGGTATCAGTTGAAACTTTGGTAGGAGTATCAGGCAGAATGCTAAAATAAAATTATGACACTGATCATTCACTTTCAAACACAAGGTACAAGGTGCTCAATGCCAGTGTAATCCCTGAGGGCCAGTTCATTGACAACAAGAAGGCTTCAGAGAAGCTGCTTGGATCAATTGATGTCAATCATGATGAGTATAGGTTTGGACACACCAAGGTGAGCAGATTCATTGAAAGATCAAACCTGTACTTCACAAGGAATATCATTTTTTTGTTAGATAAATCTTAATTTTAGTTTTGACAATGTACAAAATGTGTGGTAAATGTGGAAACAATAGAGACTTAGCCAACCTTTTATTTCTTCAGGTGTTCTTCAAAGCTGGTCTGCTGGGTACCCTGGAGGAGATGAGAGATGAAAAGTTGGCATCTCTGGTCACCATGACTCAGGCTCTCTGCCGCGGTTTCCTCATGAGAAAGGAGTTTGTGAAGATGATGGAGAGGAGGTAAGTTTCAAAAGGAAGTTTTGAAAACTTAACCAAAAATAATTAAGCATGAACATATAAAATGGCAGTTTTCTTGACTGTAGTGTCTTGGCTACAGGGAAGCCATCTACACCATCCAGTACAATGTCCGCTCATTCATGAATGTCAAACACTGGCCATGGATGAAGGTGTACTACAAGATCAAGCCTCTGCTGAAGAGTGCTGAAACTGAGAAGGAACTGGCCCAGATGAAGGAGAACTATGAGAAGATGCAGACAGACTTGGCTACCGCCCTGGCCAAGAAGAAGGAACTGGAGGAGAAGATGGTGTCCCTTCTGCAGGAGAAGAATGACCTGCAGCTGCAAGTGGCATCTGTGAGTACTCATCAGCAGCAGGTGTGATTCATGCTTTTTCAAAACTTGAGTGCTAATGTCTATCTTCATGGAACAATCTAGGAATCAGAGAATCTGTCAGATGCTGAGGAGAGGTGCGAGGGGCTTATCAAGAGTAAGATTCAGCTGGAGGCCAAGCTCAAGGAGACAACTGAGAGACTGGAAGATGAAGAGGAGATCAATGCTGAGCTGACTGCCAAGAAGAGAAAGCTGGAGGATGAATGCTCTGAGCTCAAGAAGGACATTGATGACCTGGAGCTTACCTTGGCCAAAGTGGAGAAGGAGAAACATGCCACTGAGAACAAGGTCCGTCAGCATCCATATGCCTGGTAAATCAAGGAACAATATGGATCACCATGCAATAACATCTTTATTACAAATGTAGGTGAAGAACCTGACTGAGGAGATGGCCTCTCAGGATGAGAGCATTGCTAAGCTGACCAAGGAGAAGAAAGCCCTTCAGGAGGCTCATCAGCAGACACTTGATGACCTGCAGGCAGAGGAGGACAAAGTCAACACTCTGACCAAGGCCAAGACCAAGCTTGAGCAGCAAGTGGATGATGTAAGTTCACAAAGTTTACTTGGATTGGAAAAGGAAGTTTCTTCTTGAATGTGATTATTAAAACCTCACTTTAATGTTCAGCTTGAGGGGTCTCTGGAGCAAGAGAAAAAGCTGCGCATGGACCTTGAGAGAGCCAAGAGGAAGCTGGAGGGTGATCTGAAACTGGCCCAGGAATCCATCATGGACCTTGAGAATGACAAGCAGCAGTCTGAGGAGAAAATGAAAAAGTAATGTTGTATTTCAATTACTGGAGCTCTTTCAAGAACCATGATCAACAGCAAAAACATGATTGATAACTTGTTTGTTGTTTCAATCTCGCAGGAAGGACTTTGAAATCAGTCAGCTCCTGAGCAAGATTGAGGATGAGCAGTCACTGGGTGCTCAGCTTCAGAAGAAGATCAAGGAGCTCCAGGTGATGCATCTAGTGTACCACTGGTCATTTCATGCTGGTGCATTAAACACAACACTTCACTGACAGACAACATACCTACATTTAACAGGCCCGCATTGAGGAGCTGGAGGAGGAGATTGAGGCTGAGCGTGCTGCTCGTGCCAAGGTTGAGAAGCAGAGAGCTGACCTCTCCAGGGAACTTGAGGAGATCAGTGAGAGGCTTGAGGAGGCTGGTGGTGCCACTGCTGCTCAGATTGAGATGAACAAGAAGCGTGAAGCTGAGTTCCAGAAGCTCCGCCGTGACCTTGAAGAGTCCACTCTGCAGCATGAAGCCACTGCTGCTGCTCTTCGCAAGAAGCAGGCTGACAGCGTCGCCGAGCTGGGAGAGCAGATCGACAACCTCCAGCGTGTCAAGCAGAAGCTTGAGAAGGAAAAGAGTGAATACAAGATGGAGATTGATGACCTCTCCAGCAACATGGAGGCTGTTGCTAAGGCTAAGGTGCACAACACATTCAATGGTATTCTAGTACCAACATGAAGATAGTAAATGGTTCAGTTTTTATGAATAAGATCACCAATCTTATTTCTCTTGTTGTGATCAGGGTAACCTGGAAAAGATGTGCCGTACACTTGAGGACCAACTTAGTGAACTGAAGACCAAGAATGATGAAAATGTCCGTCAGCTGAATGACATGGGTGCACAGAAAGCACGTCTCCTGACAGAAAATGGTATGCCCTGGCAAAATTATCTGTTGAGTCTTAGGTAGGAAGCACATCAAACACTGATGTACCATGTCCTTTTCACAAAAGGTGAGTTTGGCCGTCAAATTGAGGAGAAAGAGGCTCTCGTCTCCCAGCTGACCAGAGGCAAGCAGGCCTTCACTCAGCAGATTGATGAGCTGAAGAGACAGATTGAGGAGGAGGTTAAGGTGAGAAAAAAATCATGCAAACAAGCACATTTTACAATCAGAAAATACACATTTTGCACACTAAACACAATTTCTCACACCAGGCCAAGAACGCTCTCGCCCATGGACTGCAATCAGCCCGCCATGACTGTGATCTGCTGAGGGAGCAGTTTGAGGAGGAGCAGGAGGCCAAGGCTGAGCTGCAGCGTGGAATGTCCAAGGCCAACAGTGAGGTGGCTCAGTGGAGAACCAAGTATGAAACTGATGCTATCCAGCGCACTGAGGAGCTTGAGGAAGCCAAGTGAGTAACCACCAAATGAACTTAATCAGAAATAGACTGCAGATTGCAGTCGTAGTGTCCTGTTCATATAGGTTGTTTAACTTGCATTTTAGTTGTATTGTTGAAAACAAAGCAGCTCAATAAACAAGTTCTAAAACTGATATTAAGATATTTCACTGAGAAAGAAAATATTGTTTTTCAACAGAAAAAAGCTTGCCCAGCGCCTCCAGGAAGCTGAGGAACAGATTGAGGCCGTGAATTCCAAGTGTGCCTCTCTTGAGAAGACCAAACAGAGGCTCCAGAGCGAGGTGGAGGACCTCATGATTGATGTGGAGAGAGCCAATGGGCTGGCTGCCAACCTGGACAAGAAGCAGAGGAACTTTGACAAGGTTTAAACATATATTACTTCTGGATAGATGCCTTGAGAAACTTAAAATACAAATATAATTGTTTTCATATTCTTACATTGTCAACTGACCACTTTTCATCGCATCATCCAGGTGCTGGCAGAATGGAAACAGAAGTATGAGGAGGGCCAGGCAGAGCTTGAGGGAGCTCAGAAAGAAGCTCGTTCTCTCAGCACTGAGCTGTTCAAGATGAAGAACTCCTATGAGGAAGCTCTGGATCAGCTGGAAACCATGAAGCGTGAAAATAAGAACCTGCAGCGTGAGTTTTGACCAGATTGTCTTTGTAATCAAATCTGCACTATAATCACCAGCTGTGTATTTATTTATATATTTCATATTCATATTGGCCATTTGGTGGCTAAACATCACTAAATGCATGTGTCTTTCCGCAGAGGAGATCTCTGATCTGACTGAACAGATTGGTGAGACTGGCAAGAGCATCCATGAGTTGGAGAAGGCCAAGAAGCAGGTGGAGACCGAGAAGTCAGAGATCCAGACAGCTCTTGAAGAGGCTGAGGTACACAGATTAATAGACTTTTTATCTTAAACAAATGGAAATCTTAAATAAGAGAGATAATCAGGTAAGCTGAAGGCAGAGTGAATATTTATTACCTCTTGCCACTAGGGAACTCTGGAACACGAGGAGTCTAAGATCCTGCGTGTCCAGCTGGAGCTCAACCAGATTAAGGGTGAGGTGGACAGGAAGTTGGCTGAGAAAGATGAAGAGATGGAGCAGATCAAGAGGAACAGCCAGAGGGTCATCGACTCCATGCAGGGCACTCTGGACTCTGAGTACAGGAGCAGGAATGATGCCCTGAGAATCAAGAAGAAGATGGAGGGAGACCTGAACGAGATGGAGATTCAGCTGAGCCATGCCAATCGCCAGGCTGCTGAATCCCAGAAGCAGCTGAGGAATGTCCAGGCACAGCTGAAGGTATGATCTGGAAAAAGTGTTTGCACAATATATGGTCAGTGCACCTATATTTCAACATTCTGTGAATCATTGGCTGATGTCTTCCCTCAGGATGCACAACTGCACCTTGACGATGCTGTCAGAGCTCAGGATGACCTCAAGGAACAGGCTGCTATGGTGGAGCGCAGAAATGGTCTCATGGTGGCTGAAATCGAGGAACTTAGAGCTGCTCTGGAGCAGACAGAGAGAAGCCGCAAAATTGCTGAGCAGGAGCTGGTGGACGCCAGTGAGCGTGTTGGACTTCTGCACTCTCAGGTGAGCAAACCATCACTGTTTTCAGTGATATGAATAATCTAATGTTTTTGATCACATCAAAATCCACTGTATTATTACCTACGTGACAAATACTGTTTGACTCTAGAACACAAGCCTCATGAACACCAAGAAGAAGCTTGAGACTGACTTGGTCCAGATCCAGAGTGAGGTGGATGACACTGTCCAGGAAGCAAGAAATGCAGAGGAGAAGGCCAAGAAGGCCATCACTGATGTAAGTTGAAATATGCATTGCCCTTACATTTTTAGCACAGGTGCAATGTATTTTAAGATCTTTTAAATATTTTATGCTTTCTCCTTTAGGCTGCCATGATGGCAGAGGAGCTGAAGAAGGAGCAGGATACCAGCGCTCACCTGGAGAGGATGAAGAAGAACCTGGAAGTTGCTGTTAAGGACCTGCAGCATCGCCTGGATGAGGCTGAGAACCTTGCCATGAAGGGTGGCAAGAAGCAGCTCCAGAAACTTGAGTCTCGAGTAAGACCTTCTTTTTCACCCACTTTACTTTTCATGTTAATCAAATGTGTCCAATGTTTGGGTCCTGAGAAACAGTATTGCTCAGAGGGCACAGGATATGTGAGTTGGATAGGCCCCAGTAGACGGCAGTGTTTGTTATAAAGTGGGAAAGATAAAAGATGGATGGATGTGTATGACATACAATTTCTGTGCTTTTGCAGGTGCGTGAGCTGGAGACAGAGGTTGAGGCTGAGCAGAGACGTGGAGCTGATGCTATTAAGGGTGTCCGCAAATACGAAAGGAGGGTGAAGGAGCTCACTTACCAGGTAATTCATCCAACGTTTCACGCACATTGGATTTTACCAAATTTTACTTATTCCCAAGATATTTCAATATGGAAATCTGTCCTTTTGATTTCAGACTGAGGAAGACAAGAAAAACGTCAACAGGCTGCAGGATCTGGTTGACAAGTTGCAGCTTAAGGTGAAGGCCTACAAGAGGCAGGCTGAGGAAGCGGTAAGCATGAATCATTCACTCACTACTGTACATTACTACATTTTATTTAATGTGAGCAAGATCTCGTTGGTCTTTTTGATTATTTACACATGATTGCACGTCCTGTATTTCAGGAGGAGCAGGCCAACGTCCATCTGTCCAAGTGCAGGAAGATCCAGCATGAGCTGGAGGAGGCTGAGGAGCGTGCAGACATTGCAGAGTCTCAGGTCAACAAACTGAGAGCAAAAAGCCGTGACACTGGCAAGGTAAATGTGTAATTCTGTTTACTAATGTGATACTGATGTGGTACAAAATTAACATGTAACACTGAATGAAACAATCCAAATTAAAACATTTCTTCTTTTTTTTAGGGAAAAGATACTGCAGAGTAAAGCTGACTGGGTGTTTGGGTGTTTTCAATCATATAATATGAACTGAAATGGGACAAGAAAATAAAAATTTTCAAACTTAAACTCAATTTGTCTACCTGCGCTATCATTTCACTCTCTCACCAAAGAAAACGATGTGTCAGGCTCACAGAACAAGGTACCCAACTGCATCAGCACAAAGCAGTTTTATTGGATATGAGACTTTTATTGAGTTCTGGTTTCTGGACTGGCTCACTGGGAGGGTTAACTTCAAACTCTGCAAGATGGACATCGACAGCAGACTGGAGCGGAAGCACAGGTGAAGCGAGTGTCTCAGGGACACACTCACACCCACAGGAATTGAGCAGACTCTGAGTCTAGAAGTAGAGCAGAAAGTGGATTGGATTGCTCGGGTGCAAACACAACGTGATCAGTGGACAGAAAGCAGTTTGGGTTACTAGGGCTGGTACGCAGGGAAATTGAGTTTGGGCAGCATTTTGGGTCACCAGGGCTGGGAGGCGGAGATCAAACAGTCACAACGCGTTTATTAATTGAGTATACAGTACAGGACGTGAAAATCCAAAGTGGTTTCCATCAGAAATAATTAGTGCAAATGTTATGTCTGGGATTCCGTTAGTGTGATGCAGTTTAGACCTAAGAAGAGATTTTAAAATGTGACCTCATCAACTGGATAACTTTGGACTTGGGCAGCCACAGGCAGTTGAGGAGTCGGGAGGAAGCAAATCCCATCTGCATGTTAACCATGCAGATTCCTCTGCAACCTCATGCCCAAGCACCACAGCCTTTAGAAATAAACAGGCACAGAAATGGGTATAAACACAGAAAATGTGCAGGAGAGGATTTACAAAATGCCTGTCAGATCAACAGGCCATGCCACTTTGCTATTGGCTGGCGAACTGAGTGCATCATCTGGGTCCAGTGTTCATCTTCTGAATTCTTCTCCATCCCCAAGCTCAGCTCTCCAATAAGATGTTTGGTTGACTTTCTAGTGCGAGTTTCATACACAGAAATGCAGATTTTACACTGCTGCATGGGAAACTCTGGCAGGGAGAACATGAAGACCTCATTGAACACAGTGACTGGGCATCGGGCCACGGCAGAGCTTTTTTGGTATCTCAGCTTGCACTGGTTGCACTGCACACTGATCCTGGCATATAGGGCTGTTCAATGTAGAGAGAGAAAATTAGGGGCCATTTATCACACTGAACATGATTTGGATGGGTTTTGGTTCATTTTTTTTACCAAGCTGTTGTGTCATTTACCTGCATCAGAGCATATTTCATTGAAGACAGTCCTGACCTTTAGCAGTCCAACCTCAAGCCTCTGTGAAGTGGGAAGAAACTTCAAAGACAGAAGCATCAGTCCTACAAGATCCTGTCAGGAGGTAAGAGGATCAGCACTTCACTGTCAGTAATATTGAGCAAATATGTGTGAACATGATTTGTGATGAATGTTTGGGAATGCAACAGGTTGCAAATTTCCTAATCCAAGTGTATGTGGCACAACAATATCATTTAATTCACCTTTACCTTCTGAGGTTTCTGCAGTTGTTCTCTTAGTTCCAGCGGGTATGAGATGTTGAGCTCCCTGAGATGAAGCCTCACCTCTCCTAACACTGTGTGTCTGGAGAATTTATCAAAGTCCCTCACCTGGGATTTACAGAGACAGACAGTGCTCCAATAGTCATATACATAAAAAAAACATCCCCCATTCATATTTCTTTTGTTCAAAAATAAAAACTGTATGTAAAATATGATGTAAAATAAAAGGTGTAACATCCCACTGTATGCTGGGATACTGAGAGTGTGATTAAAACCTGCATCCTGAGGTTGATGTGATGAAGCTCCTTAGGATCCTGCAGAATACAGCTGAACTGGTCTCCAAATAAAGGGTTACAGCTGCCTTTCACAATGCGAGTACGCCACTCCTGAAGCACTTTCCACAGGACCGGTGGTGCTGCATCGCCCTAAGAGAATCACAGCGATATGTAAGCATAAGAGGAACACAAAGAGCGGCTGTATATTAAAAGAAATACGCTGCATAAGCATCTTTGTCTGTTACTGTTAAGGGGCAGCAAATGTACCTCATCAATGCAGGCATCCATTTCATCTGAATCTGCCCACATGAGACTCAGCTTCACAAACGGCTGGAGAAGGTGTTCCTCCTCTTGAAGCCCCTCCACCTGAAGCACCGTGACCACCAGCTGTGACTGCAGCTGGTCATAATAAATGGAGCAACGGAGCGATCCCTCTACCTGGTATACAAATGTGTGCAAATAGATGGTCAAATTTATGGGGGCTATACTGTCAGAAATGTCATACAATATTAACAAGAGTTTTCTTCTGCCTTCCAGATTAATCGGATTGGGACCTATCCCATATTCCTTGAGTGAAGCAGTTGTAAGGAAGCCTCAAGCCATTACATGGAATGAAACAGAATAATTCTTCAAACCTTTCTGACATTGGCTTTCTCCCGCTTGTGTGCCTCTGCCTGGCTGGATCCTGTGGAGGGAATTGAGGCCTGAGATAGACAGCGACTCAGTCTGCAAACCTCTGTGCTGACCTCCTCCACCTTGACAGCATGAAGACGAATATTACACATCATTAGTGGTGTTTTTTTATGGTTCATCCAGCTTGCATCTGACTTTTGACGAATCCCTTCTGTGTTTAAACAATTCTTTATGTATATTGTGGGCCTGGCTTGGGTGGTCCGCCCCAGCCTCTCAGGAGGCGGGGCAGGGACAGCTCAAGAAGAGCCAGAAGCGGTTGGGTTGATTAGACCAGCTGAGGTGAGTTGGCTAATCAACCCGCCTTACAGGTCAGTAGCGTGCTGTCCGAGAGGCAGGGCACATGGACCAGAGCACGTAACAGAGCATAAGAATAGGTAAGTTCCTTTCATTTTGTCCATCCCAGAATCTAGTCCTACCTCATTTGATAATCACTGCTTTGATGGCCAAACACCAGTGGCTCTGTCAGTCTGGATAAGGTTAAAGAATATACCTCCCGCTCTCTACACACCTCATTATCTTACCATTGTACTTGGAGCCCCTGAATTGTCTCCTGCTGTTTGTGACTTTTCATCTGTGTAGAGCAGATCACTGTTAACTGAGGTAAAAAAAAAAAAAAAAACACGTTTGCATTTGATTAATTTCTAGCTAAGACCGTCGGGCCTAATATATGCTGTACTATTCTGTATCGTGACCTAATCCCCACTCACCATTCTCTTGCTGGGTGTATGTGCTGCGTGCCTGTGTGCAGCACCTGAATGCCTGCCACGCTAAGATGCTCAGCGCCAGCAGAAGAAGAGTGACAGAGATGCCCAGGATGAGGTACTTGACTGTGTCTGAGAATGGCATCCTTAGGTCTCCAGCAGCTGACAGCCCCACAGAGGCTGAATGGTCCATCAGCATCAGCATCAGCATGGCTCTCAACCTCCATTCGGTCTGTCTGTACCTCTGCAGCACATAATGGACACATAATGAACTTAATAAGTCCTACTGGAGCTTGAACTGCAACACTGATCTTTTAACAACCATCTGCTCTAGCAGATTTCATATTAAATGGACAAAAGTCCATTGTTTCTATGAAGATGAAAATGACATGGGAAAGGAACTAAAATAGTTTTGTACTTGTTCTCTGGGACTAACATAGAAAGTGTGGAAATTTGGTTTATGTCTGAGATGCTATTTACAAGCCCTGTGCTTGATCATATTTTCGTTTTCTACTCCCTCAAAGCAAGAAGGTTACCGGTTTGTATACTGTTTTGGAACTTTCCGTGTGAAGCTACATGTTCTCCCTTTGACTGCGCAAGTTTTCCGTGGGTACTTCCTGTTGTCTAAAACATACATTGAAGTTGATTGAAGATTATAAAGAGTGAAAATGTGCGTGAATGAGAGAGTGAATGGTGTGTGTGTGTCTCACACATTCCTTGTGTACTCCTTGCCTTTTCTGAAGTGAGGTAATAGATGAAATATTAAGGCCTGTTTCTGCATAGATCTGGTGCTTGCATGCAGAGCCAGAGGAGTCAGATACTGAGACAGAACAAGGAGCGAATACACTGACATTCATTGGAAACCAAGCTGTTATGTACACTGTAGGCATGGGCCTTCAATTACTTGCATACCTCGAGGAAGGTAGAACTGTTCTGCAGGTGTGAGGCAGTATGGTTGTATGGCACCCTCTGTCTGGTCACATTTGCCCATTTTTTTAGCTGAATTTTTGAAAACTTGAAACTTATAAATTACTCAGGCTATGATAATGTTTATTCAGTCTAAGGCTCCTGTGTGTGATTTGGTTCCTCTTTAAAATCAAGATCAAAAGAGAAAAGGAGGTGCAGAAAAGGAGCACTATCATAGAGACTCTTAATCATTTTAGTCAATCAATATTGATTTTAGGGGTTTGGGCAGCCTAAGCTCCCAGAACCCTCTTCTTCTTTCTTCTTCTGAGGAAATCCAAGTCTCGTGCATGAAAAACCACCAAATTCTGTCCTGGTGGAGTCCTGGTGGATTTGGAAATAATCCGAATTTTGTCTCACAACTGAATTTGCAGCATTCAGTATTTCACTGGCATGCAATTTAATTGGATTCAATACAAAAATGTCAGTTTAAACATCAGTTTTTCACTCATGGAGCCCATAAATCATTTCTAAAAACAAGTTACCAAGATCCCCATACTGTGTAAATGCAATATTTGTGTTCTCAGATAGAGATTAACCATGAAAACCATGACGAGGGCAGTAACATGGTTTTAAAACTTTAGTAGTACCATAGTGCGCTATGCAAAGTACAGTTTTGCCACAGCGACACGGTTACTGCATAAAAACATAGGGAACCATTGTGAGTTTTCATTAGAGAACAAATCAAATATATGTGCTACAGCTTTGGAACTTTTGTTTTGCCTAATATTAATACAAGTCCTGACCGTTGCTGACTAAACAATTGAAAATGCTTATTTTTAGGGGTAAAAAATAAATCCTTGCAAAAGATTATTTTACCATCAAACATCTACAATATGTGAAGCTTTCTCACTTCCTAGGAGTTAGAAAGAGAACGCACATTTGGAGAAAAAAAAGTAGATAGTAGAAACGCACCAATATGAATTAATAATGGCTGAAGTCCATTTGGCTGCTTCAGTTCCAGCGCAGTGCAGGTGTTCAGGTAAGTTGATCTGGCTGGCCGCTCACTGCACTGACCTCAGTTTCCAAGGTTAACACCTACAGTATTCAAATATTACCTTTAGATTATTTTATTGTCCAAAAAAATTATTTTGACAGGCGAACAGATTGAGTTTCTTATTAGATCACATACCTCTAATCCCACAGAGTAGCAACAGGCACACTTTGGCTTTGTACAAACGATGAGCTGGAATTGTTCTTCTGCCTGTTCATTTCTGTGGCACTGCCAGACAGACCAAATTATCTCCCATCAGAGGCAGTTAAGTAAATTAGCTCTTGTCCTGCTCACGTTATGCAAAACAGGGAGATCGTGAGGTGACACCTCCAAAAGTGCAATGCATCATTTCTACTCAAATAAAAACTAACCAGCTCCACAACTACTGCTACTGTTACAATAATTTCTCAGTGTTATTAAGAAATGAAAGCTATTAGAGATAGATAGATCAGTACTTTGATCCTGGAGAAAATTCCCTCCATTGCCCCCTGCCCGAGCTCTCCAATCATGAACCATTAGACAATCATATTTTTATTTTGATGAAATTCAATAAATGAATTTACCTGCAGTCGGTAATGAAAACTCTGTTCATCTTGCTCTTCCAGATCCCAACAGATCCCTGTGCAATAAATCGAGCTCTTGAGATTTCAAAGAAGCAACATCTGGCTGTTCCTCTGGGTTTAGCCTCTATGGGTACACTTCTGTCTTCACTCTATGCCTACGTCTCTCAACACACACACACACACACACTGGCTCACAAAGCACACGGGACATGACTTTTTGCGCAGCATTCTGGGCAAACTGGTTTGATAACAGGGAAATGACATCTGTGGGAGCTTCACCTAATGCTCAGCTCTCTTCCTGTTCAAAATTCCTACACAGGCCAGAGCACTTCTACAAACTTGACAGAGGATGAAAATGCACAAACGAGAGTCATGCTCCAACCATTGAGTAGCACAAGAGCTGCTACTGTTTTAATCTCTGTGCAAGCTGCCACAATGCTGAACTACTGACCAAAAATAGCTTCTCAGTAATAACCACAGACACTATTCTCATTTCATTAGCCACTGGATGTTTGCAAGAATATTGGATATTTCTAAGTCGCATGTTCAACTTTACTTGTAGATACAATGAACCTACTCAAACTCAACTTTCATGTTGTCCTATTTTCAGATTTTTGCTTTCAAATGCCAACACTAGACACTGAAAAGACATAACTTAAGATTCCCTGCTGGCAAAAACAACACATGAACAAGCAAATTCTCTTTGTTCTGAAAAGAACGAGGAAGAAAGACACTTTGTTGAAACTTCCTTGTTGACAGGACAAAAAGGAGATCGTGTCATAATCATGGTTCATGAACAAAGCAACTGTTGCAACTGCTGAAAACTATTTGATTTTACAAATGTGTGTGTGTGCGTGTATAAACATACACATATTTCAAACATGCTCTAAGAGTCACAATCTCAAAAATATTGATTTATTTGCATAGCAACACGAACTTGGATTACATGTTTTCACACACGAAACGGTATTAAAATATATATTCTAATACTTAATACTTTATTTTTTCTAACGTAAACTGCAGTAAATATGATTCAGAGCAGACGCGTGCTGTGCCATTACGAATTCTTCGTCCTTGTCCCGTTTCTTTGGTTTGGGAGCAGGGCCTTGATGCCGGTTGGGGGTGGGCCCCTGTCCTCAGGTTTTGCGCAGATCTCGCAGAGATATCGTCACAGCTCATTCAGGCATGTGAAATCTCATTGGCGGGTTAGAGCCAGACCCGTATAGCTCGTTCTGCAGCTTTGCAGAGGCTCACCATGGACATATGATACAACGCTGCAAACAACTCCATTGCGTCCTCAGAACAAGGAATGTAACATTTAATGGTAACATCTGAAAAGTGCTTCAGTTTATGTAACATAATACGACATTATACAGAGGTTTTTTGCACTTCACTGGCCTGGGTGAAAGGAAACCGAGCGTACAGGATGCAGGCTAAAAGGCGAGCCACAACACATGGAACAACCTCCCATCCGCAACATTTATCAACACTAAGTCAACCTTTTTAAAAGCTAGCTGTCACACTCCTATAGTAATGATTGCATAGTTTTTAGTTGTTCACAAACTGAATAAACAGCGATTAGGCTCAGATACGGGTGCTTATGCCCCATTCTGGCCAGGGTCACCACGGCAACACCTCTCCTGTGAAGTTCAGAAATGACCCGTGGTCCTTTTCAGTCAGCCCACCAATGACATCCAAGACGGAAGAAATGCTCTCTGCTGGACTGAGGGGAGCCTGTTGAGGGAGGGATGAACACAAAAACATCAGCGATACATGAACTGTTTGCTCGAAACGTTACGCAACATTTTCCACATGCACATTAGACAGTGTGATGGTTACATTGACTGTGAAACATCCCTTAAATGTACACATAGTGTCGCAGCCAATCGTTCTTTTTTGCAGTTTTTGATAGTGTAGGCAACAGATTACACAAGGACATGTTGATCAGGTACTCTCCGTGTCAATGAGGCTCTTAAGATAATCCGAAAGAGCTACCTGAGAGCCCCCCATGTCAGTGCGGACCCAGCCAGGGTGTATAGCCATACAAAGAATCCCGTCAGCTTCCAGGTCCACAGCCATGCAGCGACTCACCATGTTCAGGGCACTCTGGGAGGGCAAACGGAAACGGCTTACTCTGCAGCATCAGGGAAAAATAAATTCCAACCCACCGCAGAACAGTGTCACTGAACACCCCAGCAGGTGGCATAGGTCGGAGAGAGGTGTAGGTCAGAGAGAGGTGTAGGTCAGAGGGTGCACTTACAGATGGGAACACCCAGCAGTTCCAGGAACAATAATATAAATAATGACAATTCTAATACTTGTCGCTGTAGTTTACAACAGCAACGATAATACAAATGAAAGAGGAAAGGTAAGCAGAGATTTTGTAGCACTCAACATGATGCCACACAGGGATGGGCTTGTGTTTATATTACATCTTCTATTTATAATATTTGGTTAAACGGACTGTTGATGTTTTTCCTGGTGCTCTGCGTGATGTGCCAATGTGTGAGAATTCAGTGCATAGCAGAAATACCTTGGAAGTCCTGTAAGGGTACCATTTGAAGTTGTTAGCCCGCTCCCCCCAGTTCAGCTCCACAGAGCCCAGCAGAGAGGTCATGTTGATGACTGCGGCTCTCTGGATGGACATGCCCCCCGAGCCACCTGCTCCCCGTCTGGATGCAGCCTGCTTCAGCAGCGGTAGGAAGGCCTGAAAAGGCAGGAACATTTCCTTGTCGGATCAGAGAACGCCATGGTCCCCATCATAGTTAAATCGCAGTTTACCGAGGTAAATTACCAAAAACGTGACCACTAAAATTAGTACCTAACGTCACACAGTGAACTGCACCGAGATGAAAGTTGTGCCTCAGGAAGAATACGGAGTGTACAAATCTTGACAAACATGTATTAAGACTGAAACTTGCAAGCATTTCCAGTCGGTGGCGCGTCACAAAATTATCTGTGAAAAGAAACAGGACACCGCCACCTAGTGGCTTCACATCTATACTACACCCTGTAGGATAGGGATTTGTCACAACACCATTGCACTTAACCGTACTTGTCCTAAATGCTTGTTTTAGCTAAGCAACTCCGATATAAGAAGAAAACATTTGAAGTGAGAAGCAGAACATCTGCCATCTATATGAGGAAGCAGTGATTAGAGACACTCAAGTCAGGGCTGATAAGGAAAGTGCCATTACCTTAGTGATCATCAGAGGAGCCACGGCGTTGGTGTGGAAGTTCTCTATCATCTTTTCTGCAGTGACAGTGCTAAAGTCTGCCACCACGTTGATGCCTGCGTTGTTGATGAGGCAGTTCAGGCCCTCGTCTTGTACCAGCTTGCCCACCTCCTCTGCACATTTGTTGATGCTCTCCTGGTCCACGACGTCTGGCCGAGAAACAAACACAATCATGAGGAGAACCAAACTCTGTCCCGACTCTGACTGTGTCCGTGAGGGTCATATGTGTTGAAGCAGTTCAGCTTTCTGGTTTATAATTGGAATCTTTTAGTTGTTGCTGATTCACATGGTACTGGTAGTTTGTTTTTAATGTATTTCAGACTTAGGTCTGCTTCTTTAATCCAACTCATTCTCACACAAGCTTCAAGAGCATTCTCATCACTTTTGACAGGCATATTCATTTAATCAGGGTTGTTTTTTTTTCTCCTTACAGCAATGTTGCTGGTTTGAATCCAGGTCAGGGCCTTTCTCTGTGGAGTTTGCATGTTCTCCCTGTGTCTCTAGCTACTCTGGTTTCCTTTCACACTCCAGAAACACGCATTAAACTTGAGACTCCAAATTCCACCTAGGTGTGAGTGTTGGCTGAACGCCCCGGACCTGGGGCAGAAACTCTTGAAACTCTCTTCCCAAACCCATCTGCAACAGCTTCGCCCTATCCACCATCAAGACCCTTGTCAAGTTGCCACAGCCATAGACTATAAAAAAGACCGGACACATGGACCTGTGTTTACCTTGTTTGTACAGTTGGGTTATTCTCCGACAGCGAGTATGGATAAGTGGCTGTGTTGAGGATGACAGAGTTTAAAATCTTGGTCCATCTCCAACCCTCCACCTCTCATTAAAATATGGTTTCTTCTGGCTCCAGGGTCAAGATGGTAGCGCTTTCAAGCTTGCTTTTAATGTTTGGTACTGCTGTTTTGTCTAAATTGTTTTAATGTTCCTTAAGTTTATTGCTTTACTGTTTTAATGCATTTCTGTGTTATTTTCATTGTGTTGTTTTTTTCCTGTCAAGTGTCTCAGTTTTTTGAAGATATTCTTCATACATAAAATGTATCATCATTATTCTTATTATTGTTATCAATGATCCATGTGATGTGGTCAGAGTACATGACTGTGTGTGTGTGTGTGTGTGTGTGTGTTGTGTATTGCTTGGTTGTGTATCTAATACTTTTGCACAGCAAATCACTAAAAGGTGTCTATAGATCACATTTATTATTTAGACATTTTTATTATCACTAGACTCTCTCTCACTCACACGCACATACACACACACACCCATCCAGTCAATCATTCTTACCCAGAGTGACCACGTGGATGTTGGGATGCTTCAGTGCCAGCTCCTGAAGGTCCTGCAGGTGAAAACCACACCGCGTCACTACACATGTCGGGGAACAACAGCGCCCCCTGGCCTAACGCCATTCTTCACCTTCATCCGTTATCCAGGACGACTGTCAACAAGAGTTACCGCAAACCCACAGTTCTACCTCTTGTACGTCCACATGCAAGTCGGCGTCAGAGCTGCCTGGTCCCTGCCAGGCTCGATGTGTGTGTGTGCGTGTGCGTGTGTGTTTACCTGAGCCCTGGCCGGCTCTCTGGCCGTGGCTATGATCCTGCCGGGGGAGAAGTCTCCAGAAGCCAGGCTCTGGACTATCTGCAGGCCCAGCCCCCGGCTGGCCCCCGTCACCAGCACCGAGCCGCAGCTCTTAAACCTCATAGATGCGCTCATTTTTCTCCCCCTCACACACCTGTCTCTCAGAACACACGCACACAGACACACCTATAACACATACGCATGCAAAGCCCGGAGCGCCAGCAGTCATGTGAGCCCCCGATAGGTGGAGGGATTACTCCACAGCAAGCCTGCGTCCGTACGGGAGCAGAGAGGGCTCAAAACAGGTGCCGCAGCCTGGCCAGTCACTCTGGTCAGTCGCTTCACTGAATCCTCTCTGGTCCAAGTTTACCCTGCACACAAGTTCTTCCTTGCTCTTCCTTGCAGCTCTGAAGTTTCTTCACTCGAAATTCAGGATTTCTAACATTAGTCACATGCAAAAAAAATGTCATTTTAAAGCTTTTTTTTTTTAAATGTGAGAAATAAGATGAGAAATACATTATTTAAAAATATGTTATCAATTACTCACACACATTACTGTCAGATATCTATAAACATAAATGTCAGTTATTATCAATATACTTTATCATCCACTACAAAGTCCCATCTATCCTATCTATCCAAAGTAGTCACAAACAGTATAAATTAGGTCCTGTCACTCTTTGGCATATGTGTGAATGATGGGATTTGATACTGGTGTGCGTGGGGCTGAAAAGGTAATAAGGACAGAAATATATAGTACATAAATAATAGTGGAACAAAGGACAGGACTGTGTCTGATAGGCTAATGCTAATAGCTAATGCTACTCTTCAGGTGGGTTTTAAAATTGCTACTTGCTTTGGTGATTTCTTGTTTGTTTTAGAGTCTTAACAAATGGCAGCGAATTAAAACAAATGACAAAACTGGTTAAACCCCAGCAATCAAGCACACAGAGTATTAGACAGCGTGTAGAAGCTTCTTGATCAGGCCCTCACACGGGCGCTATGTCTGTTCAGCCTCCCAGCTTTGCAAATGAGTTCTGAGATGTCTGAAAAAGTGTTAAGATTGTGAACCCTGCTCTTTGGTGTCGGTACTGATTCAAGTTCTCACAAGATGGCAAAGAAAACTAAATGATGAGAGAGCCAAATTGCAGAGGAGCACCCAGCGAGCATTACTAAGAGGAGTTACTTCCCCTCTTCTCCTGCTTCTATACCCTCCTCTATCTTTCTGCCTTTCTGCCCTTCCCTTCCTTCTCTTAAGGTGGCAAAACAATGTCAGAGCAGTTACAATCACTCACTGATCCTGCAACCATTTGAGAAACATAATGTAGTAGTGACATTCCAGTTCACTGAAAACCAGCACCAGCACCATCAAATTTGACCTGTGTTCAGTCATAGAGAATGGGTCAAATGAAATAGCGCATGGCTAGTCAGAGAAATACATCTGTGGTACACTAGTAACACGGGTATTATGGAGACATCTGAGTCACTACTACATCTACCAACTCTGAATTGACTGTGCATAGCACAAAAGCCACCCATCTAAATTCCTTTACTATATCTGACATCATGGAAATAGAAACTGGCTTCACACAGAAAAAATATTATAGATATAAAGAATAGAAGGATAGAAAGTGTCACCAGAACTGCTATGAAGGAGGAGTGTGTAGTTTGCTCCGAGACAGCACTATCAACAGAGCCTCCTCCTTTTTCTGATAATGTGGCATGTTGCATGTTCATTTGCATATGACTCAGAACCCTACATCTGGAGACTCCTTAGGTATCCTAGGTATGTTATGAAACTACCATCAGTGTCACCATTTGTTTTGTTTTGAGTCCATTATCTAGTGTCTGTGTGTGTGTGTGTTTGTGTGTGTGTGTGTGTGTGTGCGCAGTCTATGTAGTACTCCTCATTGTCGAAACGATGTCCTTTGTGATTTTCAGTGTAGTAAAGAGGCAGCTATGACCAGATCTGAAACCAGACACCATGGGACAGGATATGAGTTTCGAGATGATTGGTCAGTTGTCTGTTGACCAATTTCTCAAAGACTTAAGATGACGTAAGACAGAGAAGGTTCTGTGACTGTTTAGGTCTAAGATTTGTAGTCTATGGGGAAGTTGGAGGTTTGTAAGGATAAGTTAAGAGGACAGGTGATGGAAGCCTTGATAATGTGGCATGATAGTTTGACAAAGAAAGGGTTAAGGCCATCCAGACCTGCAGACTTGTGTGGGTCCAGGTTAAGCAACTCCCTACACACTTCAGCTTCATGCACTGGGCGGAAGAAGAAATGAAAGTCGATCAGAGGGGGAGGGTGAGTGCTAGGTGTTAAGACCATAGAGGTGAGTGGGGTGAGGGTTGCCTTTTAACAGGTGTGACCAGCTTCAGAAAAATGGTCGTTAAAGTGATTTACAATTGAATTTTTGTCTGTGATAATAATATTATCAGATTAAATAGCAGTACGAAGGGGAGATTGTGTGTATTCCACTGTTCACAATTTTCCAGGATTGTTTTGGATCAGAGTTGCCTCTAAGGAATTCTGTTTGTAATCACTGTATTTGGTTTTCAGTGGCGATAGTGCATTCTGTGTACATTTATTTCACATTGCCCTAAATTACTGCTTTTGGTGACTCTGGTCTTACACCATAGCTTGTGTTTTTGTGAGATTTCATTTCAATTTAATCAATCCAGGGCTGAACCACTAACTAAAATGACTTTTAAATCTTTGTGTGTGTGTGTGTGAGTGGAGTGAAGGTTTTGACATCCCCAACATTGGGAATTAAAGCAATTCTGAGGAATGGAATACATGACAGATCGGGTAGTATTGCCTGCTCATTAAAGTTTTTTTAAAACATATGCTTCCATAAGATGGAAAAAAAACACACTTTTAATAGAACAACATAAAACTGGTTTAGATGTCATAGGGTAGTTACATACAGCCTAATTCTACTCATACTCATGTACTCACCAACAAAAGCAGCATGACCTGGATGACTGAGAACCTTTGCAGACATATACCATTACCATAGGTACATGATTAGCACCGTAGCAAGATGCAGTTGACATGGTTCCTGTGAAAATCTTTCTGTGGTTATTTTCTAATAGTTTGGACAAAATCAAAATAGCGCTTTCACACAAAGCAAATGTTAACATTATTAAAATAACAAGACTTTCCTGATGCGTTCAGTTTTCATGATCAGATTGCCCGCCTTTCATGAATACTAATTTTGTGAAGTAGAGTGAGGATCTACGGTGCTTCTGCAGTCAGTTTTCAAATCCTGGAGCTAAGATGGAGGTGCAGAGATAAGGGTGAAGGCACAGCTGATGGAGCTTATGCACTCACAGCACACAGATGGTTTCTCTGGCAGCCTCCTGAGTCCGGATTTTCTTAAATCTTCTTCTGGTGCTTGAGAGCAGCAGATATCCCTGGTCTGCCTTGGGTCAGTCCATTTGGAATTTGGCTTGTGTGCCTCCATTTAGAAACACATGACTTTGGCACAGCGCATTCAGTGTTCAGATTATGAATTGGTTGCGGTACAATGTGTGGTGCTGCGCTGTGCTCCTCGCACTGGACGGCGTTAACTGGCCCTCTGAGCATGCACAACAGTGAGGTATTGTTCTTGCAGGAGATAAAGCCATCAGTTAATAGCTCAGATTGCTGTTGGTGTGAGCTGTGGGGAGGGATAGAAGAAAAAAAACGTTTTCATTTTCTGAGTTCATGCAACGAAAAATTAAAATTGGAGCACAAGCCTCATATTGGGCTGTTTTAACATTACCACAGCCACACTTCTTGCCACAACATGGCAAGAAGGAAGGAGAATTCCATTTCCAGCAAGGCCACCGAATTTCAACTCCAGATGACAAATGATAACCAGCTGGTGTGTTTTTATTCAGGACCAGGATCAGTCTTTTTTTCCAGTTCATTAGTATTGATTTTGTCATGTTGCATCAGTAATACACAGCATGCAGAATGTAAAATCTTATAGTTGAATGTTTATCTTAAGCCACCATAAAATTTCCTGCTGTCACAAACATCCTTTTCAATGTGTATCTTTCCACCTAAAGATTAACTGAGGTCAAGCATTCTAACATTACACATCCTTGATGGTTGTGTAAGGTTCTACGAAAACCAATGATTTTCTGTGACTGAAAGTGGCAGTATTGATCATTTCATAGTACTTCCTTTCCCAATATCCCATAAGGATCTTCTTTCATATATTCTCCTGAAACATCCTATATTGGCTTGGTGGCAAGAAATAAACACAAGAGGCCACTGGGACTATGTCAGGAGCCTTATGAAAGGAAAAAGCATAAGATCATTGACGGTCTTTATCCAAACCATGAAAGAGTATTAATTTCTCCAGCTGTGCAAGTGATTTGAATTTCCAATACTGTGATCTCACAGAACGTGAGCGGTCTGGTTTATGTTAGCTGGCATATTCATATGCAGAAAAGTTGCCATACCCCCTCCTCTTGATAAATTTTACACCTGATATAGGAAAGCCCTCCAAATGCCCATCTGAAAAAAAAAATTACTCAAACAATTCCAAGTGTTTTTTGTTTGGTGTAGCCATAAAAACCCAACTTTCGTTCCATACATGTGAATATTCACATAGTAAAGTAGAAATGATCAGCTCAGTTCTCACGAATATCAACAGTGATGATGATCATTGTGCCTGGTGTGATCCCATTACCAAGTCTGTCTTAAGATCACGATCAGTTGTAATGACTTTGCTCCCTCTCCTTTTTTTCAGAGGTAATTAATCCAATCCAGTTTAATCCGAGCATGTGCCGTGTTTGTGTGTGCCTGTGCCTGTGCCTGTGTTCAATGTGCATGCCGGATACACAAGAATCTAGGTTAGTACATTCATTTTCAATAGCTTATTTAATTCACATGAGCTATATTTAAAGACATCATAAATAATATACTGGGGTTCTTTTCATCAATGAATAAATCATGACCTTTATCCTCTTATATTCGTATTCTCCTCTATTCTCCTCAGCGCACAGCATAGTTGACTGCCTCCAGTCTTTATCGCATTGGTTTATCAAAGTGGACTTAATGTATGATTAAATGTGTTTACACGCACAACAGCTTGTGTAAAATGGCTGCCCCCATCGTGCTGAAGCCTGGACGTAATTAAATATTCTAAACTAGTTGATTTACTGAGAAAAAAAATCTGTCTGTCAAAACAGAAAAGAATGTGAAAAAAGGCATAAAGACAAAAAGAAAAGAATTCATGCTAGCTCTGTGCCCTAAATGCACTTTCCTATCTGACAATACAAAAACCATATTCCCTGAGCTTGTTATTCAGATTTGTTGATGAGACAGGCCTGATTTCTGTGTCAAATCGGTGTCACAGGACCACATTTATATTCCATGAACTGCACTCGAGCTCAAATACTGGTACAAATGCTTCTTTTCAAAGCTTTCAGCTGCATCTTAAGGTCGTCATCAACGCTGTCCTTGTCAGTGCTTTTGACTGGGTCATATGATGTCCTTTTACCTGCTCTATTACCGATCTTGTTCTAGTTACTGTACATGACGTGTGGATCCAAATTCTGCATCCAGATTACCACTGCTGCTACTGTTAGGAGAATAGGCTGCTTAATATTAATATATACCACAAAACCTATCTACATATGTATCAGTCCAGGTTTAATGGCAACCAATAGTTATTGAGATGCTTCAGCCTGGATCAACACTGATGTCCCTCTGAACCATTGTTGCCTCACAGAAAGAAGGTCCTGGGTTCAAGCCTCAGGATAGAGGCTTAGGGACCTTTCTTTGCAAAATGTGTGTGCTTTACCCGTCTTTGTGTGGGGGGTTTACCCTAGTTGACTCCCAGTACAACAACACTGATGATCAGGTCAGATGATAACTTCACATTTCACCTGGATATGCTTATACAGTGATACTGAATAGGGTGTGCGTCCTTCAGTGACTTAAATGCTCCAGCAGTGACACAGTGACAAAGTGTAAAAGAGAATGAAATGGCTGATAATAAGTAATTTCTGAAAACTGTATTTGGCCATTGTCATTTTAACATGTATAATACAAACAGCAGTTAAGAGGCCTGAAGAGATCATTAATGACAGAAAACCCTTGAAAATCTTAACCATGAAATGAATTATATTTGAAAATGTGTTTATCTGTGTTTATTTCATATAACTAATTTCATATAAAGAACAAAGTTTATTCTACAAGTGTCAGACTGAAGAGCTTTGTTGTTTGCCTTTATTGTAAGAAGGGAGAGGTCTTCATAGGTAAATAATAAACCCTTCCCCTTCCTATGTTGATACAGGAGGTGAGCATGTGGTGTTCCTTTATTTACACAAATTATTGGACAGAGATCAATCAAACGTGGCACCAAACTATCTCTAGTAGTTGAATCTTTTAATGACTGCGTCTTCAGCAAATTGTGCCTTATTTTCAAAATCTCTCGGCAGCTCTTGCTTTTAATGATGTGGGGTTGTAAAAAAAAAATCTTCCCACACCAATGCATCCAACCCCTGAAGCATTTTTTCAAAGCACCCTCATCTGTTTGAAAGTCTGCAACAGCAACTGAGGCGTCTTTATCCTTCCCTCCCAAATAGTAATTAAAAATCTTGCTTCGTCCTAAAGAGCCAAATAGATCTGAGAAGAGCAGATTCGTTTTCTTCACGGACACTTCTGTAGGTTGGAGACTGTGGAGCAGCTGCAGGTGTGTGCAAGGACAGACTGAGGGTCAGGATGGGCATGCGGCAGGTGGAGAATTAACTAAAGACTGCTCCAAAATAACTGTGCGTGGGGGTCAAGAGAAGAAGATGTAAATCCAAAGCTGCATCCAAGTCATTGTCACACAGATAACACGGATTTCCTCCAAGTTTTTTTCCCTTTGCTTCAGTGCCTAATGTTAGTAACAGGAATTTAATTCCTGTATAGCTGGCGTTAGTAATGCATGTCACCAGTTATGTCTTCACATGATTAATTTGGAAATGATATTAGTTATGGCTAATGTTGAAAACCAAACTAAATAGCACTTGAACTTACGTTTTAACTGAAAACCTTTTGATCATTATATTTGTTTGCTCCATCAAATTTTCAAAATATTAATACAAAAGCATCCTTTTCTCTTAGTTCTTATTGGAATTTTCATGATTTTGTGACATTTTCCCAATGTCATATACAGATTTTAATTAATTATTGGTATGGGTTGGCACCAGCTCCACACTGAGATGGGAACTTGTGTGCTTGCTGTATTATTCAGATAGCCTTAAAAGCATGTCAACTCAATTACAGGATTTTTATGTCCTGTTCTACTATCTCAGGAGTAACCTCTCAACTCAAGAACTGGTAAGACCTTACACCTAACATTCAGAAGGACAGCATCGAGGGCTCCTGGTGCAATGCAGAAGTTTTTTTGGCTTGCGGGTTTGAATACATTTTTGTGTTATGCTTTAGAGACAAACCAGGGTTTTCCCTGTTAAAAGACTGAAGCTTTACCAGCTGGCTGGATGGATGGGAAGATGGACAGACAGACAGACAGACAGACAGACAGACAGACAGACAGACAGACAGACAGACAGACAGACAGACAGACAGACAGACAGACAGACAGATAGACAGATAGACAGATAGATAGATAGATAGATAGATACATAGATAGATAGACAGATAGATAGATAGATAGATAGATAGATAGATAGATAGATAGATAGATAGATAGATAGATAGATAGATAGATAGATAGATAGATAGATAGATAGATAGATAGATAGATAGATAGATAGATAGATAGATTGGTTGACTGACTGACTGACTGACCGACTGACTGACCGACTGACTGACCGACTGATTAATTTATTGATTGAATTTCATTTCAAGTATTTTCATATTTGGGCCATTCATTGTTGTGTATTGTTTTCTGAAGTAAACTTTTCTTTCAAAGGAATAACATTTCAGAAATTCACTGGCAGCGGTTCAGAAAGGGATTTTAGCCGGAACTCAGCTTTTGTCATATCCAACGATTCAGGTTTGCTATCAGCATCTCAAAGGGAGGAGCGAAATGTTTTGTTTTCTGCCTCATTTCATTCACGGGGGGAGAAAACACAGGCAGTGCAGACTCAGCAATGTCACTGTTCTTGTTAATAGTCATTTTCTTTATGGAGCTGCAAAAAACGATGTAATGCAGCCTGGTGAGAGAGAGGTCTATTTCATCTTCTTGATACCACACAACACGCAGCGCATTTTCAGAGAAAACAGAAGAAACTTCGGCTCAACTCTGGATAGGAGATCCATTTTTTGTGTTTTTTAAAACTCACTGCTTCAGTTTTAAATTGTAAACCATCACGCTTGTGTTGTGACTGCACTGGTAGTTAATCCTGTTTATGCTCGTGTCCATGTGTTGAGGGCAAGGCAGCAGTTTAAAGCTGGGAGGCCTTGATAAAATAAATAAGTTGGTATGCGGGAGGTCAACGTGACAGAAAGTAATCGGGAAATGTAAGTATGAGAGAGTGACACAACACTGCATGGCTTAAAGTTAAATTATTCATGCTGTGAGGTCCAGGAAAATGAATAAGTCTTCAACGTCGAGGCAAAAGCACCACTAGCAATAACCCTTTCAGAGAATCATATTCATACAATGTCAAAAGTGATTTTATCTTAAGACAGTTTATTAATATTTTCAATTGACAGTATCAGCCAAAAACAAACATTGAAAATGAAAATCATACGGCAATGGAACAAGAGGACTTCAGGACAAATAGAGGTGGAAAAATCGATGCCGGTTCCATCACAGACTATAAATTGGATCAATTCAAACACAGCAGTCTGCAGTTTTGTTTGAGTATATATTGTATCTAATGCAAAGTTCAAAGAGCAAGGGGATGGGGGGAGGGTAAATGAAGCCGGGGTCAAGGTTTAGGAGTTGTCAAACATGTCAAAAGGTCATCTCTGTGAATTAACGGGCTTGGGGGGATTTTGGCCTGAAGATGTAAGTCAGGCACAGCATGGGCAGGGGGGGGTCAGAAATGGTCAGGGGCATGGTGGAGAGTGGAGGGGTGAACAGCCAGAGGCTTCAGACAGATCATGGTGGAGCTCAGAGGTCGAATGGGAGGAGCTGTAGTGTGCTGACAGTGCACTTTTCATTCATTCTGGAGTTGTCATTTTAGGGAGGGGTGGTTTAAGGAAATCATGGCGGCACGGGGCAGGTCTGGCACATGCACCTGGTAAATGTCGCCAGGCAGCTGAGAGAGTGTGTGGTCACAGGAGAATGGGGCAGGGCGGGGCAGGCAGAGAAAATGAAGATAATTGAACAAGACGGGAGACAGAGTCACACAATTGGCTCCCTGCACAGGACAATTTCCAACTCGCCGCGGTAGAGCTTCCCGCCGTCAGACAGGCTCATGATGCTCTGCTTATAGTCTGACAGGTTCTTCAAGTCCACCTCCTGAGTGGCACACAGAGAAATTCAGTCATGCAGAGGGCTATATCAATCAGGTTATAACATTAATACAACATTTGCATCAAAAGTTGAGTTAGATGAAGTACATTCAGTCAGCAGTGACCCTGATTTCTCCATCTGGTATGCAGGACGTTTCTTAACCTGGGGCTCCGTTGGGAGAGCAAGGCAGCAGGTCTGGGTTCTTGGCTAGAAAAAGCTAATTTAATTTCTCCAGAAGGTTTAAGCCTGCTGACCAGCTGACCCCTTGTAGTTACAGATGTATCTTTTAAAGCCCTCTGTTTATACATGCCAGGATCGGTGTCAGTCCCCGAATGCCAAAAAATGACATTCTGTCATGTCTCTCCTAACCCGCTCTGTATGATCGGCTTCTTGCCCGTCTGCAATCAAGATTCAGAGTCACCCGAGTTTGGTATTTTACTTTGTTTCTGTCTCTGATGCTACAGTGTAGGCATAGACAGAGTGCACGGCGGAGTGGAGCTGACAGGATTGCAATTGGGTGCCAGACCATTCTGGTTCACACAGGCTTGCGAATTTTGACCAAAGCCCCCCATCTCACCTTCTTGTTTTTCTGGTAGAGGTCTCGTAGCAGGGCGTCCAACTCCTGCTCATCAATGTAGCCATTCCCATCCTAAAGACAGACACATCACAAATGTTATTTCCATCTCTAAGCATTCTGGAAAGGACAGGAGGGACATCTTCACTTCTCATGAAACCGTGTCACACCGGCCACGTTTACACTTCCTTTTCATGGTGTGTTCTACCTCTCAACTTTATGCTATTCATGAATGAGGACTTTGAAAAAAGCCTTTCCATTCACAACTGTAAGGGAGATTAGATGAAGAGTCAATATGCAGCCGCTTTGCTAATTAATGAGTTGGGTCTCACACTAGTGTTTGGAATGTGAGCCCGATTGTTGGAGATTTTCCCTTGGCAAGAGGCACAAAACCATGTTCTGTTCATTAGGCTCGGTCTCAAGATGACTTCAGAGCTGAGTAGCTTGCCAGTCTTATTTTTCACACTGGCAGATGCTCTTTGATGTTTACAAAGCGAGAGTGGAGTGTCCTAGATCTTGGGAATAGAGTGTGAATTCTATTCATTTACACTTTAAGCATGACAGACCTGCGACTGTGCAGTTATGGGGATGCAGAGCGACATCAGGTATCAGTCAGCCCCGGCCAAGGTTGCGTGCCATCTCGCTTTTCAGACATTTTCACGGCCCTGCACAGTTTGGGGTGGCACTGTGAGCCATGTTAGAGTTCAGCTGACCAGACACACTACGCCCCACTCACCATCCAGTGACAGCAGCTGCCTGTGTTTCAGCTGCAGGGGCTGGGCTCATGACAAAATGATGAAACCAATGGCACACATGCACGCACAGGCGTGCACGCACTGACACACACAAGGGTCCGCATGAATGGGCTACAGTGGCTCATCTAAAATTTAACACTCAGCCCTGTACTCTGCAAGCTAGCTAGAGTAAGTGCAAGTCGCGCTGACCCGAGTAATGAACATGCACGCAAGTCTCCCCACGCCCCAACCCCACCCACACAATCTAGTCAGCTAGCTCTCATCGAAACATAAAGATGAGATTGAAAGTCTGTCATTTTATATCCCTGGAAGTTTGATATTAGATTACATTATTCCGTAAGGCATGTAGTACAACAGCAAATTTTGCTCATTTTGTACGCACATTTATTCATTGTGTGACGCTGGTGACAGTGTGAAATGGCACAACGATAAAAGCCCTCATTTTTGATTTTATTGTGAATCCATTGTGCTGCATTTTATGTATCTGTCAGACTTCAAATTAGTGGTTAAGTGGCTACAAAAAGAATATTTAATCTGCAATTACTATGCTGTCGATCGACAACTAACAATGAACAATATGAAAGCAAACTGTGCAGCTGTGCCATGCCAAATCAAGCTGAGATGACGCCCCCCACATTACCTCCTCGTAGCTACCTAGATTACGGTTGCTTCCTCATCCTTACAAAAACTTGTGAGCTATCATTAATAAGACAAATGATTCAGCAGATGTACAACATGAGGCCCTCTCCCTTGTAACTGCTCTGTTGCCGTCTGACTTGCATGATAGCGCTCCCTCTGCTCCCTCCCCACCGAGCTCCTGCTAATGTGGAAATTGTGGCCACGAACCCGCACCACCGCCCTGAGCTGTTTACAGAGGGACAGGTGTGCCGAGCAGGACTCATTTTCCTAAGCAGTCTGGGAGTGCCCTCGGTGCAAAACAAGGAATTTGCATATTCATGATTAGCAAATGAATAGAAATATGCACAACTTGGCAAAATGGGAGATTCCAAAGACACTCATCCGCACAATATGTTTGCAGTGTAAATAGAAAAATGTGTTTTTAGCATCGTTACTAAAAGGAGAAGTCGAGTTTTCTCTGCTGATTAAGCTACAGGAAGGAGTGTAAGGAAAGATGTCAACAACCACAGTTTTATCATTTCTGATAAAATATCACCTACCTTGTCATAGTATGTGAATATGGCATTGAACTGCTCAGAAGTCAGCTTGACACCCTGTGAAAACAGTTTTGATTTTCATAAGCAGCTTCAGTTCATAAATCATTAAAAAACAGGGGCTTCCCCATTGCAGCATAGTAATTCAGCAACATGAATTGTGTGTTTTCCGCATCAAGCTTGCTTCCCTACCTGGAATTTGAGTAAGAAATTCTCCTGAACAGGAAGAAGCCTGTGGGAGAGGGACTTTATTAGCTGACATAAAAGTCTGTGAATTATTCAAGTCTAAACTTCTGCAGCCGGCGCGTTTCAACATTTATACTGCAAATGGAGGCAAGTGAAATTGTACATTGTACATTACCTTGCCATCTCTGACAGGCCCAGCTTCCCATCTCCATTCAGATCAAACATCCTGAGCTACAAAGAGAAAGCAGCACAGAGGCAGGGAGGCACAGAAGAAAAAGAATGAACAAAACCTCTTCCTTTTCTATAAATGCATATATGTGTGTGTGTGTGTGTGTGTGTATGTGTGTGTGTGTATATATATATATATATGTATATATATATATATTTATATATATATATATACACATACACTATATATGACATTATATGACTTTAAATGTATTAAATGCGACCACATTTCCAATGACGGAGAAATAGGGTGGGCAACAATTAAGTTACAGCCTTTATTATTAAGACTTTTCATATTAGTTCATCTTAGATCTCCATTTTCAAAAGAGGACCTGTAAAGGCACTGTCCATGAAACTTCAACCATTTACGCTAAGTCGTTACTTAAAGGGGATCATTTGGCAGATCCACATCACCACCCACAGTTATCGATTTTTATCATCGGTGGCTCAGTGTGAAACAAAGGTTTAGAAACATCTGAGGCAGCGTGTAGATAGGAGTGTGCTGAGGAAACTGCTTCAGCAAATCTGGGATGGTCATCTCTGGGGCCTGGTGGAAGGAGCAGATGTTGGCACATCTGGGCTGTATGGTTCACCAATGCTCAGCCACCAACACTATGCATCTCCAGGCTACAGCACAGGGACACGAGACGTGTAGCCTTCACCCAGCTGTAGTAACAAATCATTGGTATTGCTACGATGTGCATTTTTATTTTAGTTTTGATCGATGAGGTTATCTTATAGATTCTTAATGTCGATGCGTAAATGCGGGTCCTCACTTTTTGCGTATTTCCCGTTTTTTATGTCACCGAGGAGATTTTCTGATACAAACCCAAAACGAGTGATATTAGTTGTGTCAAATTCCACTGAGCAAATGGGGTTCTTTGTTGTGTGTGTGTGTGTGTGTGTGTGTGTGTGTGTTAGTGCCTGCGTGCGTGTGTCTTACTATGGTCTGTGTGTACTCCTGGAGCTTCTGCTCATCGTAGTGTCTGTTGGCCTTCTCCAGCAGGTCTGACAGAAAGCCCTGAGGACAGAGAGACACAGATAAAAAAAAACATAAAAGAAAACCAGAGGAAGAAGTGTGGCATTTACACATCTGCACTTCTTCACCCCTCCCCCAGCAATGAAAAAAAAACATATACTAAGCTCTAGTTGCTGGCTACAGATTCTTTTGTAGCCATTTTCGAGTCATCTAGTTTTTGATATCACCGATTTATATTTAGCAGTACTGTATCTTATACTTGACAGCCATTTCCTCTCACACTCGTAAAATCCTGTAAATTGCAGTGCACAAAAAAGTACAACACATTGTTGTTGACTCATAATGACAGCGTTGTAAAAAGAAAAGGAGTAGAGGTGCATTTCCATGTTTTTGAAGTGACTGAACAATTATAAGAAACTCTTTAGAATGAAAAAACTAAGGAGGGAAGAACAAGACATAGAAGCTGTCATGATGTATAACATTTATATTGTCATTGTTGTCTGTATTTGTTTTTCTATATTTATCTTTTACTTACCTATGTAAAAACCCAATCAACAGAGTCATTTCAGAAACTGCGGTAAATGTGGTGCAATAAAAGTTATATTGCCTCTTCTTGATCATTTAAGTCTAGAAATAGGCTCCAATCAGAACGTAAAGTAGCTCAGTTATATTATGATTCATTGTTTGTACATAACCACCTGGTCTGCTGGAAGAGATGTGAAGCCACAGCAACTTCAGCATGAAGCAAAATCACTGGCCCACATTAATGTGGCCCTGCCTCTGTGGCATTTGACACAGTATTCCCTAGACACGTGGATAATATCTGTAAAGCAGTTTGTCCAGCTTACTGCATTTGAATCCTCACAAAAAACAACCAAACAAAAAAAAATGCATGGTCATGTGGAGATGTTCTGGTCGGGAGCCACTCAACTCTACTCCCTGGCTTCACTCCTTTGCTCATGTGCCACAGAGGAGGTGAATCACACCGAGACTCAGTGTCCACTTGTTTTGAAGAGTTGATCCTTTGGTGTAAGTTTGCATTTCATGTGTCACTTGATGGCCCGAGCACTGCAGCATGTATCACTGCTAAGCACTTTCTTTGAAGTCGGATTATGAAAACATTTATTCATTTTCTACATGTTTTGAGGGTCTTAAAATAATGTTTGGACATAACTGGTTATGTTCTCATTTGCTACCTACTATTTTCGGTGCACAATGTCAGTGCACCAAGAGAAGAACTTCTGAATTACTGATCTTGACACAAAATAATGCATGTATGAATTTATTGGTGCAAAGCAACATAACACCTAGAATAAGATTAACATAAATATGCACACAGAGAAAGACATTTCATCACTTCTACACTTTGAAAGAGATCAGTATGGCATATACATTGAGTGACTAATGGAAAACACAACTATTACAATGATTAAAATAAATGAGAATGTGTAAATAAAATGTGAACAACAACAGGAAAAGGCAGGGAGTCTATTTCAGGTAGCTTTAAATGGCTGCTAGTCATGTCTGATTTGGCCTACGGTTTAGTCCTGTCAGTGAGCATGTGTGTGTGTGTGTGTGTGTGTGTGTGTGTGTGTGTGTGTGTGTGTGTGTGTGTGAGTGTGTGTGTGTGTGATAGTATGTGAGTGTGAGTGTGTGATAGTATGTGAGTGAATTGATGGTATTTGAATGTGAGAGGGGACAAGAAAGAAAAAAGACAACAAAATAAGAATGACATGAAGGTGTATGTATGACACACACACACATGCACACGCACACGCACACACACACACACACACACACACACACTCGCACAGACAATTTGCATAATATATATTAAGTAAAATGAATTTCCATGGCTAAGACACAAGTTTTATCATGAAGGATCATTAATTCATGACATACCTTCAGTTCATTTGCTTCAATGTAGCCACTGCGATCTGTATCATATCGCCGCCATGCCTTAGAGAAAACAAGAGAACAAAACAAATATTGGATTGAAAGCACTTTTTCAGCACTGATGCACAAAGCACGAGGACAGATACTGATTAACGCCCCCCGCCCACTCCCACTCCCACACACTCACCCCCCACCCCCCCCTCGCTTATATAAATCCTCTCAGATCGAACCCCGGCCTGCTCCTCAGCTGCGCTACGAGTTTGATTTTTCTCTGGTGCGGGGCAGAAATCGTTCCTGAGGGGGCCGGCACAGAGGCCGGCGCCATCACTGTAATCACACAGTTTTCAATACAATCCCGGGCGGCGGCGCACAGAGTGGGGGGCATCACGGACTGAGAGGGGAATGAGGGAGCGAAAGGAAGTCATTTTAATGAATGTTTTAATCTAGCAGCTGTCCCCGTCCAAAGAAGGGCTCCTTATCAAAGATGGATAGCCTTCCCCGTCTCCCTTCTCCTCCTACTTCTCCTCCTCCTCGTCCTCGTCCTCCTCCTCCTCCTCCTCCCCCACTTCTCCTTCTCTGCAGAGAGGAGCTACAGCGGTCTTATCCATTATATATGACTCTGAAAATAGAAGGTTCTGCTTCCACATCCTAACCCTGTAAAAACCCCTCCACCCACTTCTTCCTCCCTGCACCCTTCCACACAGACTGATTAATCCCCCCTCTCGTGTTTTATGTTCTCAAACTCTGGCTCTCAACTTCCCATCGACATTTCATTTACGTCCTCTCCCCTCCCGCTCCCTCTCATTTGCCCTTTGTATCCCTCTCTCTGCACACCTTCTCTTATGCCCAGCTTCCTTCTCTTGTTTCGTTATTCCGTTTGGCTCTGAAACCCCTGACAAGGACAGCCTCTTCCCCACATGTAATTGGTTTCTAATTGGCTCCATTCTTTCATTATAGCAGCTCTAACAGGAAATCTGGCATTTTCTCTACGTCTGAAGATAAGAAGGAAGATTGTGGAATAAATTATTTCATTTCCCTTGTACCTTTCAACACGCACTGTACTCTGTTGAAGGCTTTTTGTTATTTCTGCAATCATTAATTTTCATCAGTCAGAGAAGCACTATATTTATTTATTCCCTAGACTACGTGGACATTTTAATGAAGAAACGTGGCTGTGAAGACACACCACATGGCAGTGATACAACAGCAGAATATATAGCCGTGTTTTCTGACTTATTTATCTAATTATTGAAGTATTTAATTGCTACTTTATGGTGGTACTGGGGATTTTTTCTTCTTTAGGATGCTGTTTGTTCTGTTAGCCGAGAGCTGCTCCAAAAGCCCAGCTCTGACATTTGGCCGACATTTTACAGATACCCCAAATACTACATATTACAGATATTACATATCTAGGATAGGGGACACCAACATTTTCAACCTTTACAAATCAAATCTGTACCAAACAATTTACAGAAAACAAAAAAGAACCAAACAACATACACCAATATTCAATGCCCCTGAAGGAGCGTAGGGCACTTTTTCAATTACAGTATCCGATTTTTTGTTTGCTTTATCTCTGCACAGTCAATATTGATAATGGACGAGTTGAGATGGTGCTCGATTTACAGTCCTGCTTAAATCCGACAGCAGAAAACAGCAACCATGTGAAATGGAAAAAGGGTTTTTTTTTTTGTTTTTTTTCCAGACCACTCTGGTTTATTCACTAATTACACCCACCATTCACAGGGAAGTAATCCGTGAAATTAGCTGGTAGGTAGAACTGAGGACATGCAAGCTGTCTGCCCTGCATGGCTGACTGACTCTGCACTAGAACGTATGGTTGGTTAAGTAAGTATGTCTCGACTAATGGCCTGTCTTGGTGAGGGAGAAGCCTTTGTACGACGGCACTGTGAAGAGCTGATCAAATGACAGAGTTTGTCAGGAGAAGACGGCGGCTCTGCATCCTCACACGCGCGGAAACACACTTACCGCCATGAACTCGGCGCTGGAGCTGACAAATTGTCTGAAGCAGAGCAAGAAGTTCTCTTCAGTGGGGAGAATCTGGGCCAGCTGGATAGAAAAACGGTGGGAAAATGGGAGTAGTGAGAACACAAGATGGTGGAGTTGATATGCTGGGGCGGAGGAGATGGAGACTGGGGACCTTTTCGTGTGCTCCGCCTTAAATGGCTAACAGACATAAATAATTGAGAGCGATAACCTCAGATGTTGGGCTATGCCTAACTTGGAGATTATTTCAAATAGTGTTGCTTTGGGCTGCTTAAAGAAAGCCTCTGCACCTGATTCTCACTAAAACTAAACCTCATTAGCAGACTTTCCATGCGGTTGGTAGATTATTGATATTACAGGAGCGTCTTGCATCTCTTTCAGCTCACACTCTGAAAATGATAAAATCGAGGGAAGGAATTATCCTGCAGGGAGCCTCTATGGAGGCTATCATAAAGGCTGTGTTTATGCATCGATTAGAGTATTGAGCAGGCCTCTCGCTCACTTGTGATGTAGACTGTTCCTCGACTGGGAATCATTTCAGCTCTTTCTTTTTCTAGCCCTGAGAACTCACAGCTTCCCCGATGGCGATTTTTGGGTGTCAGCTACATTTCAGTGGAATCATAATGTTCTGTGACTGCACATAAAAGTCCTCTACCTGCCATGGGATCAGTCCAAGTAGAACAGCACTGTTTTGCTTTGTTTGTGTCTCAGAATAAAGAATTATAACGATCTTTAATTATTCATCTCACTCAAACTTTCAAGAAAACACATATCATTACCTTTCGTACTCTTCATGACCGCTCAAATCACCTTCATGGACAAGTCATATTCACCCATTCATCTCCATTAATTCACACTGATGATAGAGCATCAGGGGCAGTTTGGGGTCCAGTGTCTTGCCTATGATACATGTATGCTGTAGCGGCTTGGATCAAATGAACCAACTTTCCGATCCAGGGACAACCACGACCTGAGCCACACTCGGCCATAGTTACCTTAGCTCTGCTTAATTGAACAAAAATGCTGGGAGCAGGAGGATACAGCTAATGAGACTCTGCTCACAGTTAACAGAATCTTGTTCCAAGCTCTGCTAAAGCTCATTATGATTTCTTTTGTAATGTGAGCATAGCATGAAGTACAGCAGCAGATTATGCTTCCATGGTATTCATGGCCATGAAAATAACAAACGTGAGCCCTAGGAGACTACAAACTGTTTATTATATTTAATGCAACAGATGTGAAATTAATATGATTTACTCAGTGTTAAAGAGATAAATCTTCATACACTTTTTACACTGAGCAAACAAGTTAATACGTTAACCAATGACTGAAACTTTCCATTTGACAAGAAGACCTTACCTCTGACATCTCAATTCGTCCATCTTTGTTCTTGTCGAACTTCTGCATGAACTCCTTCATCTTTTCTCTGAATGTGGGGTTTGTAGGGTCCTGGAAAACATTCACATTCAGTAATGTTCAAGACTTGGGTGGTCAGCGTGTCTGGTTCCTGAACTCACCACGCCTGCTCCTCTCCGGGCCATCTCCAACTCCCTGAAGAAGTTCTCCAGCTCCTTGCCCTCGATGTAGCCATTACCTGTATGGACAAGCAAATGGACAGAGATTATGTCATCTGACTTTTGCTGACAAGACGAAACCGCAGCTGTGCAGATGTGGTCACAGTGTCCCACTGTCCAACACATCCACTCGGGGCTGTTTTTGCAGGCTATTGATTCAAACATGAGCCCTTTACCAATAGCTCTATTCCTTCCCCTCAATAGATTAGCTTATCAACTGACAAAATGCAAACCGATCACTCCTCAAAGACTGTGTGTTCACAGGCTATGTACGCAAGGAGAAGCTATATATGGAAAACTGCTGTTCTAGGGTTTTGAAGGAGATGATCTACAAGCAGCGTCTTTTATTCCGAAGAGATCAATATATCTTTCAGCAGCAAGGTTCAGTAAATGGGATGAATCAATGTGTATAACATTGCAGTAGGGCAGTCTCCACCTGACTTTGTGTTCTCTGAGATCTCTTAAAATGGGGGTAGGCTATATTATCAGGGAGAGAAGAATGCTAGGAAAATGTCATTTTTGCTGCTCCCGACAATCGACTTGACAAATGTCATGTGCCTGACATCACCTCTATTTGATTTTCTGGAAAGTGACGAGATACATTTAGCTAGTGGACATGCTGGGAAATAGTTTCTCCTGTTTTATCCCCACTCCCGGTGTTCTGTTGCCCTGGGGGTGCTAATTCAGGGGACAAATGAGTGTGCCTACTTCACCGGAGTCTGTGAACCTGTGCCAGTATTCTATCAACAAGCGTGCCGAATGGCTGGACAGATGGCACCAAACGATGTGACTAGCTGCTTCAATAAAACTCTGGAAGGCAGAGCAGCCTCATTAAACACTAACAAAGATTATTATGCCATCCACTTGCTCTCCTCCCCCTCTAACTCGCCATCTCCCTCTGTCATCTCTTGTCCGACTGGCCCTCCATGTCGGAAGCAACATCTCAGCTTTTTGTTCTACCCATGGATATGTTTTGCGGGAGTCTGTGTATTTCATGTGTTTGTGTGTGTGTGTGTGTGTGTGTGTGTGTGTGTGTGTGCGCGGTGTGTGCATTCCTCATTGATGTTACCAAAGCTCATGAATATGAGCTCCGCCTTTTCAATAAGTGGGACAGTAAAATGCCTGCCTGCTGCCAAGCCTCCCTCCTGTGGGTCTTATTGACATTTAGCACTCTGCAGAGGATTGACCTGCTCGATAATTAAACAGAGTAAGATGCAATTAACAACAAGCGGAATGGCAAAAATGACAATAAAAATTGATTTAGGGATAGATTATGCAGGAGCACTTTTACACATCCGATAAATGTATCAATAAATCCATGTGACCTGTTATGTTTGTGTGTGATGGAGCATCTGTGTGTATTCAGATGGAGCATAAGCACTTGCTGCTGTCAAGATGCTTAAAGTTGTTTGTACTACAGCATGTGAGTTTTTCGGCTGATTTGGAGTTTGCACATCATGTCCTCAACAGTCCAATGTACAGTGTCAAACAGACCCTCTGTTACAGTAACTGTCAATTTTTTTTATTCCTGAGTGTCATGCATCTAATGACTGAGTGGAAACGTCGAAAAACGAGTTAACCGACTCACATTCATGCTTTGGTCTCTGCACTTGCACTTAAAGCTCGAGCCATCTGGTGTGATAAAAGGTAAAAAAAAAAAACAACAACATTTTTTTCCTGAATGCATTCTCTCTGAGTAACTGCGTCATTCCAGTCCCGGAGGATGCTGGTAAAGGCTTTACTCCTCAACTAGTTGTGGTTCTAAAATTCAACCACTACACAGGAAAACTCTCAAAGTGAGCAGCTGTGCCACCTGAGTGCATATGTAATGTTAAAGTGCATTTGCCTTTCAAAGGAGAGTGCTGGCCTGTCTATTCAAATATTTTTTCTCCACATCACAGCTGGGTCAATCCAGGAGCAGGATTTTGCTTTGCCTTCCAATTTCCATATCCAGGTTAATAAAACTGCCAGCAAAGACTCTATAATTAGACAAAAGGACGTGGATTTGTTTCCTTTCACGGCTTTGAAGTGACTGAAGTGACAAAAAGAACAGAGAAAGATGAGAGGGGCACGGAGGAGAAGCTGTGAGAGACGTAATCCAGATGAGACTGGATCCCTGGCCGACAGGGGAATATGTGGTTTCATCATCTCTGGGTGCATCACCTTGTAAGTATTTTTATCTGCAACTCGGAGATGTTTACTCAATCTGAGCAAGCAAATTAGCTCTCCTCTGCTCCTGTTGAGCCAGAGGACACTCCCAGTAATGAGGCAAGAAATCAAACACTGTAGCCAAATCTGTTGATGCTCCCTGGTTGGATTTGATTTGCAAAGAGGCTCATTGCAAAGCACAATATGTAAATGGGGTCTGCAGCAGGACTCAAAGACCTGGCCGCAAACAGGAGGTGAAAGTGGGTTAAAACAACTGCAAATGTGACAACTTTGTCTGCATCCTGGCTCATTCAGAACAGCTCAGCTGCCCAGCCCCTCTACCCCACCCAGCTCCTTGATTTCCCTGCGGAATATCTTTCAGCATGTGTGCAGGCGTCAAAACACATCGCATTAACGATGAATTCCCACCAGGGTGTATGTGAAACAGACAGGCGCATGTGTGCTGCTCTGTTTAGAATATGTTAATAAAGATGAGTGAAGGTGCAGGAGCTGTTTATTAAGACATCACTTGTCTCACAAATATAATTACCTGGCCAATCTTTGGACAAATGCTCCATTTATTCATACATACAGTATTCTTCTCTCAATTCTAGAGATGTTCAGGTACAGGTGTACATATTAATATATCCAGTACACCATATTAAAGAAAGGGTGCACTTTTCCCTTTATCTTGTCTTTCTTCTATGACTTTCCTCCATCGACTCTGTGTCCGCCCTCTGTCTCCCACTGCGAATGACCACTGCTGTGGACTCAAAAGGTTTACCCATGGCTTTCTGAGAGTCTTTCATGAGCACTTTTGTCCGTTCACAGCAGGAGCCACCCTGCAGAGCAGACTGCAGACACGCGGGTGAAGGAAAGGCACCAACATATCCATAATTAGACCAACGAGACCGTCCACATGAGCTTTTGCTTATTGAGGACAAAACCGACCCATGTCAAACTGTCCTGCTGCAGGAAAAGAGAATGTGTGTGTGTGTGTGTGTGTGTGTGTGTGAGTTTGAAAAAATTACTGCATAAGTGTGATAAATCCATTTGTTCTACAGGATTTCTGCAGCATAAAGAGCTCCTCCACGTATTGATCAACTGGAACGAGTCAGTCTTTGGTTGCGAAATGGAAATCAATAAAGGGAACATCAGTCAGAGACAATCGCTTATCCAAACTGTACACGATGAAATGTTGCAACTCAGAGAAAAGCCCAATGAAATGATGTATTGATTAAAAAAAAAAAAAAGAACGACAGTGTTTAAAACCGATTCCATCATGCATGGAAAATGTCTACATACGACATGAGAGGACTCAACCCATAAAGCGGCCAACTCAGTTTACCCATCCTTTTTTAATTTGCTCACTTCGGACCCAACTGCTTATATCAAGACATAGAAATCCATATATTAAACATTTGTTACAGAATCACACCAAATATACTTTTTTTTGTGTGAAAAGGCTGTTTTTTTTTTTCCTTAATTGCACCCTCTGGCTCCACATCCTAAATACCATAATAGAAATTAAATGATATGTATAAGAATGCAATAATGATATTTATATTTTAATAGTTGAGTTATTTTTCTAGGTGGAAAGTTAATAAGACGCAGGATATGATCACAAACTGCTGATATAAAGGTTAAAAATTAATCAAATTGACTTCTCACATCCTTTTTTAATTTTTCTGAATAGTCAAAGTTTTGCTGTCCGACTCCTCGTGCAGGATGCTGCATCCATCCTTCTTCCTGCAGCCTTGACAACAATATCCTTTCACTCGGCTGCTTTTCTCACCTGCGATACATAATTCAGCAAGCTGCTGTGATTTTCTGCGCCGACAGTAACTTTAAAGGAGGATGCAGTGTCCTACCGTCGGCGTCGAAGTGCTTCCAGATGTCCAGGAACTGGGAGGCGGTGACCTCGGCCAGGTGCAGGTGTGGGGGCTGCTGGGCTTTGTTTGCCATGATGCTCTGGACGGATGCTGCTGCTGCTGCGGAAACAATCCTTTCCTAACTTTTTTTGTCGGCTCTCTGCCTCCTGTTCAAACACACACCTCTCACTGTGGCCCCGGCAGCCGCCCGCCGCTTTTTAACTCCAGCGCGGGACTGCAGTACCGCTGCGCCGCCGGTGGGGGCGCACAACCGCAGCCCATCTGAGTCAGCGTCCCCGTGCGTTTTGTGTGTGTGTGTGTGTGTGTTCGTGTGTGTGTGTGTGTGTGTCGCTCCGTCTCTCTCTCTCTCTCTCTCTCTCTCTCTCTCTCTATCTATCTAGCTGTGTGTGCGTGTTGCATTCTCTCTCTCTCTTCGTATGTAACTGTGCGCGCGCGCGTGGTAGTGTATGTCTCTCATGTCATATGTTTTTTTCTCTCTCCTACTGTGTAAAGTGTGCGTCTTTCTCACTCACACAGCGTGTTTCTCTCTCCCCCATAATGTGTGTTTAAGTGTGCATCTGTCCCCCTCTCTCTCACACACACACACGTTCTCTTTTTCTCTACTCTGTCAGAGTATATGCGTGTGTTTGTGCACATGTGTGTGTATTTCCCTTTCGGTGTGAGTCTGAGTACATAGCGGCTTAATTGTGTAATTGAGTGATAGGGTATCCAGCTCACTGTAATAGGTAAGTCTCTCTCTCTCTCTCTCTCTCTCTCTCTCTCTCTCTCTCTCTCTATCTCTATCGCTCTCTCTCAGTGTGTGTGTGTGTGTGTGTGTGTGTGTGTGTGTGTGTGTGTGTGTGTGTGTGCGCGCGCGCGCGCGAAGGATGAGATGAGAAGCTGATAGTACGAGGACTGCCCTGTTGTTGCATCCCCTTGCTTTACAGTTGATAATGTGACATTATGGGTTTGTGTGTGATGTCTGTGTGCTTTCTCTCATATGCATGCATGCACTGTGTTTCTCCGAGTGAGCGGAGCAAGTGTGTTCCTCAACACATCTGTGTGTGTATCTAAGCGTGCAGCTCCCCGAGCTTGTCTGCCAGTGTGTGAGGCTTCACAGTCTTAATTAGAACTCACACACTAATCACATTTCCCACACTGCCCCCGGCCAGCAGTGATTAGCCCACATAATAAATGTAAATTCTGGATAAAAAGAGTGGGAAAAAAAAAGGGGGGGAGTGAGCACAAAACTGTGCTGCGCAGAGGGGCACCGGACATTACAGGTCTTATTAGGAAAATGAGGATCACTTCACTTCATTTCACTTCACTTTATTTGAGGGTGAGAAAAGCACTCATATATTTCTCATATGGGTGCGCAAGCCATTTAGTGCGAGATGAGTTAATATTCATGAACAGGGCAAGTATCGCCAGAAACACTCCCACTGCAGAATAAAATTTGCAAAAAGACATCTTTTCACACATGTAGACTATTAATAATTTGTCGACCAAAAGACATATTTTGAAATCCAGTGATAAGAACTGAATGTGTTTTACAATCCCTATATTGTGATTTCATATAGTATAAAGCAGGAAGAGCATTAGCGCAAATATAGGTCCTGACTGTATTATCATGTCTGGAGCTGGAGCTCTCGGTGAAATGACATCATAATTCATTTCTATTATTCATTAAACCTGTGATCATTCTTCAGTGATATGTCAAAACGTCGGCTGTGAAAATGCATGGTGAGGTGAAAGGGCAGTTTTAAAATACGCGGATCCACCACTGTTTTATCATAATCCATCACAGATTATTCAAATAGGGGATTTAGACTATTTGCTCGGATACTTGAGGGAGTGGTGCAAACAATAAGTCGATGACGTGACTTGATGTATAATCATCTGAAAAAGTTCATGAATAATGAACAGATGCCGACTTACATTTGTTCAAAAAGCAAGTCGTTCCCGATCAGTCAGTCCCCCATGTCAAAAGGGTCAACTGTACAGAGGAAATAAACAACCCAGCACCAAAAAATACAGCTTTGGTCTCAATAGCTAATGTTCATGAATGTTCATTTTGTTTTACAACTCAGTCCTTTGGACTAATATTTAGACTTTTTTTTCATGTATGTGTCATTTCAGTATGACTAAGTTGCTTAGTTCCAAGCTTGATTTGCTCCCACAGCTACAACCCCAAGATGGAGAAATCTTCTTCAGTTTGCGGTCTTCACAATACCCCTGTCCATTGTTATAAAGTGTGTTTGTTACCTTGCTTGGCATGATAGTAACATTCACCTCGCCGAAATGGTGTACTTATTACCGTAGTGTTTTATTATAACCTGTGTCACTCAGATTATAGCATTAACTTCCATTTCAAATGGGCACATTTATACAGTCATATATTTCCTGCAACAGTCCATTTGTACTGTGCTTTAGAGGAAACCTATTGATTTTTCCCCTTCTTTCCCCTCTAGACACTGCGCACACACACACACACACACACACACACACACACACACATACACACACACACACACACACACACTAACATTTGTAATCAAAAGACAAGAGGACTATAACTAACTCTGGTTGTCCTTTCCTGCAGTTAGCATCTTGGACTAGGAATCACACTTGAAATACAGAGCAAGATTAGTGTGAAAGTGGGTGATATGTCTTTACCAGAGTAATGTTTATCAGTTGTTAACATTTATTTGCTTTGTTCTTCAAGTGTCAGAAAAAAACTGCTCTCCTCTCAGATTGAAGATGGTAACGGGAATATACGTGCACATACACATAAACATTTTGTTTTCCTCTAATCTTATTAAAATGATGAACCTTTTATTTTAGAGCTAGGGTCTTTTCTGTGCAGTTTGCATTTTCTCCCTTTGACTGCTTGGCCCACTCACATTGCATGTATGGATGTATGGATGGATGGATCGGGTAAGGTATTAAGTAGGCAAGGTGAGGGACAAGTAAAAGTTGTAGATGACTCGTGACTTTACAATTTGTGAGCAGTTTCAATACTGGAGGCTCTGCAGTATTTTGTCATCTTATCTCTGCTGTTACAACATGTGCAATTTGTACCAGAGTCCTAACATTTTTCATTTTCAATTCTGTAACTCAGGGTTTCCACTTCTAAAGGGAGGGCACTGTGAAAGAAACGATCCCCTATCCCTTTCAGGCAATGGATGCATTGTTGAACTTGACCTGCCAAATCTCCTCAGAGGTGCGGCAGTAATTTTCCAGATCCAGCCTCCAAGCCGGGACACTGCTGACACGCTGCTGGCACTTGGCTGCTTTTGGAGGCGGCCTGGTGAAAGTCAGCAGAGACATTTGCCCGCCGACGCTCCTTCTCACACTCGCAAAAGTCACATTCACTAACAGGGCCACTGCTGTCTCACGGTTTCGCGTTTGTGCTCAGGTGCAGGAGTGCACGAGAGGAGCGCGCGCGTGCGCGACGGAGAAAAAAGCAGAAGCCAGCGATTTGCATCTGACGTGCATATCTCCATCCACCCGCTCCTTGCTGTGAAGCCGAGTTGCAAGGCATCTGTGCGCGCGTGTGTAAACACACTCCAGCCCGGTATAGGTGATGTGTTTGTGTTGTCAGGCTGCCTGCTTCATTTATATTAATATTTCAGCTCCACAGTGGGCTGCACCCCGACGTGAAGTATGTAGATGAATTATGTAAGAGGAGGCAGCGTGGCACAGAACAGCCATTTCCACTTCATCAGTCTCGCAGTGTTTTCATCAGTTTGAGCTGTGCTTAAAGTGAAGGATTGAGCGGGTGAGGCTGAAGGCAGGGAGACTGTGAATTTGTTAATGAGTTGTGTATGTGTGTCTGTGTGAGTTTAAGAAAGGAAGAGCGGCTCCTTTATCTTCCTGCTTTTCACCAATCTCTCCCTGTCCAATAATCGTTAAAAGCTGAGGAAACAGTTTTACCTACTAAAAGCATCCATACTGATTGATTCTAGGACATATGTTTCCTTCGTGTACTTCGTATACACACACACACACACACACACACAAAAACACACAAGCGTGTGCACTCATCTGTAACAGACAACGCCAGCATCCAAATGCCATGTGTTAAGTTTTTTTAATTGACAGCAGCAACATTTGCATAAAAATACACTATTTCTGGTAGACCCATCAGACTGAGACCTGGTTACAGAATTCATTATGTGTAGTTTTGTCAAGAGCATGAAAAAACAAACCAAACAACCAAAAGGGATAAAGAAAAGACAATTTCCCCTGTTTTTATATGGGGCAGCTCCAGGTGTTTCGCATAAACGGGGCTCTGTTCATACGCTATTTCCCTTTAAGATTCCATTAGCATCTCGATCTTGGTGCTGATGGTCTTAGGTGGACTGCTGATCTAGGACTTCCAGCTCTAATTAATGAGATGGTCGAGGGAACCTGGCAGGAGCCTACAGATCCGTGCAGAGGAGATTGAAAACTGCATTCCCCAGTTTTCATTCTTATAGCCCTCTGCAATATTACAGTGTTGTGGTCTCTTGGTGTACTAATAAAATTGATCCAAACACAATCCACAGCAGGAAAACTTTCATATATCACCAGATTACTTTCAGATTAAACCGTGCTTTCATTCGTTAATCTGCTATGGATATATGCACACATCTACAGAAATCACTAAAACCCCCTTTTTTTATTTTGATTTCATGTTTTCATCAGTATGTGTGTGTACATATATTTATACACTGTATGTATATATATATATATATGTGTATATATGTATATATATTATTTTTGTAGATAAATCTATAATTAGTTTGTTTAAATAAGTCATTTGTTTAGCTAAAAAATAAAGAAGTCTCACGAGCATTTATTCTACAAAGTCAATAACAAGCACTCAAATTGATGCTGCTTTGGAGCTATCATTCAGTGGATTAAGCTAACATACGTTAGTTGGCTAACGTGGCAAGTGCACAGAGCCCTCTGAATACACGGGCGATGCATTCACAGGTAGTAGTTGTATACATTGCTCTTGCTAAAGGCACCTGATGCAGAAAAATGTTCAGCGTTTGCCTAACCAAGGTAAGGACAAAAAATGGAGGGCATCGGATGAATGGACAGATATTCAGAGACAGCGTTTAAGACTGGACGACTGGCAGCCACCTGAAGGTGAGGTACGGAACAGGAGGCAGCGATCGCAGCTACGCCACACGTGTTCATTAGATGACGATGCTAGTCAGCAGCACACACCGATAGAAAAATGTTACATGTTTGTTACTTTGTTCATATGAACTACTTTTCAAGTACTTTAAGTCAGTGGTCGGAGGCCTTGGTCTTTCCCTGACCCCCTGGTAGTAAAGGGGGAAAAAAAACAACAACCTTGAAGCATAAATGCAGGACAGAAATACACACCAGTGGGGGTTGTGCTCCACTGCATTCCTATTACATTTATTGATCCCTGGACATTTGAGATTGTGGTCATTTTAAATAAGGAAAGGTATACTGTAATCACAGGTCAGGTTTTTAGTCACCAATCTACCATAGATGTGGAGCCATACACACAAAAGCCACGCTGACCTTATGTTTATTTGCCATCATTTAAAAGCAGATTCCACTTTTCCAGAACCTATGATTCTTGCGCACCATTCATGTGTTAAAAGGTAACTTAACATGCTTTGAAAATCTTCTGTTATTAGAGGTTTAATGGTCATCTTTCACAGTAGCGCTAAAGTAGCAGTACTCAAGTGTAAATCAGCAAGTCACTGTGCAAGTCAAGTAAAATGAAACCTACATTTAGGCATTGATAACTGCCTTCCTACCTGCAAAAAGCCATTCTGCATTCATTTCCATGTTTTGTGTGTGTTATGATGTCAACATGTTTCATGAAAAGCTGCCTTGAGAAGCGTGCGATGCAGAAGCAATCATTGACAGTTCCTGCAGTTCTGTAACTGTGGGCGTTACGGACTGTTAATTTTGAATTGTCAATATTTTATTGTGCTTCGATTGGCCCGGGGTGAAATCTGCCCTTGCCCTCTGTCATTCAGCATTTATTATTGCAGTTTTGCCCAGGAAATGTTGTGCGAAATGTGTATATATGCGTATTGTAATGTGTATTAAAGATTAGAGTGCAGCATTAAAATTTTCGAGAAATCAAAATATATACCAATATAATTGTCATCCATGAGATTATACAACACACTGTAGGGCACAGTTACATGTGTGCGTTTGTAAGCATCACCAGCGGCGCTTACAGCAGCGCTCTGTCCTCATACAAACCGTGAACAAGAGATGGAGGGGAAAGATTGTGTTGCAGCCTGATGCTGAATTACTCTTTCAAGGTATCGGGTGACACACTAGTACTTCATCATAATTTGCCAAATGGGACAGGCAGTGCCATGCCAAAGATATTCTAAATCAAAATCCAACACAGTCAGTCCTTTTCTTGTGTTCACAGTTCTCGATTATCTAAGCCACTTGTTTTTGCTCCTCCACTATATAGATAAGCTATTATCAGTCCCACAGGAGGGATATTTAGAAGACACTGTTGAACCTCCATTGTCTTGCTGTTATAGCAACGCAGACATACCCATTCATCACACGCTGGTTAAATTTCCAGTAAATCTGTATTTTTTTTTTTTTATGTACCCATCTCAGCAACCTTGCTCAGACCCCCAATTAACCGCTTACCACATTACAACACCTAAATGATTGAACGCCCTATTTTGCTGTGGCCTGACCAGCTCCCCACCTGCACGTATTTGTTTGCTTGGGCAGGACTTGGATGCAGGGGCTAGATCTTAGTGATGAGATGGCTGACCAGCCTCTGCAGGTCCTGGGTGCGGTGCTGCGTAGTCCTCAGCACCTCCTCGTGATTCGCCTTCTCGTCGCTGTCGTAATCTGTCACCACCTTGTTGGTGATGAGGGACAGGCCCAGGACACGCAGACCGCAGTGACGAGCCACCACCACCTCCGGCACCGTGCTCATGCCTGGACAGACACAACAGGAGTCTTGAGGAGCAGGGACATGATTTTTGGAAAGATAGTTGAGATTTACAGGGACACCAAAACCAAAATAATCCATGGCTTAATTTATTTAAAGGGTTACTAAACCCCCCCAAACCACGTTTCCTGCTAAAAACAACAACAATCGTACGAGATGCAGCGCCTCGTTGACTGGTATACATGCACTAAAATTTTAATTATTACATGCACGCTGAAAATGATCTTACAGGGATCGTTGGCAAGACAGCGCTAATTTTAGCAGTGCGGTTGCTAAACGTGAAGAAAAGTCCTCAGCCCTGAATGGCAGTTCTCTCTGCGTGTTGAGCCCCTGTGTGTTGAGCGTTGGAACGCCCTCCTATCTGGACCCAGAGCTGTAACTTACATGTCACTGAGTTCTTTTTACTGTGGCCGATTTAACATTTTCATCAGTGCCTTATTTCTTATTTTTTTGTTTTTTTGTTTTGGTAACGTACATAATCTGCATTAGTGCACGATGCACGCAGAGAATCAGCATGATTTGGTTTGCTCCAAACAGCTCAAAATAAACACTGCTTTTATTCTAGAACAGAATATAGAATAAGTGTAGAAAAGAACTCAAGATAACAAATTTCTGAAGAACTCTCGAAGAACCATTTGACTCACATGGTTCTTAACTAACAGATTAAGCTGCCAGGCTTAAAAAGAGGACAATGTGAGTAAGTCAAGCTTTCTCCTGCACCATTTAAAAACTGCTTAATAAAGACTTATGGTGAATACTGAACCAAAAGCTATCAACATTACGTATTTTTAACCTGTGTCCTTGCTGTTTACACTTTTGCAAATCCGCCCCATCCTATTGGATCCTGACACTTCCTATTACAGGGGGATATCGCTGCATAATTCAGCTACTCTTCGGTTCAGAGTTCATTATTATCACTAAATAATGTATACATATTCACTTAAATGTCCCTTGTAAGCATCTTCAGCTGTGGATGAACTGCACAGAGGTTTTCCCTTACGAGTCTCCCTTTACACAAGTGTGAGAGCGCTGCACCTACCCACAGCGTCGGCCCCCAGCGTCTGCAGGACTCTGCACTCTGCAATGGTCTCGTATGTCGGCCCAGCCAACATGCAGTACACCCCTTCCTGCAGGAAGCCATCGCACTCCTGCTCCTCTGCTGTTTCCCTGGTCAGAGCCCTCAGCTCACGGTCATATGCATCCGACATGCAGGGAAAACGCACGCCAAACCTGGAGACAAATGACATGGCAACAGTCTGTAAGGAGCAGATGCTTCCAGTGTGTATGTTTTACTTTGTCCTCCCTGGGTGGTTGCGTGGTACCTGTCATCATTGTGCCCGCACAGCGGGTTCTGTCCCGCGAATCCCGGCAGGTTGATGTGATCCTTAATGAGCATGATATCGCCCACATCAAAACTGCCGTTTAGTCCCCCCGCTGCGTTTGTCACTATCAGAGTCTCCACGCCAAGCAGGAAGAAGACTCGCACTGGGTACGTCACCTGGAGTGACAAACAGAGACAGAGAAGCTTTGATTTACATCAGATTATTGAAATAGAAGTCACAAAGATACAGGTCACCCGGGACCAACAGAGAGGAAAACATGTCACATGAGAAGGCAGTATATGTGGGGACAGCATAGAATGATCCCAATAGACTATGGAATTTCCATTACATGCACTGTGCATGTCTGAGGCAGTAATTTCTGGGAAACACAGAGGCTCAGGTGCAGAGAATTACACACAATTCAAGTCAAGTTCGAGAAGGCAAACAAGAAATGAAATCTTGGGAGGGAGTAGGCAGAAATCTAAAATCCAATAAATAAAGTCAACTAGACATACTGTACGGCTTCATAGTTATGTCGATGCGCCATAACTAGTCAAGATGCATTTACTTCCTTATATGTCAAGACTCACATAGTGCCCAGGTGGAAAGATGAGGAACTGAATAGAAAACATTGAGTTCAATTTTAGTGAAATTAAATTATCATTTTACTGATGTACATGATTCTTTCCACCCATCCATCCCTCCATTATCTTACTTGCTTTGTTCCCAATGGTATTATGGGGTTCTGCTGGTGTGTACAGGGCAGCGAAAGGGATTGCACCCTGGACAGATCATCAGTTAATCACAGGAGGGGCACACACACTAATCACATGAGGGACACACACACACCATTCACTCTCGCAATCACACCTAGGGGAAAGAGCGTCTCCATCTTCAATCAGTTCAGGCCAATCAGGCTTCTGCAAGGAGCTGTGGTCACAAAACTGGTGCAAATCATGGTGGTAATTCCTGAACTTGCCGGTCGACCATCAGGCTGAATCCTACAGGGCATGGTTGGCCCTGCACCATCAGTCAAAGTGACAACCTGGCTTCAGTGGTCAGAAAGTCCCGGTCATGGGAGCACCACTCTGCTTAGCCACCCTGTAACAGTCCATGCCAGGATGGTAGAAAGGAGAATATGGCTGATGGTTGAACCTTGGTAGGGGGAGCAATACAATTTTCCTCCTGGCTGCTGAACATTGGACCAGCTCAGTATTCTTGTGAGGGTGTCGGAGGGAGTTTTCCTCACCAGTCCTAAGGCGCTTTGTGGATCTGGACAAGGCTTACTGTTTATTGCCTCCTTTGAGGAATCCTTTTGGAAGTCCCTCAGGACTATGGAGCAGAAAGCTCAATTCTGTGGGCTTTCCAATCTTTATTTTTGGAGTCAGAGTCAGGGTCCGCATTTCCACCAGTGGGTCAAACTTGTTTCTAGTTGTGGTTGGACATGGCCTCGTCTGCCATTTGTCACTGGTCTGTTCATATTTTTATTGTGCAGAATTTCTAGACACAGCCAAGTGGCGGAGGGTTTCTGCTCCAGGTGTCTGCTTTTACTGCTGAAAGTCAGCACATCAAATTCTGAAGTAATGGATCGTAGCTGCTGTTTTTCTGTCAGGAGGGGCTAACAAGGATAGTTCAGGCATTTGGCCAGGATGCCTTTTGGGGAGGTGTTCCAGGCATGTGCATCTGGAAGGACACAGAGAGGCAGACCTACGACATGCTAGAAAGATTGTATTTGGTCTTGTCTCTGCAAATACCACAGCTGATGGCCTGGAAGTGACTGCTGCTAATGTTTCCATGGCTTGACTCACAAATGTATGTAGCATTGACTCCAATTACCTAGTTTCCTGATAAGGTCAGTGCTGTAACTTTGTTACATTGCCAGTAGATATGAATTTTAGATGTTACTGAACTAGATACATGATGCATGTGACTTTCCATGAATTTCATTCAGTGAGGGTGGCACATCCTACCTGGTTCTAAAATAAACAGCATCAGGGTTGTTAGACAAAGTTGAGAACTGTACACTTGTCAGTTATACTGTAGTCAACTAAAGACAAGTTTGATATCATGAAATGGCAAAATTATTTTAAAAAGCTCAATTATATTAAGAGAAAATTGATCAGAAATCTATTGTTAATATATCATAAACCGCTACTTGAGTTGTACATGCATCATCACTTAAGCAGCAGGCATTAAAATATAGAGATGTGGCACAAAATGACTTGTGTCCTTTAAAGAACCTCCCTACGTGACAAGCATAGAAAAGCAGGTGTTAAAGATTAGGCCGACGCCTACAGGAGCTGAGAATGTTTTTCTCAAAGTCACTGACAAAGTCAGAGTTTAAACTGCCAGCTTTAGTTCAGTTATCCTGTATAGTATATCATTTGCATCAGCAAGGTTTCAAAATGCAGCAGCAAGTTGGCTTGTGATAGATATTGAGACAAGCTCGCAAGGCAACTTACTAGTAGCAAACATATCTGCCTGCACCTGCCTAACTGTGCAAAACTAATGAATCACTCATTAGCCTCAGCAGCACTGTCTGTTAATTGCTAGCCAGCAAATGATTAAAGGGGACCTGGAATGAAAATTCATTTTTACATTGGCTTTGTTGAATCACTATTTTATTCCCAGCAAAAGATCTAAGACAATATGTATGTCCTCAATCACGTATGAACGTAAGATTTTGAAATGTTACTAAAAAAGAAAGGATAAATCTGAACATAAACATAAGACTTGTTTGAGTCCTCCTTTAAGGTGCTTTTACGAGGGAGCATGAACACTTTCAATCGTTTTGTTGGCATGCTGATCTTAGCATCCCTTTGCATTGGTCCAGCTTTACACAGTCAATAGCACAGAGGCAGTTTATTATTTGTTTATATATAATTGGATGATACCTGATGACAGTCGGATTGGACATAACTAGATGACTCCTGATGACAAACACCCACATGGACAACTGTACCTGGCCCAAAGGGATACCAGGGCCAGATGGAAGGGGCCCTCGGTTGTGGTTGAGAAGCTCTGACTAGATATAGTCAGACTCACGTCTACACACAATTCAAACAGAGGAGTCCAAGTATCTTGGGGTCTTATTCACAAGTGAGGGAAAAATGGAACGGGAGGCAGACAAGCAGATTGGGGCAGTGATGCGGTCGCTCTGCCAGTCTGTGGTGGTAAAGACAGAAATGAGCCAGAAAGTGAAGCCCTCCATTTATCACAGTGACTATGTTCCAATCCCAACCTATGGTCATGAGCTGTGGGTAATAACAGAAAGGATAAGATCCCCAGTGCAAGTGGCTAGAATGAGCTCTCTCCACAGGGTAGCTGTGCTTAGTCTTAGAGATTGACTGAGGAGCTGAGCTTTCCTGGAGAGGTTCAAGGTAAAGCCACTGCTCCTCCGCATCAAGCGGAACCAGCTGAAGTGGTTTGGGCATCCAGTCGAGATGACCCCTGGACACCTTCCTAGGGAGGGGTTCCAAGCATGTCCATCTGGGAGGAGTCCCAGAGGCAGACTCAAGGTTCACTGGAGAGATTATATCTCTCAGTTGGCCTGAGAACGCCTTGGGATCCCTGCTCAGACTAACGCCCCTGTGCCCCAGATCCAGAGAGGCGGAAGAAGACGAGATAAAACAAACCCAGAAAATTGTACTGACACGACACTGCCTTGGCTCACTGGTTGATTAAACATGTCCACTCGGTTGCTGTTCTCTCCGTTATAACAATGGAAAGGCAAAACCAAAATTGCAAATACAATATGCAATGCAGCTTACCGTGTGTATGTCATAGCCTTCATAGAAGTGGAATCGCCCCTGCATGCAGACACACTCACGCCCCTGCAGCTTCCCGAACACCAGCTTACCAGCATGGCCCTGCACTGTACAGATCACAGAGAGATTGAGAGCAGCTGCTGGTTGCCAGCTTCCAAAGTGGGTTGTTCCAGGTGCTTTTCAGCAAAAAAGAATTTACCAGTGCTGATGGGAAAACGTGGTATATCCTTATACGGGAACTCATCCTTGTCACCAAGCAGGTCAGCCAGACTGCCCAGGCCTGAGCCACAGATGATGGCCACCCTAGGGCGCTGCTCCGTGTGAGCCAGCAGCCAGTCAGCTGTCTCCTTATAGTCTTCATATGTGTATCTGAAAGCAATGGAAGATATTGATTACTGAACCGAGATTTTCTACTAATTAATGGCTGTAACCTGCACATTGCCATGGTCGATAGCACACTTTCATTTAATGTGAGGAGAGGAAGTACCCGAATATTAACTAAATGACAGCTGTTGTGAATGAAACATGCAGCTCTGTCTCCTTTCAGAACTGCTCGACTAAGACAGTCAGCGTGAATCAAATTTGCACATGAAGGGATACGCCACATATTTTTGTGCTGCAAAACAGTGGAGTGAAAATAATTAGACAGCATTCGCAGTGAGATAAATATTCATGTGGAAACATACGTGGAGAAACGGCACATACACATTAACTGGCATGAAGGCCCGAGAGGGAGCGGGCTATGCCCGATATAGGATACTTTAATGGAGATCCTTGTGGACGCCCTGTCTACACAACACACAAGTAAAACAATGCAGACTGTGAGGGCACCTGCCACTGTCCAAACCTGCCTAGATTCCTTAACAGAACTTCACAAAAACCCAGCTCTGTCTATACTCTGTCTGCCAGCTCTAATTGGAGTCCATGTCTAACTGACAGTATTTACTCCAGGTTAGGTGCTTTCTTCATCTAAATGATGACGTGATGAAGTTTAAGAGGTACACATAGTCACACAATACCAGAGGTAGCCTGATTTGGTAATGTTTTTTAAAAACAAAAACAAAAGAACAACTGGCAAAACTTGGCCATTTTACGTTTACCAGCCAAATTATTGTTCAGGCAATGCCTCAAGGGTAGGACATTATACAGAGTCTGAAACAGTCTGGTCATAAATCTGATTGGTAAGCTGTAATCTTGTTAATGTTCCCTCTCCGCCTCAAGCATCGTCATTAAAACACAATGACACTCGGGGCTGCAGCCTTTTCCAGACCAATCTGCAGCAGGACAGAGCCTGACAACTTTGAGCCCATTTCAGAGCTGCCATTTAAGGTGACAGCCACATCAGACTGGCCTTGGGTGTTCAATCTCTCCACATTTCCAGCTTGTTTCCTTTGTAATCTTTCATTACAGTATATACTCAAGGGACAAGCGCAAACTGATGAATCTTTATGAGTGTGGAGTTTGGAGCATTTTTCACAATAATGCTCCAAACTATTTCCTGAAGTGGAACTCTGGATGGCAGGAAAAAAAGTGGAGTTTAGGGTCAGAGGTCAAATCTAAAGAGGTGAAACCACACTCTTACAATATAGTCCATGTTCTCTATGGTTTGGATAAGCGGTGCAATTGTCGTGCTGCTGTCACTGCAAGAAACAGCCCTTCACAGTATCCTTCAGGTGCCGTTGGCAGCGTCACACCCAGAAACATGCTCACTCTCCTTAAGGCAGACGTGCAGGCGATACTGGTAATGCCTGCTCCTCTGCTGAGGTGTCACTCAGAAACAGATTCTTTGCGTTGTGTCAGCAGACACTGGGGAATGAATGACAGCCATCCAACAGCCCAGGAGCATCTTTATTTAATCAGTGATTCATAAGCCAGCTTGGTGCTTGGAACTGTCACCTGCAGCTAGATGGACCTCAGATCAACTCCTGCGGTTTTGTGCGGGCTTTGAATCTTTTGCCTGTGTCAACTGGAGACTCTAGAGTTCCCCGTAGGAGTGAGTGAGGCTGAATGGTGTGCACTGCGATAGGCTCTGGCGGATCCTTCGACACCATCCATCCATTGTCTTACCCGCTTTATGCTCACTGATGGGTCTGCTGTTGTGGGCAAGATAGTGGACAGATGGATGTATGGGTTGAGTTGACTGAAGGCCAGCTACAGGGACTGAACAGCTGACTGAACAATGAACGTCCTGACAATGGCTGCACTCCAACAGGCTGTGGACTTTCACAAGTGTCTTGTTATTTCTGCCTAGCGACAGTCAGCTGCAGTAGCCGTTCAATCCACACAAAGATGTGACCAGTTGCTGACGGTGCAGTTTTAACTCACTATGTCCAGTCTGTCGTTAATCTTTTACAGCGTTTTGAAATCTGTTGCTTATTCTTTAAAAATACAAAATCTCAAAAGCTTCAACCGACCATATGCTACCACTGACAAAAAAAAGAAAACCAAAAGCACAAACAATAAAAAAACATTGAAAACCTAACATGTTACTACAGGTGTTATTTAAAAGCGTATTCCTGTCCCGGGGGCAACTTTAATCTACTTGGAGCAAGACTGAAATTTAAATTAAATGCAGTTAACTTCTTTTCAGGCATTATCCTCCAAATATTAAATAGAAAACAGACCCCTGGGCACTTTAACTGATGATAGATTTACAGTTTACGACACCAAAAATTGGGAAAAAAAACAAATTGAGATAGGACCATAGTTCCATGGCGGATGGCAAGTAACTATTGCATTAAGTACAATATAGTCTGTGTGCAATAATCAGCACTTTGTCCAGGCTCTAATGGTCATGAATGAATGATTCTTCTTTTTAATGGTTGCATACTGTGTGTCTCTTTGTGTGAGCCCTTTGAAAGACCCTGTGCCATCAGGATGCAGGTCACACAGACCTCTGGAAACAGTGTTACGTAAGAAAGAAAGTGGACCCCCGGAGCTGTCCGAGGTGCTGCCAGAACTCATTCATTCAGAGCAGCGGGCCTTCCCTCGGCTCCAGGCGCATTCCAGGAACATTCCAGGCAGTCTCCAGGCCGGTGAGACCGGGCTGGGCTGCTACTGCTCCGACTGCTCTCAGAGATGCTCGCATAGACCATCACAGAGTAGCAGCCGGGCCTGCTGTTTGACTGAGCAGCGTGGGGCCACTGTGAGCAGAGGTGATCCGAGGAAGCCCACTGTTATGACACATGCTATGACACATCGTGTTACGTCAGAGGTACGATAGTGGAGGAGATCCCCCCCCCCCCCCCATCCCGTCTCCCCTCGCCTGTCAGGCTCCCGATCCTCGAAATAAAACGATCGCGTCTTCGTTGCCTCCCCTACACACCTGCCAGGTGGCCTCGGATCCGAAGCTCGCAGATAATGCCCTCGTGTCGCTGCGTCCACCGTGTCCTCTATCTGCTAATGTGATTAGAACGCAGGCTCGTCCGGCAGCATCTTACCTGCACTGTCTGGCGGAGGAGGAGGAAGAGGAGGAGGAGGCGCAGGAGGAAGAGGGGGACGCCGCGTCCATCTCTGATGCGCACCTGACTGACGAAACGGTTGTTTTTGTGTGTGTGTGTGTTCGCGGTGTCGGCTTTTCTATTGCTTGCAGACGTTCACGGCCGCGGATCCGCTCAGGGAGAATCTGTTGCGATGGACGTCACGTTGCCGAGCGCTCTGACGTCACGGCGTCGCGAGGGCGAGGGGGCGTGACTCGGGATGTCCGCCGGTCCCTTTGAAACCGGCCAAATCCGATTTTCTGGCAGGATGGGCAGCTCAGTGATCCGTTCACTGTGGGAGACAGGGGCTGGGAGCAACAGGGGGGCGACAGAGGGGGGAGAGAGGCAGAAAGAAGGGTGGCTGGGGTTTTATGGTCTGTATTGTAAAATATGAACTGAAGGGAGTCGCTCATAACTCAGATCTGATAATTTCTGAAATGCTGCACATAATTAATCGTTAATGATGAAAAAAAAAACTTCTCTCTGTCTCCCAACACCCCACCCCACCCCACCCCGGCCCTCCGCTCGACAATACAAAAAGCTGACTCATGGGTTGCAAGGAGAGTGAAAGTGTTAGATAAAGTCCAGAACGAGCAGCAACAGCTTTAATTAAATCAGACCACGGACCAATAAAGTCCAGAGAATGATCGGGAAAATGGTTCAAATGACCTGTAATCAAGCAGCTAGACGGGTAGATAGAAAGACAGACAGACAGATAGATAATGTCATTTCAAACCATGCTTTAAAGAACAGTCAAATCCTAATTTCATTTCATTGAAACTAACCAATTAACAAAAGAGTTTACATCTTAGTGAAGTAAATGGCTATATCGGAGGCCCGAGGACAGGTCATGTCCTCGAAGATTATTCTAAGTTTAAATTCAGAGGGGAACTTGACATTCTACCATGCAAGACGAACACACAGTGGATACTTTCCTCTCTAAGATATTATTTTTAGACTCAATACCTTCAAATTGAGTGACTTTTTATAAAATAATCAAAAAATTAAATGAAAAACACACATACTACTTAAAGAGTGTGTTCTCGCCAAGTATAGACTAGCACATTTTGAGGTTATTGTAATCAGTGATGCTTGCATGATTAAAATTGCATTGCTATTGTATTCACTTGCTCAGACCACATTCATTTCAAGTGATCAGAAGTTACATTAATTCTCATGAACACAGTCAGGAGGGAGGGAGGGAGAGATAAGTGGATTTGTGAAGTTGTAGATTCAATTAGAAATTCCTCCCCTCTCATCATGCTGGCTGGTCTTTTAAATCCCTGCTAGGGTCACTTGTCCTTACAGTGACCCTTCTGAACACACACACACACACACACACACACACACACACAAACACTCACACACACTAAACGAGTTAAGTTGGTATGGATTTTTCTGTGTAACTTGACCCCTGTCTGTTAGTTGCTGTTATGCTGCTATGAAGATATAATTTCTTCAGTTTTCTCCTTGGATTGTTCAGAGGCATGATAGTTAGCCTGACAGTGACTACCATCTCAATAAAATACAGATTTTTACAGTGGGCTGTGACACACTTACTGTGCCAAGGCCACATCCTGTAACTTAACGTGACAGATGCTAAAATACTTCAAGATCTAAACAAAAACATGTACATCAAGCATGTACGACAATACACATTTGTTTTCATTTTTTATAACTCTGACCCCCTAACACCAGCCTTTAGCCAGCCTCATACTCCCCAGAACAATCCATTAATTGTTACTTACTTTGAATTGGATGGTGTCTGATGTTGCAGGATGTTGCAGATAGACAGCAGATGCTACCACAATGTCAAAAAGAGATTTCAGTAGACCCTGCACTCTCCAAATGATCCACTGCGCATTTCATACACTTCATACACTGCAAATTTTTAATGTCATATCAATTTCAAAGATTTGACAAGACTGTTTTCCACGTTGAACTGTCCCCCACATCCAAAGCGCTATAGTTTAGCACTTTCTCAGTGATTTTGTTGCACTTCAGATGATGGTCCTCTACACCCCTTTGTAAAACAGTCTTTCAATATACAGTGATGGCTAATGTTCTTACCACCTCATATCTCAGATGGACTGAAGGAATGTGAATATTCTATGGGTAATCAAAAAACATACATTCTGATATCAACTGGAGACTCTAAAGTGCCCTAAGGTTTGAGTGTGAGAGTGAATGTTGTGTGTGTCCTCTGATGGACTGGTGATCCAACTCTTGTTTTTTTTATTGTATACCTTGGACTACCACTATGGACTGGTGTTTGTGACAGAGAAGCAATTTGAGTTCCATTCATCACTACTGGACCATGTAACATTCTTGACTCCCCTGAGGTCTCCTGATAGGTCTTGTAAAAACCTCTAGAGAAAAAATTCACCTAGGATTGGAACTTGTGGAACTGGACTAGTGACCTGTACAGTGTGTATTCTCTGCCATCATCCGGTGTAAACTGGAGATAGGTATCAGCAGACTCCCATAAACCATGGGGTACCAAGTGAGTAAGATAATAGATAAATGGATTAATGGATGGGTAGAAATACCTCCCATTTCACAAACCTTTGGCGATAGCTACATAAAGTACTTATCTTATTTTATCTCTTTGGTGGTACTCAGATCGGCGTCTCTGCTCTATGGACTTCAAATTTCAAAATCACCATTTACGTTGCACGACACAATTTGACTCATTAGAGGCCACTGTAGGTTATAATCAGGCGCTATTATTGGACTGTTGACAACTGGTGGCCCGGGAAACAGCGGGACGTTGCTGGAAACCAAGGGAGCGCGTGGCAGCCAATCAGCGCACGGCTTACTGTGGGGGAGCGTTACCGCGGCAACGTTACTTCAACAAGGCGTTCATAGAGGTAGGTGGTGGACTCGACGTCGCTCAGCTTCAACACAACTTTTCTGCTGTTTATCCTGTTGATGTATGTATATCCTCACCGCGCAGATATCACGCCTGTTTAGTGGGAAAAAGACAACGCGCGCGCGCACATGCAGTTTTAACCGGGCTGAGCAAATCTTAACTTAAACGAAAGGGTTCCGGACGTTACTTACGCTCGTTACTAACGTCTGTTGGAAAGCAAGTCAACAATAAAGGACGAGTCCAAGTATTATTGATATAAGTACATGCCAGTACATACACATACCAGTTTATGCTGTAGTATAGATATAACTTCTCCACTACAGATGTAAAGAAACTGGAGTTGTGGAGAAAGGGGAAAGGGAAAGCGTACGCGTCATTACGTAAATCGACTTACACTAACGTCTTCATTAGCCATTAAGATTGGTCCAGGACAGAATATGCATGAATTAGAAGCTGCGCAGAATGGCACGACCATCTAAGCCTCTTTTTTTTTCCCCCCCTGCAGGTTTTCTTAACACAAACATCCAAAATGACAGACTGCCAGTTAACCTCGAAGATGAAGAGGTCTCCCGTGAAAAATTATAAAGTCGTTCCGAGGGAGGACAAGCCAAAAACGGTGAGCATAACACGTCGGTCAGGATTAAAACACCCAGGTGGTATTAATCAGATGACGCTGGATTGTGAGTCGTGCCCAGACACACTGTAAAATCTAATTAGCCAACCTTATTTTTTTCACTTAAAAGAGTGAGAAAACATTTCAAGTGGGTATTGCATTTTCAAAGTTTTACTGAATAAAGACATTTTAGTTTGGCATTTTTTACACTTCTTTGCATTTTAGTTTAATGAATTTAAAAAAATGACTTACTAGAGGGTAAGTCTCCTACTTGGTTATCATCTCTCAATTATCTGTAGTCATTGCTTTCCTTTACCTTTGAAGAGGGGTGGTGTGAAGTTGACTATTGTTTGTAAGTCGTGAAAACTATTAGATTTTACAGTGTGTGTAACGTACCATTATTGTTATATTGTTTATATAATTATCTTGGCCTCCCGGAGACAGGAACAATCGATATCTGACAGCAGTATTTTGTTGAGATTACCCCAACTCAGCATTTCAGGGCCCCTGCTCTTTCTGAAGGTGAGAGCAGAAGTGGAGGCGCATGTCTCGTCTCATCGCTCATGGTTTTGCTTGCTTTGCTCTACTTGTTTGGGTTTCTTTGTGTGCCCTTTTCAAGCCAACATCAAATGATCATCATGTTGGATCTAAGACTTCTAATGTCAAACAATGGATGAGAAGCAATTGTTTGTAATTGCTCAGCTGTGTTGCCTCTGTTTAATACAGCGTTATGAATACACCTCTAACTGACAGCTATTGAATATTGCATACACAATGACTTCTTCTGCTACATAATTTATTCAGATTTTAAGCAAAAATACTTTTTTGGAGCTGCCCTTGAAATAGACTAAGTGCAGTTAGATGTTTCTTTGCTTCTGGTGCACTGATGAAGAGGTGTCAGAAGATTGTGTGCAGAGGATATTAACCACCCAATGCCTCAGACATTCCTCGGAGAAGGGGAGGATATTAACGTGCTTTGAGCACATGAAATCAGTCCATGTAAATGTCCCTGATGCCGGCATCTGAGCAAATGTGTCATAGCTGACAGCTTTAAGGTGGCAGGCTACAGCTCCCGCGCTCATTATCCCATTCCATTAGTAGGAACAATGGTGTTTGATGAGGTGCCTCATCACTGCCGAACTGAGAGGCAGGAAACAGGCTTCAGTCAGTTGATAAAACAGCCTGTGCTGCTGTGTGTTTGCAGGTCCCCCCGTCTGTTTACAACAAGGAGATGCTTCAGACTACGGAGGAGCGACTGGCTAGCACGAACACCGTGCACCCACCCCTCATCCTGAAGCAAGTCGACGTGAGGGAGGGCGAACCTACCAGGGTAAATCTCAGCCAGTGCCGGGATACTAACCACAAAATTAAGCTAGATTCTGATAAGAGTGCAGACGGAAAATGCCTATAAACGGCACAAGGTTTGATAGGTGGGGCAAAGTGCAGGGATGTATTCAAGCCGGTCATTATTCCATCAGAAGTACTGTGCATACAGAGCATCTGCAGCCCGCTCAGGTCATTTATATTTTACTGGACATCTTCCCCTTAGTCAGCAGGCACTAATTGATGGCAGGGGGCAACCAAGGTGACTGAATCCTCTGTACTCCTAAAAGTCAAAACATAACAGGCGCTCGGGGCGAAAAAAAAACGCCTGTGAAATGAACAAATGCCCCCCCCCCCCCCCCCCCCCCCCCCCCCCCCCCTCCCGTCATAATTAGGAGGAGTCACTTTGCCTCGCGCGCTAATCACGCGTTTTGTTGACTTGTCACATATGCAAATGGGAGCACAAGTAGCCTCCGCGGCGCGCCACTGCAGGCGACGAGGCGGGAGCGATGGCAGCAGGATTTCCCGGGGTTTAACCTCCAAGCCGCCGACTCGCAGCTTCCGCGCGGCGCGGGATTATCGTCACTCTGCGGCAGGCAAAAGACAGGGGCTAGATGAAAACCAGTGAAGTCGTGTTCAAGGGGCTGATGCATTTGCATGTTGGACAAAACACTCCTCCCCTCTCTCAGCCGGCGTTCAATGAGAGCATGGATGCGACTCTCTGGCTGGTGCATGTGATGTGAAGTCTCCAGTAGTTGTTAAGTTTGGACGTGGCGGCTCTCGTTTGTCTCATGGGGACAGTTAAAAGCGTAAACTTATTCAGGGTTATCCTCCAGGTAGTTCTTTTGCCTACCACTACAGTCCATGTGTTCTGCACAGTTAATTTAGCTGTAGGCTTCATTTTGAAAAACAGAGGGTTGTACCGTTCTCTCAGGGAGCGCAATCTAGATCTGTGACAAATCTAGTAATCTTAACTAGAATGACGACAGGATTGGTCATAAATACTGTGGGTGGTGTGTTTTTTAAGGTTTGCATGTATCTTTCTTTTATCCTCGGTGGACACGGATCAGCCGCTTTTCCAGCCCTACCCATCAGAGCTGATCTTCCAGAACTACCAGCCTGGCCAGACTTACAAGTTGAGTCTCCATCTATGCAACAAGGACAAGGTGTGCGAACAAAGGATCGATTTTAGCCTCTAAATCTCTCTGTGATCTTGCCTTTGACCAACCACTTCTTATTTGGTCCAGAATCCGCAACATCTGAAGCTGAAGGCGCCCGAGTCACGCTATTTCCACGTGACCCGTCAAAGCAAGGCCGGAGGAAAAATTCCACCAGGAATCTGTGCCACTTTTGATGTGTCCTTCACCCCACAGGAGAACAAGGTACAGGAGATGCAGACGGAAGTCTGAACTCTCCACAGATTAGTTACACTCAGGCCAGAGTCAGAGCATTCTCAAGTACTGACGTGACAGTAGGAGACTGGATGATTTTGTAACCCCGTCCAGAATGTGGACGTAGAGCTTCTGACAGGACTCGTTCATGACACAGCAAACCCTCATAGATTACTTACATCATGTGAGATCGATGACGGATCATACGTCGAGGTGGGAGCACTTTACAGTCATAGGCCGTGCACAGTAAGTAGGAGAGACGGGAGGTTATGGGTCAGGGGTCAGGCGTTAGGTTACACCAGCACATCCTTTCGTCGGCTCCTTTACCGGCTGAAAGTGAAACCGGAGAAGCGAAAAAATCAACACGAGATGGAGCGCGATTATGCCAAAGGGAAGGCAAGCGGTCCGCAGGCTGACGAGAAAGCCTCAGACATCGTGTGAGGTTTGGAAGCAGCGAGCCGCCTCTCCATGTTGTGCACCCAGGACTACCAGTGCAGGCTGGTCTTCGCGACGGAGGAGCAGCAGTTTGAGGTGCCCGTCGTCGCCATTGGCGCGCGCGCCATCCTCGACCTGCCGGACGAGGCGCGCCTGGCCACGTGTCCCGTGAAGGCCTCCACGGAGAAGACGCTCCTGGCCGCCAACGTCGGGAGCTGCACGGCCCGGTTCACGCTACGCACAACGAGGTGAGGGTCCATGCGGAGAGCAGACGTTTCATTACGTCCTGCTCGCCCAGGAGAAGTGAGCTGTCCCCATTGAACCTTTGGCCTCCTCCCTCTCTCCTCTCCCTCCCCACCTCCGTGCCTGTTTCCTCTTCCCTTTCCTCTCCGCCAGGCCTTTCTCAGTGACGCCCTCCTGTGGCACCCTGGACGTCGGTAAAAACCTGCAGGTGACTGTGGCGTTCAACCCCGTGACTGTGGGGGTCCACACCCAGGAGCTCATTCTGCACTACCACACTGGTGAGTGACACTCAGACGGTAACAAAAGGCAAGTCCCAAAGGGAAGCTATGGCCTCCCATGAAGCTGTTACTTCTGAGGCCCCAACGCATATTCACAGTTGTCCTACTCATCACTCCTAGGTCAATCTAAACGCCAGTACAGGCTCCACTAGAATAGAGAGGTGTGTTCACTTTCTCAGTATGGACCAATACAGTTGTCCAAAGAGCGAGCAGAAAGAAGTCAGAATGAAGGTTTGTGAAAATGAAGGTTTCGCAGTAAATATGACCGTTTAATGGACTGAGACCAAGGTAAAAGCAGTTCAGACGAAAAACTGTAGCTGCCGGGTGGCTTCATTCATTCTCGCGCATCATGTCCGGTTATCCTAGGAGGAGAAAAACGATAAGCGACTGGACTTGGAGATGCTTGATGACGGTTCCCCTCATGTCCATGAGGCGTCTTCAGTTCAGGCTGTAGAGCAACAAACTTAAACCCGCCAGAGCCACGTCACGTCCTTTTCTTCTCAACAATTTTCCAGCTCTCCCCCGGTCTTGTAGGCCCTCCTCCCTACTATTTGGAGGCTGCTGAGCCTTTCTCTGCTACCTGCCTCGGGAAACGCAGACCTCATAACAAAGGAGGAGTCCAGTGAGCAGCAGGTAGCAGTTAACATGCTGCGGAGCTTCTCAATCGTCTTTGGATTAGTGGTGACAATGTCCATCATTGAGCCCGTAATGTGATTCAAGCATTCCCCTCTCATATGATAGCGAAACTCAATATATAAGCCAGAAAACATTTAACAGCATCCATGTTTATGTTCCTGTGACGTTTGGCAGTCCTGCCACATGCGTTTTGACTACCTTGTCTGCTCCCAAACTGCGGCGTCCTCTCACACCCCCACCGGTCGGGGTGGTCACTTTCCCATGACCTCGCCCGCATTCACAATTAGGCAGCCCTCCACTTCAAAGGCGAGGTGGCCAAGCTCTCCACCTTCCCCGTCAATACACGGGGCGACGGGTCACAGGTGAAAGGTGCCTCGTGTGCTCCCACCCACCGCCCCTCATCGAGACGACGGTTTGAAAAACACCTCCCTCTCGTCCAGCACGCATCGCTCGGTGCCCCGCCCCCATTCGCACCGAGACGGCCGCTCTGTCATCGGTGCCGAGAGTCTGCCACGTCAAAGTCACCCTCGCCGAGCGTCGGACTCGGATTCATCCGTTCCGAGGTTTTATCATTTAATTCACCGGGCTGCCATTCACCGGAGCAGAGGGAGGCCCGGTGAAAGACGCCGGGCTCGCTCCCAAGCGATGATTGTTTCCTGCAACGACGAAACTTTACAATCTCCCGAATGTGCTTTCCCGTATCTCAGGCCTGACAGGGACATCCATCAGTATGCGTCTTTTTGCCCCGCGCGTGTGCGTGCGTGTGTGTGCGTGTGTGCGTGGGCGTGTGACCTCAGTGGAGAGGAGGCGCTTTCTCCGTGGCCCGGGCTCAGCGGCGGTGCGGCAGCATTAAGCTTTTATAACGGGGAGGGCCGGCCCGGGTCCAGAGCACCACTTACGGCCCATCCAGAGACCGTCATTTTTAATTCAGCACCTCTCCCCCCCCCCGTCCCGCCGCGTGGCTCATGTATGTTTCAGGCCGGCGTGCCGCGGAAGCCTTTGCCCTGCCTGGGGGGGGGGGGGGGGGGGCAGCTCCGGCGCGGGCATGGGCCGGGCACGTCCGCTACACGGCGCACACACGGAGGCTCATGTCTGCCTCTGCGGTTGAAAGACGGACCATGGTTTGCCGGGCTCACTCGTCGTCCGTCACGTAGTTTCCTCGTCTCCGCCGTCCATCCGCCGGTGACTTCCGCGAGAAGACAGACGGCTCCCGGGGACCGCCGAGGCATCTGCTCTGACGGGGCTGTCGCACCGGGAGGGGGAGGGGAGAGAGGGAGAGGGGTGGGGGGTGGGGGGGGTCCTTCATCACAGCAGCCTTTTGCAAAAGCAGCACTTGCACAGCGTGGAAACCAACAGAACGCCGCCGAGACGGAGGCACGAGAAGCCCCGATCAAACGTAGCTGAGGGGGTTGAGAAGTTCCCCGGCTGTGTGTTTAGAGGAGTTACGGGAGGAGAAAGTGGGTGGGGGGCTGGGGTGGGGGGGGTGGTGGGGGGGGGGGGGGGTTGGACAGTGATGATGAAAGCTTAGCAATAAGCTGCAGCTCTCCCTGCCTGTCAGCCGCTGTCATGGCATACGCTTGCCGGGAGATAATTGCTTCCCCCCCCTCCTTTCCTCTTTGTTTCTCCCTCATTTCCTCCCATCGCTCATCTTCCTCTCTCTGTTTTTTTTTTTATATCTTCCCTCCCCCATGCGATAATATCTTACGGCTCACGGTGGGGCTCCCTCGCACACTGAAAGCAAACCCCCTGGCCTGGCAGCGGAGCCCTGGCCTGGCTCTTCCTGTCTCCCGTTCCTGCCCCCAGGGCTCATCGTGGATCGATAACCGATGATGTCACCGAGAGTGGCCCAAACGACTAGGAGCGCTCCTAGAATTCTAAGCCGTATGTTTTTTGCCCGGGGGGGGGGGGGTGTATAGTGTGGATTCAACCCGCCCATCGTTTTTTTGACTCGGAGACGCTGAGATCCCGGGCTCCCAATCGATCACCTCAGCTCACTTGTGCTCAGACAAGTGCTCGGCGGCGCGGGGCCGCGTCGAGCCGGAATTGGAACTTGATGGGACGTCTTACCCGAGGAAAACCCGACACGTTCGCTTTTCTGAGGGATAAACCTTCGGAAAACACTCGGTGCCGTTGTGGGCTTCGGAGTTTCACTCGTCAAAAGGGGCAAGGATAGAAAACGCCAAACAATGCGCAGCGTTTGCAACACTGACGTTCGTGATAGTGATTCTGTCATCTGACTTTAGCAGCATTCCATAGCGAAACTCCACAGGCCACGAATGCCTGACACTAATACGACTAATACTTATGCCTTATAACGTCGTCCTTTGAAGGTAATTAAAGGAAAAACACAAAATCTGGAACTGATAGTGAATAGTCAAGCAGCCGTGTCATTGATACGCGTGCTTCAGTTGATGTCCTGCAGATCCGTGTAGCATTCCCTCACGTGGTGCGTGCTTAGTCCAATAGAAATAAAGACACAGAAACACTGTAAGGTTAGGTAAAGGTAAAGGTGAGAAGGAGCTCGGGAAGTCGTGTGGATTCGCCATCGGCTGATCGTTTGAGTCACCTTTGGCTTGTCCCACCCGGGCGGTGATTGGTTTGGAACGGGATCCGCCGCTACAGCGTCACTTATCGATCGCAGGCAAGACTTCAAGGCCAAATTTTCCCGACGTTGGTCTCCGCCGTCGGTTTGCTTGCCGCGGGGTGAAGCCGCCCGGAACCTCTCCGGCTCAATGACGCGCGCCGCTCTCTTTTGGAGGCTTCTCCTCCGTGATACCTCGTTTATGTAGACACTGTTGGACTCCCTCCGGACTCCCCAGAGGCGCACCGTTGCCATTTCAGACTTCCCTTTTTTTCTTTTTTTTTCTCTGCACCGTCAGACTGGAGTCGGGTTTCCGATCCGAGGCCAGGAGCGGGATTTTACACCGTCCGTCCTCCCAGTCGACAAGCCCGCATTCCCCTGCAGAGATGCTGCAAATCATTCTGCTCACTCCCTTCTGCTGCCGACAGTGCACAAATCACGCGGGAATAGCAAGCTGTGAGCAAGAAGTGGCGATGGAACCAGCGATCTGCTGCGCTGTTTGCGGATGGGAAAACCCCCCCCGTGTCACTTTGCAATGACTGTAGAAAGAGAGAGAGAGAGAGAGAGAGGAAGTCAGAGCCAGTCAGCATCCAGACACCCCGTAATCTCGTCCTCCGAAGGGTGGCCTCTGTGCGTTTGGCTGTTTGTTCCGACGCGACGATCGCTGGTCCGAATCGTCTCGGGACAGGCGGCGCGCTCCGCCCGGCTGAAGCTGCCGTCCGTCCCTCTGATTTGAATGTAAACAAAGATCGGCCGCGTTTGCATGAGCCCGATTCTTTGTGGCCTCGCACAAAGCCGGTTTTGCGATGCGTTTCTGCCGCCGCCGATTGTTGCCCTCCCGCTCCCTGCCGGCGCCCTGCTCCCATCGGTTGTGCCGGCCGGCGGCCCGCTGAGCACTGCGTGTACAGTACATCAGCGCCTAAGTGTTCCCCCCCCCTCCCTCCCCGCCCCGCGCGGCTATTCCTCGAGGGCAACGCTCTAATCGAGAAGCCGCTCCGAGTCTCCGCGCTTGTCCGATAAGCAGGGGAGAGAGTGTGCCTTTTTTGGCGAACGTGCACGAAATGGGCAGACATGGTGTGAGGCCGTTTTGGAGAGGACGGTGGAGCGGCACACGTACGCCTCGCGTCTTTTATTGCTGCTTTCCTACACCACGACACATGTGCCTCATGGGGATGTTCTCAGCTCCCGGGGTGAATGTTTGAAGCGGTTCAAGGAGGAGGAAACCATCGCAAACACGGATGATGGTTGTTGATATTATTCAATCGTGGGTGGTGAAAAGAGTCCCCATACCCTAACGGTATCTGCGGGATACTTGAAACCGCTGTGCCTTCACTCTGCCTTTCACTCTGCCTTTGTCCTCTGTGTGTCTGCTGCTCAGGCGAAGACGTGTCCATCCGTTTGCTCGGGATCAGCGAGGAAATAGACGTCTGCCTGGAGCCCAGCGCTGTCCTTCTAGATAGCACGTACATTTCCCTGTACAGCGTGCAGAGAGTGTCCCTCAGGAACGGGAGTCAAACCCCCCTGCAGTACCGCTGGACAACACAGCCCGGCCTGCGAGAGGAGGCACGCAGCTCACCGAGGTACGCGCCAACGCTGTGGACCCAGGTGTCCCGTCACTTTCTCTAAGCCTGCAGTTCTTTGTTCTCCTCTTTTTTTTTTTTTTTTTGTCTCTGACCCTCCTCTGTGGTGTTTATTGCCTCTCACCTTCACTCCCATCCTCCCCTTCTCCAGGGACAGCCCGGCGCTCCGGCAGAGGGAGGAGGAGGGGGAGGAGGAGGAGGAGGAGGAGGAGGGGGAGGAGGAGGCGGCGCTTCAGTCTGAGACGGAGGTGGCAGTGATCCATCGCGCCCTGCTGCGGTCCGAAGCCCTGCAGGACGAGTGCCTGCGCCTCCCGCACAGCTGCATGACAGTGCAACCTCAGGTGGGCCCGTGTGTGTGCCTGAGCCACAGCCCGACCCATGGGCTTGCAGTCTAGGGTCAACAAGCGGCCTTCTCCGAGGTGGCAGGGGCTCTGTCGCCTCTGTCGCCTTGCGACCGTAGGACGGACACAAGAATCTGCTGCGGATTCTCTAACGTGATCAGATCCGCAATCACATCCGTCACAGGCAGTTAAGAGTCGACTCTGTGATTGGCATTTAAATCGAGCCTGACTCCGAGATGAGACGAGAGCCGGGTCACTGTCAGCGCCCCCCCCCCCCCCCCTTTTTTTTGCCCCGGGACCCTCAGGTAGCCTGACCTGTTCTGACACCTTTTCCCTTCTCCCTGCCAACGTCTCCTCTGCTCAACTCAGCCGGGCTCCCTGGCCAGAGGGAGGGAGGGAGGGAGTGAGGAAGGGCAAAGTGGAGAGAAACAGGAGAAACAGTTTGGATGGTCAGCAGCCTGCGCACACACATAAATGCGCACCCTGTTAATGTGTTGCAGAGCTGAGGCGGGTGGAAGGTGCCCAAGTGGTCCTCAGAATCATTCATTGCCTTCTGTTGCAGAGTATCTGCTCTCGTGCTATTTGAGAGCATATGTGCTCTAAGTGACTAACTCCGTGTTCTGCCTCTCTTCGCATGGCTCAGGACGGGGAAATATGGCCCCTCTCCAAGCAAGACTTCTTCATCGTCTTTAAGCCCAAGGAAGCCAGGCTTTACACGCAAACCATATATTGTGACATCACAGGTCTGTGTCCACCCGGAGATCACGCCACCACATGCAAAAGCACAGTATGGCATGTATGATATATCCATAGAACAGTTTCAGCTCAGAAACTGCCAAATACTAGCAGGAATAGCTGGACAGAGACGTACCAAAACCCCGGTATGGCCCAGAGGCTTTAAGCAGTGTATTCACAGTCCCTGAGCATATGTGGATTCTTCACGCTGTTGGTCTTTCATCAGACAAGGGTGAGAATCTGCGTTCAATCACAGCTGCGTGCGCTCCGCGCCCCAGCTCGGGGACGCCGAGGCCGCCTGACCTCAGACGCTGCGGCACGTCCATCCCCTCCCAGCCGTAGTGGCAGGTTGTTGGGAGATTTGCGTACGGCCGTCACGTGCGTCTTCGGAGCCGGAGGCCACATTTCCATGAATTTCCATGCTTTGTGAGGCAGGTGGTGGCCCCCGGCCAGCTCAGGTCAACGACGGCTGGGCGCAGGACTCCCGTGCCCCGATTCCTCACTTTGCCTCGTGAGCGTATTAAGCAAAACTTTAGGGGCTGGCCTCGAGGAAGAGTCAGGCCATGGCAGAGGGGATATTTACTCACTGCTTTATTAACTAGTCATCTGCCGTGGATTCAGCCATACATTTTGGAGACGATGTCCTCTCCGAACCTACCTTAGTTTATAGGTTTGTTGCTGTATGTCTAACGTCTTGTTGTATCTCCAATGAGCACGCTGTATGCGTTCGACCTCTTTCTGTCCTCAACTCTGACCCCGTCCGCAGGACGCGAGTCACGGGTGCCTCTCACGATAAAGGGTGAGGGTCTGGGCCCGAAGCTAGAGTTCCAGTACACCCTGTGGAACATGACAGATGTGGTCATTGGTCAGAAAATGTATTACGAGGTAAGAAGATGAACGAAATGAGTGTATTTTCATTCTTTCTATATGTATTTTGATGAGATTATGGCATCTACAAAAAAACAAATTAACTAAAGCTAAATAACATAAGATGACGTTACCTTGTGCCTTGTCTCCTCTCGAAGACTCCATTATGAATCTGAACCAGCTAAAGTCACTAGTCATTCATGTCTAACAAAATAACATAAATCAATTCTCTTTACTACTTTCTGTATAAGCTGGACCCAAGTGGATATGTCACATGCACGTGCATGCTTGGCAGTTGCGCTGCCAAGCATGCACGTATAACAATCATGACCTCAGTGTCCTCCCGTTCGCCCAGGTGCCCCTGTCGAACAAAGGCCTGATGGACGCCCAGTTCAGGCTATCCAAGGCGGACACCCCCTTCGGCCGCTACTTCTCCCTGCACCCCGAGCGGGGCGTGGTCCCCGCCGGGGGCTGCCAGACCGTGGGCGTCTCCTTCCAGGGCCGCGCGCTGGGAGCTTTCTCCGAGGACTTCCTGCTGGCCGTCAAAGGACAGCCCGAGCCCCTCACCCTGACCTTCAGGTGATGCCAGCCAGACGAGTATAAAAACAAAGCAGGCAAAGCCCTCCCGTAACCCCCAGCGCTCATTGGACAGTCCTCGAGCTTGAGCTCACGTCTCCGGGTTCTCTTCGCAGGGGAACGGTCAAAGGTCCCGAACTTCACTGCAGCGTGTCAGAGCTCCGTTTTGGAGACGTGGCCTTCGGTGAGTCATTCGTGCTTTGATTCGGCCGAGAAAGACACGCCCTCCCTTCTGCCTTGTCCTCGCTTCTTCTTCTTTCGCCTCGAGTTCTCAGCCTCGTCCCTCCACTCCCGTCCACGCGCAGGTTTCCCCGCAGAGTCGGTCTTCCACCTCCACAACAGGTCCTACGCGCCCGTCAGGTTTTCCCTGCGAGTCCCGGGCGACGGCCTGGGGCCGCCCGCTGCGACCTGGCAAACGCTGTCGTCCGCCAAGTCCCGGGACAGCTGGCAGCCGGGTGCCACGAGAGACCTTCGCGCCAGGCCCGCAGAGTTTACCATCAGCCCCCATTCAGGCTGCGCTCCTCTCCTGTCAAACACCCGCATTAAGGTACAGCGAGTTAATCAACCCAGGGAGACCTCTTTGAATGAATTCTAACGTCCCGACGGCCTTTTACACGTGTTTATAAGATGTATATGTAAGATTTAATGTAGATATCAGACGCCAAGAATTCAATGACTCTGGGTTGTGGGATAAGAGAGGAGCCCGTCCCCCACACCGTACCGTGTGCCCTCCCCTCACTGCTTTGGAAATCGGGCCACGCTCTCTGACCATGATGATGCGGTGTTGTCGCAAGTCAGTCTCCTGTGCAAGATGAGTCCCAAACACCGCGATGACGCCTTGCAGCGGTAGCGTAACACGTGTCTTCCGTGCAGGTGACCTTTTGTGCCAACAGCGTGGAGAGACGCGAGCTGAGGCTGGCCGTAGACATAGAGGACGTCGGGGAGGAGGTCATCGCTCTGCCCATCAGCGCCAGGTTAGAGCCACTGCCGTGCACGTGTTTCCTCAGGAAGCAGAAACAGAGCACTACTGCGTGCTGCTCATTCTGTCCATCGGGGCTATAACGCCGCTGCATCGATTATGAACAGGCAAAGTGGCAGCACAATGCGAAGCTAGTTTCGGCAATGCATGCTTTCAGCTGCGCGCTTCTCTGTGTGTGTGCACAGATGTGTCGTTCCCGATATCGTGGTGGAGACGGCGACGCTGGACTTTCAGAGGTGTTTCCTTCATCACCGGTATGAAGGGCACGCGCGGCTGACCAACCACAGCCCTCACCCGGTCTGCTACTGCGCGCTGGACCAGGTTACGTGGACCGCCCGCCGAGGCCGATGGCTTATTCCGTCCATGCATGAACTCACGTGAACAAGTTGGCCAACAAGTTTGAGCCGTCAAAAACTAAACAGGCTGTTTGTAAAAGGCACAGTGCCACTCAATGACATTCACTTGATCTGAAAGGTCAGAAGATTCACGTTTTGTGGGAATGTGGGAAATGAGGTGAAATGCATAATCAAGACGCATATCAGTGTAAATAACTGTTTCCCAGCGTAAAAGCCGCAAAGTCTTGGAATTGGAACTGCTATCCGTGCATTCCTACCTGCTGTGCACCCACTGGTGTTTTGGGGGCTCTGGGGATGCTGCGTGTGCATGCCCGCATCGTGGAACTAACTAGTGTCTAACTCGTGTGTGACTTTTGCAGGAATGTGAGGAGAATCTGCCATTGTGTTATGGCAGCCCCAAGCCCAGAGGAGTGATTCATCCTCACAGCTCCGAGGAGATCCCCGTGTTCCTGGTGGCCAAGGCCACTGGACGGCTCCGCCAGACCCTGCGCATTGCTCTCTTTGGCAGCACCCAGCCGCCTTTGGTCGGTGCACGTCTCTGTGCTCATGAGTCTCAAGTCCGTGAGTGTGTGCTCTCTGACCTGCCCGTGGTGTGTTTTCCTAGGAGGTGGCCTTGTCGTGCATCGGGCAAGGGCCGCTGGTCCATATTGAGGAGCCGAGTCTGGTCTTTGGTGGAATCCAGGTTCTGACGGACCACGCAAAGATCCTGCGTCTGTCAAACCAATCGCCCATTCCGGCCCACTTCACTACTCACGTGGTACGGTCGCACGCCGACCAGGCTGACACTTACTAGACACAGAGGTCGCTGACACTTACTAGACACAGAGGCTGCGTTTCCACTGCAGGTGCAGGTACAGGTCTCTCCAACTCCAGGAGCTTCCCCTGCAGGGCCATTTACAGGAACCTTTATGAGGCCCTACTGAGTCCTTACAGTCATAGCATCCATAAACACGAACACGCAAGCCTGAAACAAAGCGTCCGCCCCAGCCACATTGGAAACCTGGGGCCTACCTACCTACCTACCCTATAAAGTTCCGGTCCCCAGGTTTTGCCAGGAACCCCTGCAGTGGAAACGCAGCTAGAGTAACGGTTAAAGTTCTCAGACCAAAGATCAGATCTGTTAAGAAACACCACTTGACCTGGGAAGTTGCAAGCTAGAAGCGTGCAGTAACGGTTCCAGTTGAGAATGTATGTGATGCACATGTGACGCACACCTGCATTCACTCATCCGTTTGTTTTAATAGGTCCACTCCTTAGTTTGCCCCTAACTGCATACCTGGTCAATATCAGGAGAAGAACGCAGGAGATTAGGTGATGTTCCTGCCAGAGCACTGCTGATGTAGACGGGTTTTTCTTGGTTTTTATGTGTTGCCAGATTTAACTTGCCACTGCGGCTGCAGTTGTCCCTGGACCCAAAGCTTGGTGGTTTGAAGTCCAGTGCACACAGGTTTATGAAACTGCATTGATGCTTCCTCAGTTGGCAAAGACTCCACCATGAAGACAAATTCAAACACACACACACACACTCAGGCAATCCTGGCGTAAGTGACCCTTTTGACTCCCCACGGGTGGAGTGGAGCAGAGGAGTTCCCCCTGCACCCTGGAAGCATCAGTCGATGCAGATTATCCGAGAATTTCATTACATTTCGCTCAATACGCTGGCAGAGTGCCACAGAAATAGACTGAGGACTGCAGAAGTTGCGCAGGCCGTCTTTATCTCCCCGTCGCCTAAGTGACGGTTTGAGAGGAATTAGCCGCATCTTTACGTCTTCACCCGCCACCGACCCTGATGAGTTATTTCACGGGGTGTCAAAGGTACCAGAGCCGGGCCGAGGCTGAGCGTCCTCTGCGGTCGTCCCTTTCCTGCAGCCTTCCAGGCCCATCCAGAGCTGGAAACTGACACTCCTGGCGCTGCACTCGGCCAATCAATGCTAATCGAGCTGCGGGAGACGCTGCAGGTTTGATGTGATTATCGAGATTCCGCTCGTCCCCCCCCCCCCCCCCCCCCCCCTCTCTCTCTCTCTCTCCAGAGAGTCAACCCCTGCCCTCTCCCCTCCCCTGACTCCGCCCACCCCTTTATTCGCTGATCACCCCGCCATCGACCACCAATCACGGCGGTGCTGAGAAAGCGATCTGTGACATCCTGAGGCCACTCACTGCTCAGGTGCGCCCCCGTCTTCCGGGGCGCGGGGCGTTTGTCTCGAGAAGCGGCTTGGAGCAACACCTTTGCATGTTTTTCCGTTGACGTTCGTGAGACAACATGAACGCCAAATGCGGTGTGTGAGAAATCACGTTCCGCAACAGTGGTTCAGTTTCTCTGAGAGAGAAGCTGAATGTACTTACGCTTCACCGCATGTGAAGGAAGCCAGTTACATGCACAGTGCAAGGGCTGGAGATGCAGGTTAGATTGACATCCGTTTTCTCATTACAGCGGACATGATTGGACACTCCACAGGGCTTAGAAATGAATGAATGTGTCCAATAAGTCCATTTTTGGTACTCATCCCCAGTATAGTGAATATTGTTTTTTCATATCTGTGCATGTGCTTTCTGGGACAGATTCAGATAGAATTTAAGGTAGAATGTGCTTCCCCCCACCAGTGTGAGCCTGTATGTCATATGGCTAGTTATGTATGCCTGTCTTTCGCCAGGCAGGAAGCCCCCTGCTCTATTTGTAGTTCCAGGATCTCGTGCTGCACTGAGATGCTGATGAGATTACACAGCTATGCGATGCGCGCATCCACCGTCTCGGCTCCGTCGTGGGCGTCGGCTGCAGCGGGGCGCAGAAGTGCTCCTGCAGGGGCGACAGTGAGAGTCGGTATCGTGTGTACACCACGGAGTGATAAAGCATCATCGACATCATGCAACAGACAATACATTGGTTGGACTGCTGTATTTCCATTGGAGTAATCCGTGGAAGTTTTATAGTGCGTGCATGCCTGCATGGAAAAGAGGTTTCAGAAGCAGCTATGACTGGATATTTCGGGGTGCACGTAGGGCCTCCAGGTAGTTCCATGCGTTACGCCTCAGCTATGCAACTACACTCAAGCTCCTTCTTGTACGACTCTGAGCTGCGGAACAACGTAATGTGAAATGGTTTTTTTGGTTTCCCCAGACCTGCAAAAAGAGAGCTTTCCGCGTCGAGCCCGGCGAGGGAGACATCCGGCCGGAGAGCAGCCTGGAGCTGCGCGTGGTGGCGCACCTGAGAGACACGGACGACTTCGAGGGCGGCCTGGAGGTCGCCATTCAGCACGGCCCGTCGCACGCCGTGTCGCTGTCGGCCACCGGCACCGGCACCACCATCGTCAGCGACCGGCCCCTCGCTCCCGGCCTCGACCTGGGGACGTGCTTCAGGTAGCCGCCAGGGCTCCGCATCGGGTCGCCCGCAGTGTGGAGTCGAGACGCGATGACGGCATTTCTCCCTATGTCTGTCCGTCCCGTAAGCCACGACCCGTGCCAGTACCACTTCAAGCTGACCAACCACGGCCTGCGCACGCAGCGGCTGCGCTGGACGACCTGTGGCCCCCCGCCCTCCCCGCGGAGCTCGAATAAGGGGTTCTTCTCCGGCCGCGCCGTCCTGCCGCCCATCCCAGGCGCCAGAAGGACGAGCACGCCGGGCCAGGGATCTGTGGCCGTCTCCGCTCACAAAGACAAGCCGGTGTTCAGCCTCAGGCCCGCGTACGCGGAGCTTTCCCCGGGCTGCTCCGTGGACATGGTGCTGACTGGATCCTCCGACGCCCCCAAGGTGAGGCAGCTCGCCGGAGGGCCAAAGAGAAACGCAAGCGCCGGATCTGTGTCCAGCGCGTCCCTCGCATGACCATGTCCATGCTCCTGCTCCGCCAGGTGGTGGAGGAGCGTCTGGTGTGCGACTCCATGGTGGGCCACTCCAGCACCTACCAGCACATAATGTCTGTAGACGTGACCTGCCACTTTGTGGACATTATGCTCAGCATAAGCCCCAAGCAGCTGAACTTCATCGCAACCAAGGTTGGTCAATGGATCATGAGCCCCCACCTCTCCTCTGTACTGTACTATACTGTAGTTTGCATGAGTGATGGAGTCGAAATGTAGAGCATTTGAATGAATGGCCGAGAGATCTAGCCAACTTCATAAACTTTGTTCAGATCCCGCTTCGTCACACTTTCATCGTCACTGTTGCGATGCGGTCGCGTTGATCGTATGTATGGCGCGTGTCTCACAGGTCATCGGGGAGAGCCTGACACCCCTCTACGAGAAGCTAGTGCTGGCAAACATGTCGTCTTTGTCCCTGTCCATGGAGCTCGCTGTTGCAGAGCCGTTCTCCCTGTGTGACTCCCCGGGAGCCCACAGCTCGTCTTCCACTAAGGTACAGCTCTCTCCCGCTTTCTGTTTGTCCTACATGTGTAATTTTTGTGTTTGTCTCTGTCTTTAAAAGCTACAACCACAAGGCCTTTTCCACCATCTTAGTTCAAATACAGACCAACTGTAGGAGACGCAAATCTAAAATGATCTGGCAGAGGAGTAAGAAAAAGAAAAAAATAAGAGGAGGCATAGTGAAGAACCATGGTTCCTGGACACCGAGGGTCCAGTGGCACTAATACGTTCTGATACCGACGGCAAGTTGTGTCTTCCAGCTAGATTATGCATTAAAGCTATTCAATATACACTGATTTTGTGACCGCGTCTCACCTAGGCCCGCAGTCGATTGCACCACTCACTCTCACCCACACCAGGGGACACTCTGGAGCGTCCGGTCGGCTTCAAAGCGCGCCGCTGGACTGTGCCAGCTCGACCCCCACACACAGGGAGAAGATGCACAATCCGCCCAGAGAGGCTCCCATTCTGACTGGGCCGGAGTCGGCGCCTCCATGTCACCCCAAAGCGCCTGAACCGCTGCGTGCCTTTTTCCCCCCCCCCCAGTCCGTGGTCCTGGGCGACGGGAGCCAGAGCGAGCTGTGGGTGTGCTTCAATCCGTCTGGCCGTCTCGACCGGGTGTCCCGGGCGGAGGACCAGGTAACGGCAATGCGTTTCCAGACTGACATTTCCTCTCGTCTCATCCATTTCCGGGCGTTTACATTGTCTCCCCCCCCCCCCCCCCTCTCCAGTTTCTTGAAATACACCACGAGGGCCAGTCGGAGCCGGACAGGGTGGCGTTGCACGCCGAGGTCCGCTTCCCCAACCTGCGCTTCTCCTCCACCGCCGTGGACTTCGGCTGCGTGCTCGTCGACGCCAAGGCGGAGAGGCAGATCTGCATCACCAACAGCTCCGCGCTGCCCGTGGCCCACCGCTGGACGCTCCTGCACGAGGCCGGGCCCGGCGACGCCAGGTTCGCTTGCATGCCGAACACACGCACGCCACACGCCACGCCGCGCCTGGCAGGAGGACGAGGTGGGACGGGACAGGCTGGGACGAGGCCGAGTCGTCAGCCCGGCTCCATTTCTGCTCGTTTCTTGGGGGAGCAAATAAGGGTCGTAGTCCGTCTGCTATCCTCTATCCTCACCAAAGGGAGCGAGAGCGTCTGCTCTCTGTGTTCATCCTGAACAGACAAGTTTCGGGGACGGCAACAGAGCGGATCCGGGGCCGTGTATTGAGACTGTCCGCGGGGGGTGACTCGTTCAACCCTCTGAGCCGAAAGCCGAGTCCATTACAAATTCCCAGGGGAAGGCAGAGCTGCTGATCGTCTGCTCGCTGTTGCATCGTGCCTCCCTGAGAATGCTTTGCTAATCCGTCCATCTATGGCCATGAACCAACCAGCCGCTATACGTCTGCAACATTTATCTCCCCCTACACTTGCTATGCTCTCTTTTCCGCTCCTCCCCGTCCTCATTTTACGGTTTTCCAGCCCTTATTTATCCGTTTTCCTCCCTTTCCGCCTCTCGCCCTTCTCGCCGCTGCTTTTCCCCGAGCTCCTGCCCTCCCCCCAGTCGTTATCGGCCCTCTCCTCTCCCGCCGCCCTTTCCCCCCCGACTCTCCGAGACTGCGACCCCTCTTCACAATCTGTCTCGCGGGCCGTCCCGCTAATTAAATGGAGACCTCACCCCGCGTGCACTCTCTCCCTCTACAGTCTCCTCGCAGGACCTGCGCTATCTGGCCGTGTTCGCCTAATTACATCCCTATCAGTAATTACACCGCAGCCCTTGGAGACGGGGAATTTCAATAGAGCCAACTCGTTCCTATCCGTCCATTCCACTCAGAGCTAGAAGCAGGAAGCGTACGTTCAAATACCGCAATACCTCCACCATGCTCTGTGTGCTACCTCGCAGAAGTTACTCTGTAAACTATATATATATATGTCACAGAGGCAAAGACACTCAAAAGACTTGTTCCCTCCCCGAGACACAACCATCTGTGACCATATTTCCATCACTCCTGTACAAGATCCTCATATAAAGAAGAACTCCTCCCCAACCCGGAGTTGTTGCTCTATCCTTTCTCGGACCTAGTGCAGTGATCCAGACTCTGACTCTTTGGATGCAGAGATGGGACAGCTTTCTGAATGAGCCCTCCACTCCACGCTCTACTCCCCAAAGGATTCCTCGTGAGCCCTCTCTAAGTCCACAAAGCACGTGTGGACTGGTTGGGCAAACTCCCATGCCCCCCTCCAGCAACCTCGAAACAGTGTAGAGCCGCGCCAGTGTCGCCCGACCAAGGTGTAAACTGTGTTCCTGATCCTCTCCGGTGCTGTGGTGAAGACGTGTGATCCCACAGCAGTATTGTCTTTGGTCGGCCTTTCTGAACCCACCCCAGTCCGCCACCCTAGAGGTCTCCGTGCCCGTCATCCACAAAGTGTTGCTGGGGTATCGCAGCCTGGACAGCCTGAAGACACCCGGGACGGATCTCTGCTCCCTGAGTTGAGGTCAGCAGGTCCCCATCCGTCCCGTGAACGGTGTGGACGAGGCATCGCGTTCACTTTTCCCGAGACAAGTCTCAATCTCAGTCGCTCCTCCCTCCCTGAGACAGACGTGAGCACGTCGGAGCGGGCCGTTTACGACTCGGGCTGAGCTCTTGCGGAGTCATCGTCTCACCATCTGTTCCTCCGTCCGCACCGGTGGGGCTTCAGACTCTTTCTTAGAAAGCCCACGTTTCTAAAAAACCTCGTTCTTTTGAGAGGCCCACAGTTTTCGTCCCGTCCCACAGTGCCGGGTGTGCTAATGTGCGATCTTGCAAAGGCCAGGCCGTGAGGGCAGCCAGTCCCTCAGAGCAGCAGCCGCAGACGCACACTGGTCATACAACAGTGCCCCCTGCTGGCGGCATCCCCGCCACCCAGTCACTTCAAGCTCCGGGAGCTCCAGGAGCCCCAGGAACTCTGACAAATGCTTGCGCTGGCTGCATGCATGTAAACCCGGGAACGCACACACACACGCACACACACACACACACACGCACACACAATGGCAATGGTGCTGCCAGGGTGCGGGACGGCTTCGGGACGGCTCCGCTCGCTAGATCTCTTTCACTCCACCCTCCATGTTTGTTCAGCGCTCCGCTGCCATCCATCCTGACCTGCTTCCTGCCGCGCGCCTATTAAAATTCCTCTTAATTATAGAACACTCTGTTTAATTAACTTGATGGATGCGCCCGGCCCCGATCCCACGGGGGAGGAGCGGGGGGAGAACAGAGAACAGAGAGAGAAAACGAGTGTCAGAGTTCTCGGGGGGGGGGGGGGGGGGGGGGGGGGGGGGGGGGGGGGGGGGGGGGGGGGCGGGCGCTAAAGATTTCCCTCTCTGCTTTGCATTACAGCGTGTGATAATTGTGCTTTTTTTTGGACAATAGTCACATCTTCTTTCTGTGCGCGTGAACATGTCTTCAAAGGTGAATTCATATCTCTGTCCACCCCCCCACCCCCCCCCCCCCCCCCTTACACGACTCATTGCACATACATGTCTTGGTTTTACTCGCGAAGCCCTCTTTCGCGAAACGGCTACTCGGCGCGTTTGAAACGCGAAGCCCGTCTCAACCGTCCGTCTCCCTCTCCCTCCCTCCCTCTCTCTCTCTCTCTCTCCGTGTCTCCCCCTGCAGAGCGTGCGGAGGGCGGGGCGCCTCGCGCGCAGCTTCCCCTGCCTCCTCAGATCCTCTCAGCCCGGGGCCTGGCGCGGACCAGCCGAGCAGCACGCACGCCGCTGTGGATGTAGGCAAACGTCCGCACGTAAACAAATCTCCCCCCCAGAAGTGACATCATAATGATAGTTTCCCTATTTGCAACTTCAAGCTGTTAAACATTCATCAGTTAGAGAGTCATTAGAGAGTCCTGTGTGCTAGATGTATGATCATCGATACGAATACATTTTGATCCATGTATGTTAGTTGTGAACGCCACCTCCGTTACCGTTACTGCGTGAGATGCGTGCTTACATATCCGTTCTAGCCAAGAAGACGAGCGCAGCTATGTGACAGATAACTGGCTCAACGGAAGGAAAGAGAAGGACCGCAGGGGAATCTCTCAGAACGATTGAAGGCGTCTCAATGAGAAGGCTGCCGGACCTCTGAGTGTCAGCGATCAGCGCGCATCTGCATATATCTCCATTTTCCCGGCTGTCTGACAGCCACATGAAACTGTCGCACTTTCTATGCCGTAACGCAGTCTATGAGCTGCTCCCTCAGTGGGGCCGCAGCTGTGCACTGCCGGTCCCCGAAAACCCTCCTGCTTCCCCTCCCGTGTGTCGCGCAGGCGTTCGACATCTTCCCCAAGGACGGCCGCCTGCAGCCCGGGGACGCGCAGCTGGTCACGTTCAGCTTCTGCGGCCACGGCGGCGCGGGGCAGAGAGGTGGTGGCGCTGTGCCACGTGGAGGAGGGTCCCACGTACAGGGTGCAGCTGAGGGGAGAGGCGTCCGTGATCCGCTACAGCCTGGACCGCGGCCACATCGACTTCGGTCAGCAGGTAGGGCGCCCCCCCCCGCCCCCCTCCCCCCTTCCCCGGGAGCGAGCCTCGCGCGCCAGGCCCAGGCCCAGGAGTGGCGAACGCAAACACGCCTAAGCTACCCTTTGCTTCATCTGCCTCCTCGCCATATCCCGCCCCCCCCCCCCCCTCCCTCGTCCTTGTTCTTCCTCTGCCATCTGCCTGCTCATCCATGTGTGACACATGATATCTCCGACAAAGCTAATGAGGTTTTTGCGAAACTCGGGGGCAATCGCGCATCGTGCCATTTCCGAAATGACACTGAGAGGCCTGGGGACGGGGGGGCGGGGGGATGGAAGGGGGGGCTGGGGGGGTGCCATTATATTTGTTCAGCGTTTCGATTGCCAGCCAGACATATGCCTCCCCTCACACAAGGAGACCTGTGAGCGCTTTCTCACGCACTTCTTATAGAGTCAGAGACCGATGGGAGGAGTCGCGTCGCCTCCGCCCTGCGTTCACGCACGCAGTCCATCCGGACCAGTTATCATTGCTGCTCGAAACAAGGGCGCATCGATCTTTGATTTGGCTGGAATGAGCAATTCAGCGGAACGCTTCTCCGACCTTCCTGCCTGCTCGGCACTTTTCTTTATCCCGCTTCTTCTTCTCTCTCTCTCTCTCTCTCTCTCTCTCTCTCTCTCTCTGTCTCTTCTCGTACCAAAAATGTAAATGAGTGGGACGCTATCATTAGTTGCATGTACGTCTGGAAGCAAACTTTGCCAAGTTGCCAACTCTCTCAACTTTGCAAACACCTGCATGCAGCACCTTGACCAACACTCACATCGTCCTCCTGAAAAGTCCCTTCTTCTCTCTTTCCAGCTGTTCGATCATGTCGCCACGGCCGTGGTCACCCTCAAGAACACTGGCAAGGTGGGCTTCGAGTTCCGCATCGTGGACCCGCAAAGAGAGGGTGACGCGGAGGTGGAGGCGGGAGACGCCCTGCCGCACGGCAACCACGAGGGGGACGAGGACGTCAGGCCCGGCCAGCCGATGGTCACCCCCGCCAAGGTGACCCCCGCGCGCTCCGTTCGCCGCCGCGTGCGACCTTCGCCATCCGCGGCCTGACGATTTCCCCGTGTTCCCGTACGTGTCCGCTCAGGGCTTCGTCGGCGCCGGGGCGGAGGGGCACGTGCGCGTGCTCTACCTCCCGGGCGTCCCCGAGGTGTTCGAGAGGCGCCTCCAGCTGCGCGTGGCCCACATGCCGCCACAGGAGATCACGCTGGCCGGGGAGGGAGTGTTCCCCAGGAGCAGACTCAGCCTGCCGCAAAACCTGTGTAAGCATGCAAGTTAGCCTACTTAGCCAACAGCAGGGTTGCACTCATGCACACTCATATAGTTTCCCACCTTATGCGTACAAAATCTAAACAATGCAACACCATGCACACATCGAAACAGGACAGCGAAGGAAGTTAAATCATTGACCCTGCTACATGTGCAACTGAGCATTGGCTGACTCCATTAACCCGAAAGCCATGATGGTAACTGCTCTGCGTGCGGCACAATTTTGAACTGTTGACAAGCCCAGTAAACGGAGGGTCCTTGCTATATGATTGTGGATCGATCCCCAGAGGAAAACGACAGAACACAGCTGTTTCCCCATTACGTAATCGGAGTATTTTTCACCTTCTCAACTCTACGAAAACATCATCAAGTCACCGCGTCTAGCGCTGAAAGGTGAAGGAAGGTAGCTGGCTGTGCGAAGGGTGGACCTTAGAGCGTCCAGGGAAGGTGCAAAGCAAGTGCGCGCAGCTCGCTAGCAAAGAGGGGGCTAACCCGCTGCGTTATTGCGCAATCACACACTGTAGCAGTCGAGCTAGCAGGGCTCTGAGAAATCCTTCAATCTCAAAAGTAGTTTTACCCTCAAGTCCATTCATTAAATATGCAATGAATGTAATATATATATATATATAGCTATCAGTTTTTGCACATTCTCATGTTGTGTTCTTAGCTGAATCTCCTATTGCACTTGCACATGGACTTGGAAGGGGCACGTGCGGGCGTTCATGTGTGGGCCGCTGTGTGTGCTTCTCTCGCAGCAGACGAGCGCTACAGTGCCGCCGTGCGGCGGGCCAGAGCGGCCGCGGGGGCCGGCGGAGCGGGCGGAGCGGGCGGAGCGCCGCCCGGGGACGGGGCCGCGGCCGGCAGCGCGCTCGACGTCAGCGACGCACTCACCGCCCCCCCGGGCGCCCCGGTGAGAGACCCGGAACGGTCGCACGTCCCGCTTATCATACGTGCGGCCCGAAATGTGAAAAGGAGGCGTCTTGAAGGCAGACGGGATCACCGCCGCGTAGCCCGCGCTCAACCTGACAAATCGGCAACATGGCGGATGATTGTTCGTAGAAACCCTGACCTCGGGGGCTCTCTATCTGCTGGCGCTGCGCCACAGGCTTAGGAGTATAGAGCGGCAACAAAAGTGGTGTGCCTCATCCGCGGATTGCAAACTGATCCCCGAGTCTGCAGATCTCACGGCTCTCCGGCTTCCAAGGTCAGGGTTCTCTCTCGAACCGGAAGCTGGCGGCGTCTGCCTGGCGACAGCAGCTGTCGCCGAGCCTTAATCCACATCTTTCACCTCACTTGTCCAAAACTGCAGGGTAGCATCTCCGTCTGACTGTGTGAGGAACGAAGCCAGCGAAATGAGCACTGTCGTTAACATGTCTGTCGGCGCCACCGAGACTGCGCCGCTTATGTAACTCTCCAGAACTTTCTGATAACTTCTGCCCCCCTCCCCGTCCCTGTCCCCCCCCTCCCCTCCCCCCCCCTCCCCCGCTTTTGCCCGCTGCCCCCAGTGTGAGGAGCTGCTCCACATGGAGATTGAGAACGCGCTGGTCAAGGAGAACGCCCTCGCCGTGGCTGCCGGCCTGCTGGAGCTCCCACGCTTGCGAGGCTCTCCCAGGAAGTGGCACAAGCTCACCAAGTGCGTTCGCACGCTCACGCACGCACGCACACGCACGCACACGCACGCACACGCACACAAGCTTAACAGATGGTTCACCCACCGAGACAGAAGTGGGAACTGTGTTGCGGAATTCAAAGAGTGTGGATTCGCAAACGATGCCTGGCGGAGCTTGTTTTCGCTCCGTGGCACTTGTGGAAATAGATTAATAGAGATAGAGATAGTTCATGGTGTGCTTTTAAGCTTGCATGCTTTTATTCACACCCCTTCAACACACAACGAGTTTGCAAAATGTGAGGACGCAATCGAGTCGCTTCTCAAAAACGAACAGCGACGCGCCTCCGAAGCAGGGCCGGTCTGATCGGTTTCCAAAGCTCCTCTCGTTTCGTCCACCCCGTCCTCTCCCTCTCTGTCCCCTCGCTCAGGTTCCCGCTCCCGGAGTACGTGCTGGACTTTGGCTCCGTCCCGCCGGGCAAAACCCCCGCTCGCACCGTGAATGTCACCAATCCCGGCCCGGTGCCCGTGTCACTCGACGCAAACGTCAGGCCTCTGGCTGGCACAGGTATGGCACTCTCAGACCCTCTCGGATGATGGTGCTATTCCAGCCAGGACCTGGCCGAACCAGCCAGAGAGACGAACCGACCGATCGAGAATGTTTATGAGTTCACGATGACGGAGCGGTCTTCGCCTCAGCCCCTGACATCACTTCCTGCGGTCTCGCTCTTCATGTCCTACTCTGTAATGTAACGTTTGGGTGCCTCTTCGAAGGTTTCAGCGTGGACTTCAAGAGCATGAAAAACCTTCCCTGCGGCGAGACGCAGACCTTCTCTGTCAAATTCGACCCCCGTGGAGCCGGCCTTGCGGAGGGGCCCGTAAGCGTCGTCATGCCCATCAAGGTACCCCCCCCCCCCCCCCGCCGAGGGACAGTCGTATCCGTGTGCGTCAGAGTCCTCACAGTTCCTCAGAGGGTGGTCCCTTTCCTCCGGCAGGTGACCTGCGGGCCGGCGCTGCAGGTGCGGCTGAGCGCCGCGGTGACCGTGCCGAGCATCGCCGTCTCCACCGACGCGCTGCGCTTCGGCGCCGTGCAGTGCGGCATGTGTCAGGTGACCACCACCGGGCGCCTGCGGGGGGGGGCTCCCCAGGGTCCCCCCCCCCCCCCCCAGGGGTCCCCGCACAGCTCAATCTGCGGCCTCAGTGCACACAGAGCACACTCACAGGATTCTCCATCCGTTTCGTCTTAATTGAATGCACTTAAGAAGATGAACTTGAATTGTGCCGCACGTTTTCCGCTGTCACAAGCTTACATTAGCGTTGAAAACTAACTTCTGTGTTGCACGACGTTCCCCCGTCAGATCCAGACCATACAGCTTCACAACCCCACATTGACGCCCTGCCACTGGAGCATGGCCGAGAAGGCGAAGCCACCCAAAAAGGTACGGTTGCATGTGTGTGGGAATTCTATTGAACGTTTACAGTATATGTAGTAATTTAGTCATACATCTATATTGAAATCCGCGTCGTACTCGTATCGCGTGACGTGGGAAACCAATGGAATTCTGCCCAAAGGAAATGACTGTGGACACGGGGTGATGCCCCAGGGTGACGGCTTCCTCTCAAACGCACTTCCAGGTGCAGCAGCCACATGCCGCAGTGTTCGAGGCCACTCCCAGCTGCGGCACGCTGCCCCCCGGCGAGCGAGGCGACGTCCAGATCAAGTTCAGCCCAGCGAAGGGGGTAGGCGGCCGCACTCCTCCCAGAGCCGATCGCGGCGCCTCGGACGCGGCCCGAACCCAGGCTCACCCGGCGCCCCGCCGCTCTGTCGTCCGCAGCAGTCCTACAGCAGGCAGCTGGCGCTCCACGTGGCCGGCGGCGCCCCGGCGCCGTCCCTCCGGGCAGAGGGCCGCGGCGCGGAGCCGCGTCTGGAGTTCTCCGCCCCCGCGCTGGAGCTGGGGCCCTGCCCGCCCTTCGCCACCGACGCGGAGGCCGAGGTCACCGTCACGAACCCCTGCCCCTTCCCCGTCGAGTTCTACTCGCTGGAGCTGGACGCGCAGTACCTCCAGGAGGAAAAGGTAGCTCTCTGTACGAATTGTCTTTGCAATATCCCGTAGAATGCCGTAGAATGCTGTCGTGAGGACAACACTGATCGAGCTTCATGTTTGTCCTTTGGCATGGAAACAATTCTCTCTTAAAGAAACAGCACTTGCTTCAAGTTCAGGTGAAGTATAGGAGATTGTATTTTATGCTGCCGGCGCTTCCGTTTCCTTCTTTCCTCTCGTCTCTTTCTTCTTTCATGTATGTTGTCCTCTTTTCTCTTCTCCTTTCCCAACAACTCTTGTCCACGTAGATGCTGCAGCTGATGCCGGGCTATGAGAACAACAAGTTAATGCTGCCTGCCCGGGCTGCCGGAGAAAGACTCCAGAGGGAGGTACTCAGCTACTACGAGGAGTTCTGCTCCGAGCCCAAAGATGACGGTAAAGCTAGAAATCAGCAGAGAGCACATCCCAGCACCCGCGTGCACATCCGAGGGTAAAACCGGCGTGTCCTGCGACTCCCGCCGCTTCCAGGTGGGAGCACCACGGCGTCGGGGGAGCCGCTCTCCCTCCTCAGCGAAGATGCGCCATCGGAGACAGCCGCGAGAAAGAAAGAGATGGGGAAGGTGAGGGAGGCCAGCTGCGTCCCGGGCTGCCCTCCGAACACAGTCCGGGACCTCCGCTAAACGAGCATCCACCATGAACAATGACAATGTCCACGTTTTGTTTCATTTTATAACCTGTTTTATTACCGTTTTTCAACTCTGTCGTTTATAATGCTTTCACTGCTGCAGGCAAACACGCACATCTCCCTAAAGAGGGGCAAATGAAGATTGTTCATTCATTTCCTCAGTGCTAAAGATAACTTTTAATCAAATCCTGGACTGCCATAAGCCCTGCATATTGTAGGGTATAGATTCATGTACATCTTACCAAATGCCAACTATATATGAGATATCTCAGATATATCTCAGATATATAGATACTATAATTGTCATGTGATAATTATGATCTGTTTGTATATCATCTTCTCTAAAATGTAATGGGTCAGGACAAATCCAAGTAGAGGTGTGCATCAGTTTGTCCAGCAGGGGGAAGCATAATACTATATGAGAAGCACCGTAAGCACCGTCCTGAAGAGTTTCTATTTGGAGATGTGCCGTCAATGCCCAATTCTGTATATCTACTCATATCTACTCTACTCATAACATCATGGCATAACCCTGGATGCAGCTCATCTCTGCTGACACAGACTCTCCCATCCAACTCCTAGGACAACTGGCAGCAGTCTTTGCACATAAGTGCAAAGTCATAAGCATCGATTTCTACAACCGCATTGAAATCTAAACCTAAACCTGACTTGCTTGTATGACGAACATTCATGAGCTAAAGATGTTTCACTCATGTCATTATATTATATATCATTACTGGTTTTATCTGTTACTGTGGATGCTTTTTGAAAGTCTAATCCATCCCACTCTGCACACAGAGCCCCGATGGCCGGATGTCCAAGACGAGCAAAGCCACGTCTCCAGTGGAGGTAAGCCTCGCCTCATCTGCTGTTTTACTGTCTCGTGGTTGCATGTACGTCCCCTGTCACTTTGCCCATCGGTTCCTAATCGGTGCCTCATTCCCGTCCATTTCTCACTAGGCGGAGGATGACGCGGAGACGGGGCCCGGTGACCCAGACGTCCCTCCTCCCGTGCTCTTCTCTTTGATTCCTTTCCCCAAAGACAGGCAGCGGTCAGACAGCAACCTCACCTGTGACTGCTTCACGTTCCTGCTGCCCTCTCGACCAGACGGGGAGGACGAGGAGAAGAAAGAGGAGCAGGCACAAGCGGCTCCCCCGAAGGTGATTTCACACCATGGTGGCATGCATTCGCAGGCACACACACGCGCACGCGCACTCAACTGCAAAACTGGGGATTGCGTTGCTCTTTTCACGATATAGTCACATTAAACAGTGTGTCGTATTGCATGCGTTTGTGCTCGTTTGTGTCGGCATTGCACCCCAAAGGGCCAGAGAGGTAGAGGGAGAGCACTGACCAGGGCATCGTCCAAAACGGCCTGCACCACGCCGTCACTGGAAGAGCAACACAGCTGGGCCTTGGCGCTGAAACGCAAGCAGAGGTGAGGGGACCACGTGCACCCCGACACACACACACACACAGAATCATTCTAAAAAGCACACATCGTGCTGTATTTTGCTGTTCTAACGTCTGTGTGTGCGTGTGTGTGCGCGTGTGCACGCAGCCTGACGACGTTCCGCTGGGTGGTCCCGCCCAACGGCGAGGTGGTCCTCAGGATTTGGTTCTACTCGGAGGACCCGGGCCTCTTCGAGCAGGTCTTCAACTTTGAGCTGCTCGGCACCCAGAGACCCTACCGGCTGCTGTGCAGAGCCGCGTGCAACTACCCCTCCATCTGCCAAGACCCCATGTGAGTCAGTGGCAGAAAAGCCATCACAGAGACGACGTGAGAGCGGGATTACAAATAGCTGCTGCGCTTCGGCTTCTTAACACCGTGTCCTGTATTTGTCTTTAAGAAGAGGAAAATCTGAAGCAAAGAACACATTCTTGTGGGGTCGTCCGGCGGGACGGTGGAGATAGGTAGTCGGGTAGAGCTATGAGCGTCTCATGGGCTTACGAGCTTATTCCATTGGTCGAAAATGTTACGTCTTTTCTTCCTATGTGGGAGTGAATTAATGTGACAGGGGGTAGAATCATAATCAAGTGGCCTGCAGCACCATGCACTGTGGTCTGTCCCTCACAGCTAACAGCCCTTGTTCTTCACCTGCTCCTTCCCTTTGAAGTCCTTGAACTTGGTTGCGATGGACCTAGGCTGGCCCACTACAGGTTTTCCCTCCCTCCAGGCGACATACCTGGTGAGACGAGGTGGTTCCGGGTCCTCTTCCGCATGCGCGGCAATCCCGGAAATCGGAGTTCATGCCCCCTGCCCGACAGACTGGAGCGTAGCCAGCCACAATGCTAGCTTGCTCCTACTGATCAAAGCTCTTCACGATGACCAACAGCTGCGCTTAGAGAACGTGTTTGCACATGTCGAGATTCATATGCTATAGATGACCAGAGTTGCCATATGCGCTTTTCACAGGAGCATTTTTGCACACTGCGAGAAGGTGGAGCAGGTGGAAGGGGCCATCCAGAAGGCCTACGTGATCAAAGACGGATACTTTGAGTTTGGGCCTCTGCTGTGCGGCAAGACCAGAGACAGGTAAGAGCAATGACGGTGGTTGGTTTAACGTGTTGCCATCAGTGTTCACAGCCGCACACTAATCGCACCTGTGGTTGCACAGATACAAGGAGAGCAAGTACCCAGAGAACACGCAGCGACTGGTCATCTTTAACAATTCAGGTCTGGAGGCAGAGGTCCAGTTCAGTTTCCAGAATGATACGCAGGCCGCCACATATCTGCTGGACCCCCCAGCCATGACTCTCAAGCCCAACCAGAAACAGGTGCCGCATCCGCTCAGATCAGATGGGTGTTCATGTCCACTGACATGACGCATTTGACCTTGACAACCTGTGTGTGATGCATGCGCACATTGCTCCGTCCTGCAGGAGCTGACAGTTTGGGCCTACCCAGCGGTCGAGGGACAGATCAAAGACTGCGTCCTTTGCAGCATCAAGGACAGCGGCGCGCCGTTTGTCCTCGCCAAGCTCTCCTGCTGGGGCGTTTGGCCCAGGCTGCATCTGGACAGCTGCACCCTGAAGTTCAAGATTTTGGTCAACAGGTATCGAAGCACCCGGGAGCGGTCGGAATCCCCAGACGGAACGAATGGACGGGCGACACTGAGACACAGAGCGTCAAATTCTGTATCTGACACCTTGTCCCCCTCCTCCCCCCCCTCCGTCCGCCCTCTGCCCCTAGACGCTACAGCCGCACCCTGCCCCTGCACAACAGAACGGCGCTGCCGGTGGCCTTCCGACTGCACGGCCTGGAGGAGCTGGGCGACGAGTTCACCGTGCCGCAGGACGAGGGCGTCGTGCCGCCCGGCTCCTCCTTCCTCCTCGCCGTCCACTTCCTGGCCTGCAACCCGCTGCGCACGAACAAAACCTTGCGCCTGGAGGTAGGATGGCCCGGCCCGATGGAACAGCCCGACGGCGGCGAGCAGGGCGAGCGGTGGCCCGAGCGTGACGCGCGCGTCTGCCGTTGCAGGTGTCGGACGCGGGGAAGATCCTGGGCATCGTGCACGCCGAGAACATACACGTCGTTGCCGAGGCCTATGACGTGGCGCTGGACATTTCATCAGGTAGGAGCCGTTTCCATTGGCGTGAGGGCCTCCTCCCGGTGCCGAGAGTCCCTCCAGCTGAACCGTCTCCAACTTAAACGACTGCGATTCCGTCTTAACTGCTGACCTTAGTCACAGGTTGTTCATAGATCTATGGATGCATGAGCAAGATGATGCAAAGAACAAGATGGTGTGTCCCCTGCATGGACGTGTGCGTTCTCGTGTTTCCGCCAGACCTGGATTTTGGGATCGTCAAAGTGTCCAAGGAGACCAGTCAGTTTCTCACAATCAAAAACCAAGGAAAATACGAAATAGCTTACAAGTAAGTTTCCCGTCCTCTCGCGGAACCGTAGCGCGTCGACCCGTTCGTGCGCTTCACCTTTCACTCACCCCCCCCTCTCTCTCTCTCTCTCTCTCTCTCTCTCTCTCTCTCTCTCTCTGTCTCTCTCTTCTCCCCGCGAGGTTCACGCTCCAGCAGACGAGCCCCGGGCAGCCCGACCTCGACTCCATCTTCACCGTTTCCCCGCGCGCCGGCTCCCTGATGCCGCACAAGCAACCCAAGACGGTCCAGATCACCTGCAGGGCCGCCAGCGAGGTGTCGCTCAGGGAGCAGCCTCTGCTGTGCTGCCAGGTCTGACGCACGCGCCGGACAACCACGGGGACGCCGTTTGTTTGTTTGTTCTGAACAGGGCTGTGTCGGCCCCGCGCCATCTTTTCATCAGTTTTACTTTGAGCTCCAAAAAGGTCTGGGATCTCAGATGGCTTGGCAGTTTACGGTGCTTTCCCCATTGTCACGGCATTCCCGGACTGACTCAAATCAGGGGGGGAAAAAGCCTGTTTTTAAAATATGCTTCACAATGAACAAAACCAGTAATAAGACAACATTATATAGATGCAGTATGCAAGATGCTCCCGTGAGTGCGAGTGAAGGTCAAACCCAGTGCTCTCCGCATGCAGTGCACCTCAGCTGAGGCCTAGATTTCCCCCCTGCAGGTGATTGAACCCAGCATTGGGACCGGAGGGGAAACCGTGGCCATCATCCCCATCAAAGTCTCTGTCCAGTCCGTCCTCCCCAGGTGAGGGCTCGTCTCGCGACACGCACTCTTTCACCACGCACGCCTCATGTGCTTGAAGTGTCACCGATAGGCTGTTGTTCTTACGAGTCTGACGGCCAAGGTGTCTCGCCCTCAGGTACAAGATCACGCCCGCGCGTGAAATCGACTTTGGCCCGCTGGTCCTCGGCAGCGAGAAGAGCCAGAGCCTCAGCATAGAGAACCACGGCGTGTTCGAGATCCAGTTCACCATCTGCCACGTGATCACGGAGCATCCGGGGTAGGGGGGCGAGAAAGAGCGACGCGACGACAGGGAGAGGGCTGGATCGGTAGCGGCTCCCAACCCAATGTTTTGATGGGGCAAAATGGGTCCAAGAATGACATTTGTACCTCGCAAAGCGTTACGTCCCACGATAAGGCCTCGCCATGAGTCCTGTTTGCAAACGTGCAAGATTGGTGGTGCCTTTGCACGATTGGAAACACCTTACTGAAGAGGAAAGAATATTGAATTGTTCATAGATGCATGGATATTTCATGGAAAGAAACGTGATCGTATCAGTTGCGAATGTATTGGATATTGATCATTGTGGAAACGCATGTCTCTGTCGTGCTCCCAGGTGTCCCGGGAGGAGGACAGTTCAAGAGAGCGAGTCGGGGAGGACCACCAACGTGGGCAGGGTGAAAAAACCCCAGGTCAGAGGTGGCACGTGCCCTCAGGCGCCCGGGCCCCCCCGGGGTCAAGTCGGTAGGTGCTTGTGAGTCCATCGTGGCGCCCTAACCCCCCCCCCCCCCCGCCTCTCTGCAGAGTCTCCTCAGCGCGGGCGCGTTCTCGGTGTGTCCCTGCGAGGGCAGCCTGCAGCCGGGCTCTCAGCAGGCGGTGACGGTCACCTGCGCGGCCGGCCAGCCGGGCAGCCACAGCCAGGCCCTGCTCGTCAGCCTCAGCGACCCGGACTGCCCGGAGCGGCCCGAGGCCGTGGCCTACACGCTGCTGGCCGAGGTCTGCAAGCTGGGTGAGAGCTGCCTCGCCCGGACCTGTGTGCTGGCGCTCTTCCTGGGCCGCGTGCGAGGATCCCGTAGACCTGACGGCGTCTCTGCCCCCCCCCCCGCAGGGTTCGAGCTGGACGCGGCGTCCGTCTTCGAGGAGCACCGCCTGTGCCGCAGCGGCGCGCAGCTGGCCGCCGAGCCCTTCCGCAGCGCCGCCGGCGTGTACGTGCGCGACGAGAACAGGTTCACCTTCAACCGGGTCCTGGTCGGGCGGACGGCGCGGGCCCGCTTCCGGTTCGCCAACGCCGGCAAGGTGCCGTGCTCGCTCATCCTGGCCATCAAGGGCGCCCTGGTAAGGCCGCGGCCACGCGCCTCGTCCCCAGCCTTTGCCTCTGATCCCAACGCCCCCCCTCCACCCTCCCCCGCAGCCGTCCAGCGGCGCCGAGGGCTTCGACGTGCCCGTCCGGACGCTGAGCATCCCCGGCCAGTCGCACGCCTTCGCCGTGGCCACCTTCACGCCGCAGATGACGCAGCGCTACGCCGCCGTGTTCCAGGCCCTGGTGAAGGGAGTCAACAGGAGCCCGTGAGCGCCGGCCCCTTCTCGCCCGTCCGTCCCTCCGTTTCCGTCGGGAATCTCGCTGTTCTAGCTCTCCTCCCCCCCCCAGGCTGGCGCCGCCGTGCAAGCTGGAGTTCGAGCTGACGGGGGAGGGCTACCTGCCCAGCGTGTGCGTGCTGCGTCCGGCCGCCGGGAGCGGCGCGGCCGGGCCCTCCCTGCGCTTCGGGCGGGCGCCGGCCGGCCGCCGGCAGACGCTGCCCCTGGCGCTGCTGAACGACGGCGGCGTCCCGGCGCAGGTCGGGCCCCCCACCCTCCTCCAGCATGTCACCCGTACCGTGTTCCGCATCACATCACACGACCGCGAACCGTTAACGTGTTGGGGTTTGTCGCTCTCCGTGCTGTTTAGGTGGAGATTCATCTGGCGGACAAACACGCGGTGTTCAGCCTGAGCGCTGCCCCCGACGACACCCGCTGCACCATCCACTGCACAGAGGACACAGGTACTGTACAAGCTCGGCGAGAAAACCGCTCACATGCATGCGCACTGAGAGGTTCAAGCGTCCCCAAGCGGCTTCCCCCCGCACACTAACGTCGAGGCCCCCCCTCCCCCCCCCCATCGGGCAGAGCGCTCTCTCACGCACAGGGCCGTCCTGGAGCTGGAGGCCGGCGGGCGGGCGGAGCTCGGCGTCAGCTTCTGCTCCGACAGGCCCCTGCGCGTGGAGGCGTCGATGTCTCTCCGGCTGCGGGACAACGAGTACGGGGACGCCGTCGTGGCGCTGTCCGCCGAGGCGCGCCGGGACACCGTCTCCCTGGACAACCTGGGCGACCCGGAGGACGCCGATGGACGTGAGGGTCGGGATTATTGATGTTTTTGATCCTAGAAGCCCGGTTCTAGCTCTGGTTCCGCTTGCTCCGAGTTTCTTTTGTCCACGAGGCTCATCCCTCTGGCGCAGGTGCCGACGGCGTGCTGGATTTCGGCCATTGCGAAGTGGGCTCTGCCTCCCGAGAGAGCTTCACCATGACCAACCACAGCGGCAGCCAGGCGCTGAGGTTCGAGTGGCCCGCCGCCGGACCCCACGTCTCCTTCTCGCCTCGGGTAGGGCAGGGAGAGGGAAGAGCAGCAGCCGGGCACGTCTCTTCACAGAACGCCTGTGGACCACATGAATTAGGGAGGCAGAACATGTATAAACTCAGAACGTCGGGCCGTGAATTGCAGGTGGGTCACCTCCACGCCGGCTGCTCCAAGGAAGTGACCGCCACGTTCCGCTCCAGCCAGCCGGTGAGCCTCGCCGACCTGCCCCTGAGCTGCAGCCTGTCCCGGGTGGAGTTCCAGCGGCCCGCGGAGCTGGTGGCCGACTGGGACGACCGGAGCCAGGTAGGGGCCGAGACGAGGCCCTCCCCTCTCGACGGCCCGAGAGGGGAGAGCCGCCGTGACGCCCGCCCGCGTCTGCCCCCCCCCCCCCCCCCCCCCCCCCCCAGGCGACGGGGAGCGACGGCGAGCCCCGCTGCTCCGAGGCGAGGGACTCGCAGCGGCGGCTGGAGCTGCGCGTCAGGGCGCTGTGCGGCTACGCGAGCTTCCGCTGCGACGCCGACGCCGTCCGCTTCCCAGACACCCCGCTCCACCAGACCAGCGTCCAGCAGTAAGCGGGGGCCACGCACTCACACAGTGCGGCTGCACCAGACAGGGAACAGCAGGGCAGCGGGCCACACTTCAAGGGGAATAGGGCTTGTTTTAGCTACTGAAGATGGAAGCAGGTAGTGTGCTGACGTCGTGTGTGGTCACGCTCGCAGCCTGAAGATGGTGAACGACGGCGACGTCAAACTGGAGTTCTCCGTGCAAGTCGTCATGGACGCGGTCGAACCCGCCGTCGACCGTGACCAAAGAGGTAGGAGCTGTAAGGGAACTCATCGTGCGTGTGCGTGTGTGTGTGTGTGTGTGTGGCGGGCGGGGTGAGGGTCTAATACTACTGCCTGTCATGAGGCGAACTCGTCGCTCTGTCCCGAGAGCGATCTGCGCGAGCGCCTTGTTTGACCGTGTGCGCGTCTGTCGGCAGCAGGCGAGACATCGGCGGCGGCGCCGGCGGCGGCGGCGGCGCGGGCCGGGGCCCGTCCCCGGCGTCCGGCCATCAGCGTGGAGCCCGGCCGCGGCGCCGTGCCGCCCGGCGCCGCGCAGGACTTCCGCGTCCGCTTCTCGCCGCTGGAGGCGGCCCGCTTTCGCGCCAGGCTCGTCTACAGGTACGGGGAGCGGGAAAGGAACCGAGCTAGAAAGCTGTCGGGTTGCGGGTCCAGTGAGGAAACCTCTCCTCCCTCTCTCCGCCAGCGTCCGCAACTTGCGGGAGGGGGAGCGCGCCCCCTGCGTCCCGGCGTGCGGCCGCGGCCTGCTGCCCCGCTGCCACTTCCACCTGGAAGACTCCGACTTCATCAGAGGGAGGCCCGACCTGAGCCCCGGCACCAGGGTTGTGGAGATCCACGCCCTGGGCCTGTCCGTGCCGTCGACAAGGTACCAGAGGGCGAGCGAGAGAGAGAGAGAGAGAGAGAGAGAGAGAGAGAGAGAGTGGGTGCGTCCGGTCTGCTCTCTCACCTCGTCACCTCGACTGTGGCTCGACCCCGCAGGCGCTTCACCGTGCTGAACCCAACCAGCGAGAGCTTCTCGTTCCAGTGGAGGTGTGAGGAGACGCGGGGCGCCGCGTTCAGCTGCCTCAACCCATGCGGCGCCGTCCCGCCGGGGGAGAAAGTGGAGGCGAGGACGCTCTCTCTCTCTCTCTCTCTCTCTCTCTCTCTCTCTCTCTCTCCGTCTCTCTCCGTCGCATTCCTAATCGTGCCATCGTGTGCGCGTGTGTGCGTGCGTTCAGATATGCTTCCAGTATGTGCCGGGGCAGCTGGACGCGGCGGAGGAGTCCCTCTGGAGCTTCGCCATCGACTCGCCGCCGCTGTCCGTCCCCGTCCTGTGCGTGGGCCGCGCCAGGGAGCCGCACGTCTACCTGGACCGACCCTGCGTCGACTTCGGAGAGGTGCTTGTGGGTATGTGGCTCCTCCGACCCCGCATGTCGAACGCACAGCAACGATACCCCGAGGCAGGTTCCTCTTGCACGGGCGGTCGTCCGGGTCTCGCACTCTCAGACCCAGACGTAGAGAAGTGGGTCAAGCCTCCTTGTGTGTGTGTGTGTGTGTGTGTGTGTGTGTGTGCGTGCGTGCGTCCCCGCCCAGGCCACACGGCGGAGCGCACGGTGGAGCTGGTGAACGGGGAGGAGGAGCCGGTGCATTTCTCCGTGGCGCAGGCGTCCCTCTCCGGCGAGGACCAGCGCTCCCGGCTCGGCCTGCGGCCCCCGAGCGGCACGCTGGGCCCGCGCGGCCGCCTGCCGCTGCTGGCGTCCTTCGCGCCGCGCCGCCGGGGCCACGCGCGCTTCCTGCTGGCCGTGCGCGTGAGGGGGAGGCCGGAGCCGCTGGCGCTGGCGGTGAAGGCCGAGGGCGCCGCCGTCGGCGCCGCCGTGCGGGTCCAGGAGCCGGGCGGGGCCCTCCGCGAGATCGAGCCCGGCCGCCCGCACGCCCTGGACTTCGACGAGGTCGGCGCGCTCCGCACATGGAGGACACCTCACCGTGTAAAGTCCCGCCTCCACACTCACATGCCCGCGTGTGTTCAGGTGTACGTCTCCGAGAGGCCCGTCTTTGCTCTCCTGGTGGCCAACCTGTCGGGCTTCGCCGTGGACGTGACCTGCGACCTCTCGGGCCCCAGGGGCATGCTGCGGCACGTGGAGGCGAGGCCGCAACACGCCGCCGTGGAGGCGGGCGGCCAGCTGCGGCTGTCGCTCTCCTTCTGTCCCCAGGGCGCCTGCAGCCTCAAGGACGTCAGCCTGAGCGTCAAGGTGGGGAAATCGGAGACGGAAATCGGACCCAATGTCCACGGTGAAACACGTGCGAGTCGGCAGGAAGGTGGTGCGTCTTAACCTCGGCTGAATCGGCTGAGTTAGCCGAGTCTCCATCCAGTCATTCTCAAAAGGAAATAGCAAGACTGCGGCCCGGCTTTGATGTTCTCGCCCCTTTTCCTTTTTCCCCTCAGACTCACGATCAGCTTTACTGGCAGGCACTCAGTTACGCAGTTCAGAGGAAAATACAGAGGATAGGCAGGAGGAGGACCCGAGTTAGCATGCACTAGCCATATCGTGGTGTAGTTCTATCTGACGCGTTCACCTAATCTATGTGGCCCCAAGAGACACCTATGATATTGAAATGAATCCGTTCCGACGGGGTTCCTCCCTCCCCCGCGCCTCCCCTCTCCTCTCCTTCCCCGCAGGTGAAACACGGCCCGGCGTTCCTCTTCGCCGTGCGGGGCAGAGCTGCGGCGCCTCGCCTCGAGTTCTCCTTCACCGAGCACAACTTCGGCAAGTGCTTCCTGTCCTGCCCCGGCACGGCGCCGGCCTCCCGCACCCTGGAGATCAGCAACAAGGGCCGGAGGGACATCAGGTGCGCCACCCGCGCGCGCGCGCGCGTCTGCTTGTGTGTGTGTGTGTGTGTGCGTGCGTGGGGGTCGGAGGGTGTGGGAATAAACGCCCCCCCCCCCCCGCTCTCCGTCCACCAGCCTCCAGCACCGGCTCCGGGGCGCCTCCTGCTTCGAGGTGGACTTCGAGCCCGACGTCCTGGCGCCCGGCGCCGCCGCGAGGGTCCCCATCCGGTTCCGTCCCCGCGAGGCGGGCCGCTGCCGCGAGACGCTCACCTTCATCCTGAACGCCTGCGCCACCGAGCAGGTGGCCCTGCTGGGGCGAGGCGTCAAGATGCAGGTGGGTCTGTTGCTTTGAGACACGCGCGCACGCGCCGTGACGGGCTCCTCTTTGTTTCACCCGGATATGCCTTCGTCCCGCTGCGTTCCGTTTTTTGTCGAGCTCTGTGTCATTCTGGTTCGTAGCTGGAGCTAGAGGACCCCAGGCAGGCGAAACTGAAACTGGGGAATCTGATGATCGGGCAGAAGGTGGAGAAACGCGTGGGTCTGGTCAACCACAGCCTCCTGGATCTGTCCTTCACCCTGGAGCTCAACATCGACTCTGCACTGGATGCTAAGGTAGGGTCTCACACACACACACACACACACACAGTCAGCATCCCTAAATTTAGCCTTACAGGTGGGATGTGAGTCCCTGACAACGATCATCTCTCCTCTCCTCCTCCACCCGTTGGTCCAGGATCTGTCAGTCAGCCCGGACGGCGAGCTGAGCCTGAGAGCCAGCGGTGGCTCGTGCCAGGTGAGGATCCGGTTCTCCCCCGGCCAGCACATCCCCCCCTTCCGCGGCGAGCTGCGGGCGAGGGTCGCGGGCCTGCTGCACCCCCTGCTGACCGTCCGAGGCAGCTGCCAGGTGAGCTGCGGGCGGGACGGCGTACGTTGGGTACGTACGGTGTACGTTGTTGACGCCGTGCCGGTGCCTCCGCCTGACAGGGGGAGGTCCGGCTGATCCCCGACCACCTGGCCTTCGGAGCCGTGGTCCAGCGCTGCAGGGCCGAGAGGAGGATCGTCCTCGCCAACTCTGGGCTCGCCGGTGTCAGGTGATCCGTGGAGCAGACGCACACATCCTCCAGTCCACAGCTTGAGGGTTTTTTCTCCACTTTTATGACGGATCTGTTGTCTCTCTAAACCCAGATGTGGTTGACTGACTTAATCCGCTCTTTGTGGCTCATTCTAATTGCGTCTAAGTCCTGGTTGCTGTTGCTCACGCGCCTCACGACCAGGTTCCAGTGGAGAAAAAGCGATTTTCCCCCCGCGCTGGATGTCACGCCGGCCAAGGGCCACGTCGGCCCCGGCATGGAGATCGCCCTCGATGTGACTTTCGCCCCGGAGGAGCTGAGCCACGACGTCAGATACGAAAACCTGTGCTGCTGCGTGGAGGGCTCCCCGTCCCCCGTCACCCTCACCGTGACGGGCTCCTGCGTTGAAGCCGCCACCAGGAAAGAGGTTTGGCGAAGGCACACACTGTTTGCCTGGGGTGGGGGGAATCCACAATACGCTTTTGAATGGTGGCTACATCTGATGATGCACCATAAAGGATGCTCAGTACAGTATGTCTACCATCAAAACGTTGAAGATTTTAAATGAACTTATTATGACTCATTCTCGATCCCCAGAGAGATGAAGGAGTGGATGAAGTTAGGAGATAAGACGGTTGCCGTCCTTGTGAGGGGCTTTCACACGATGAGCAGCATTTACTTATGACTGCGTTGATAGCGCTTCTTCCTTTACAGTGCTTCCTTTTTATTTTCCATTACCCACACGGCCATTTGCATGGCAGTCCGTGACTTTCCTTATTCCTCCTCCGAGGTGCGAGGGAAATGAGAGGTAGAAAGAAAAGCCCACTGATAGGTGGGAACCCCCCCCCACGCCCCCATCCCACTCCCAACATGGGGCAGTGGCCGGACCACCCTGGTCACGCTGACAGCAGCACTTCCTCTGTTTGCGTAACAGCTGACTCGCTCCTGACCTCTCGTTCCCAGGTGGTGAACTTTCATTGCCCGGTGCGCGACTCGCACGCCCAGACGCTGGCCGTGCTCAACCCCACCGGCCAGCAGTGTCGCGTGCGGCCCGTCATCAGGGGCGCGGAGTGGAGCGCCGCGCTCTCCGTCGCCCTGGAGCCCCTGCAGCACGCGCCCTACGAGGTCACCTACCGCCCGCTGACCATGACCGCAGACGGCGGGAAGCACCAGGTGCGGTAGCCTCGGCGCCGGAGCCGCGGGACGGCGTTCCCGCCGGGGCGCCTCACCTCCCACGCTCTGCTCCGTGTCTCCCCAGGGCTCCGTCCTCTTCTCCTTCCCGGACGGCACGGCCACGCTCTACTCCCTGCAGGGCAGCGCCGGGCCGCCCCGGCCGGAGGACGCCGTCGCGCTCAAGCTGCCGGCCAAGACGCGGCACACGCAGCTGCTCCCCGTGCGCAACTGGCTCGCCCAGCAGCAGCGGTAACGGGGCCACGCTCGCACCGCCCCCCGAGTCACACACGTCTCGGGGGAGGGGGGGGGGGGGGGGGGGTAGAAAGGGAAGCCGCGCGGCAAAGTGACGGTTGTGTGCGCGTCCGCAGGTTCCGCGTGCAGACGCAGATGCTGAAACTCGACCGGCAGGACGCCACCGTTACCCTCCACGGCCCGAAGTACATCGACGTGCCTGCCTCGGCCACCGGAGACTACGAGTTGTCTTTCCACGCATACAGAGAGGGCCAGTACAACGCCAAGGTCCGGGCACGCACACACACACACACGCACATTCCAGTGAGCGCCCGCGCCCACGCCGTCACCCGCTAACCCGTCCGAGCAGGTGACCTTCCTGAACCCACTGTCCGGCGAGTACCTGTACCACCTGGTCACCTTCGAGGCCACAGCCCCGCGCGCCCTGGCCACGGTGGAGCTGGTGGCGGCCGTGCGCCAGACGGCCTCGGCCGCCGTGGAGGTGGAGAACCCGCTGGCCGCGCCCTCCTGCCTCGCCGCCAAGTACGAGTGCGCCCACCTCAGCGCCGCGCCGCAGCTCACCGTCCCGGGACGGTCCAAGGTGAGCCGCCCGGGGGCGTCCGCTCCCCGACTGCTCCGTGCACGCGCAGAGCACGCGCTGAGGCGCCATGTCTCCCTGTGCGCGCTCCCCCGCAGGGCCGCCTCAGCCTCGAGTACCGGCCGCTGCACGCGGGCGAGTCCACGGACGTGCTGACCCTGCACAGCGACGAGCTGGGCCACTTCCACTACGACCTGCTGCTCCGGGCTCTGCCGCCGCCGCCGGAGAGGGCCGTGCGCCTCACCGCGCCCCTGGGCGGCAGCCACTGCGCTCCCGTGAGGTTCACCAGCTACTGCCACGGCAAGGCCAAGTTCTTCTGCCAGGTCAGCGAGGAGGCCGCCGCCCCCCCAAAGGGGGATCCTCGTCCGTCCAGTGTTTTCAAAGGCCGTACGTCTAACTGCCTGTCGCTCTCCCGCAGACGGACAACCCGGACTTCACTGTCAACAGATTTGTTGACGCTGCCCCGGGCTTCCCCGGGGGCTCAGAGGCCAGCGTGGAGGTCTGTTTTGAGCCTCACGAGCAGGGTGAAGTGAGAGGCGAGCTGTGTCTGTCCTCTCAGTCTGGTGGAAAGTACGTCTTCCCTTTACATGGGACCTGCCTCCCCCCCAAAGCCCATGGCCCATTCAGCCTCAAAGCTGGCGTGGACATCACGATCCCCTTCAAGAACGTATTCCTGCAGACCACCACTTTCTCTTTTCAGGTAAAGAAGCCTATATTTCTCTTTCCACCAACCATATTGCTATAATCTGTACCATCCCTATCACATCCCGGTGGATGACCCACTGTGCCTCTTGATACCACCACCTCTGATAAACCCACTTTGCTTTACTCAATCTCAGATACCATAGTGTATGTGATAAAGGTCACTTAGGCCTTGTCTATTCCTAGGTGGACAAGCCCTGTTTTACCGTGAAAGGCATGGAAACCATCCCCTCCAAGAAGACCGAGCAGATCCTGGTGTCCTTCGCTCCCAGTAAAGGAGATACTTCAGAACCAACCTGTGGCAAACTGACCATCTCCAGCAAGCACCCTGTGGGCCACAGCAAACCTTCCGATTGGGTTTTCTACCTGAAAGGCTGCCGGTGATCATAGAACCATATGTAAAGTTAGTTGGGTAATTAAAGCCAAAATAAATGTGCAGACAATCCATTAACTGTAACCTTGTGTGGTGGTGTAGCAGGTGCTGTTGCACTGACAGGGATTTTTAACAGCTCCTGAGCATTTTGGGAAGTTCATACTGCAGGAGTTACTGAACCAAGGAGGAATTCCAGGGCTCTGTTTTCTGGACCTCCTTAGCTTCTTCTCCGGGGCAGATACTTTACAGTAGAGCAGGAACATGTGACATGTGACAACATAAGTGTGTATGAGACTTTTCACTATTTTCAAACACTATTTTTTTTATTCATAAATTTAATAAAGCTTTCTAAACATTATTTGTCCCAAGTCATCACATACCCTGCTTCAAAACAATGGATGCGTACAAAGTTCATTCACTTAACTTGTGTATAGCCATTAACGGTCGAATATGTAGAATTCTTGTGAGAAGCAATACATGTTTTAAAAATGGTGGAGTCTGCAAGTCCTGCAGCTGCTTCAGAGCTCCGACAAACAGCGCGTTATTTGTCCCAGCACCCTGAACGACTCATCAGTTGATGCAGGCTGATTGCTGTGATGTTCCTGGGCAACACCGTCACCAGCAACCTGAAATGGGAGACGCGCTCTTCCAGGGTTATCAAGTGGGCAAACCCAGAGGATGTTCTTCCTGAGGCTGCTCTGAAAGATGAATGTCACCCAGCGCTACAGGGCCACCACTGAAAGTGTCCTCACCTCTTCCATCTCTGTGTGGTATCGCACATCCTCTGCCCACATCAAGAGCAGACTGGAGCGCACAGCGCGAACACCCAGTCGTCTCACAGGCCTCGGACAGGAACGTGTGTGTGTGTCCTTCATGATATCAGGTTGCATGTTCAGGTCCATCAAAACCAAAACGACAAGCCTTGGAACAGTTTTTTCCCCTTGGCCATCTCCCTCGTAGATATAGCTGACAACCGACTGCTAGTGGATCTCAATCCACCAGATGGCGACATAAAAGCTCATAGAGGCTCGATTTAACTCCATGTCAGTTCTACATCTACCCGTCATGTACGCATCGTTTCCCAAATGGTTCCCGTCGTCTCAACAAAATATCCAGATTGGCGATAAACTGGTGATCAGAGAGTCACATTCTTGGGGTGAATGCAGCCATTTATTTGCTCGTTTAGGTACAGCAATTACACTGACATCAAATGCCACCTGCGTGACACAGTTCTCCTGCCCTGCGGCTCTGATCCTAACAGAGGACACCATCTGCAGACATCACGTCAGAGGTCTGCACACGCAAAACATTCTACCAAGAATATATTGGAGTTTGTGGTAAAAGTACAAAAGCAACAGCTTCACTCTAATATTGCAGCTGGTACAGGTGGAGCTGAATTTTATTAACATGCCCTTTGGTCACTAAGCCTACAACAATATTTTGCAATTTACCCGAACACATTGTGGGGAGTCTTCAGGGCCTTCTATGTAATTCTGGATTCTGGATATTCTGCCCCATGTCTCTTACCAGCTGGCCATGCCAGGAACTGGGGGAGGCGCCTGGGGAAGGCGCCTTGGTGACATCTTCAACAGGTGTCTGAACCACCTCAGCTGACTCCTTTCTGCACCAAAGAGCAGTGGTTCCACTGAGTCTTGCCGAGATGACTGAGCTCATCACCCTATCTCTTAGCGAAACCCCAGGCACCCTGCGGAAAACACCCATCCAGCCACTTGTATCTACGATCCTATGCCGCATTGTTCCCTCACTAGTGAATGAGACTCCAAGATCCTTGAACTCCTTCACCTGGGGCAAGGATTTACAACCAACCTGTGGTTGGCACTGCATTGGTTTCCTACTGAGAATCGTGGCCTCGGGTTTAGAGGTCCTGATCCTAATCCCTGCTGCTTCACACTCAGCTGCGAACCATTCCAGTGATTATTGTAGACCTTCAACATCCAGAACCTTCAACATTACCTTCAACGTATCTTGTGAGCCGAGATCACGGATGGTTTTCCAGAAACAACTTGGTGCCGCTCAATAGTGCTGATAAAAAAAGAGAAAATGTGAACGTGCATCTATACAATTATTATGTATAATATTTTATTATTGTTGTTGTTGTTATTATTGTTTCTGTTGTTATTTTCATGGTTGTTGTTATTATATTGCAAGGAATATATATTGTTTTTATGTAGAAGTATGTTCTTTTTAAGGGCTCCAAAAGAGTCAATTTTTTAAATAGCTTAAATTTGAGAATAAAGTGGTAGTTCGATTTACATAAAACAAAAACAAGTAAAAAAAATACCAGCAATACGTTGCTGTATTGTTGTTGTTATTGTGTTGTTCTTGTTGTTGTTTTCACGGCAGTGACGCTGATATGCATCTCGCTCGCCACTGTCGTGTTTTGATGACGCCATCACCGGGACTTTCCGGATACGTCAGTCGGGTGTTCCGAGGTGCTCGACTAGCAGCAGCTTCTTCCCCCCCGTCCATGTCGACGGGGAGCCGCACTCGTCGCTCCGCCGCCCGGGAACGCACACCGAGACACAGCATGAACACGGAGCGGGGCTCCAGCGGCGTCCAGCGGGCCGAGCACTGAGTCGTGGTGGTCTGGAGCGGCGCTGAGAGCGACGGTCGGGATGTCAACAACGCGGCCTTTGCTCGGGCTGAGACGAGGCTCCGAGCTGCCGTGCTCCGAGCAGCCGAGCAGCAGGCTGCCCGCGGCGGCCAGCCGGCTGCCCGCCGAGGCCCCCACCTTGGACGAGTTCACCGTGCTGGAGGACAAGGAGGAGGAGCTCAGGTGCGCCAAGCCCCGGCTGGAGCACGTCTTCAAAGTGAAATTCACGATCATCGGTCTGCTGGACCACACGGGACAGAGACACGGCAGCAGGACCTCCCGGCAGATCTGGCTGCAGCTGGTGGGGGACCGGGAGGACGTGTCCAGGGCGAAGGTGAGGGGTCCCCGCTCCCATCACACTCCGCATCGTCGAGACCGCGTCCCCGCTGCTCGTTACACAACTCCGTGGAAACACCGTGGTGTTCCTGGTTTCACCGGGCTATGAGGAAACAAGATCTGTTCATATTCTGTTCCCCCCCTCATGCATTTACGACACGTTACCGCCTTATGTATCGTGAGATAGATTTATAGGCCGATACTTAATTGATCTCTCAGGGAAGTTCCCTCCTAGAAATTCAGGTTCCAGGCTGCGTCATCACAAGTTGTCCAAACCAGGACAAAATATCCGTGAAGGATGGCGAGTTATTATCCCAGGAGCAGGATTTCCATATGTACCTTCTAGATAGTAGGAAAGCAGCCATTACAATTCACATCCTAGGGCCACATATCATTCAATCCCCCCTCATGTAGCGACTTGTTAATCAATAGAAGGCAGCAACTTGGTCAGTCCAAGGATTCTTAGTGTTGTGGCAACTGGGCTTATCCACTTCCGACCGGCTGGCTGCTCTTGGAAGCCCAGGAACTTTTGCGAAGTTGTCAACGACCAACAACCATTGTGAGTACCTGGCCATTTTTAACAGCCTCTCAGGGTCAACCGAGGTCTGCTGGTAGAGGCCGCTGTCGTTGGTTTCCATTTAGTCCAGGTGTCAAGGGTTTTTTTTAATGCTAATGACTTCACAGAGACTCGATCCCGGGCTTTCCCACCAGACGGCCGGGCCCGAGGAGAAAACGAAACGCCTTCAAGAATGCAAATGCGAAGCAATCGCATACGAATCCAACCGTCCCATGGCCACGGCTTCCCCAGCTCCACGGGGAACAGTGACCTGGACGGACGTGGAGGGAAACGACTCGAACGAAGCCGCGTCGGCCGCGCTTCCTTAACTTCCCCCGCGGGGGGGGGGGACCAATGAGGTCTCTGAATCTATATTTGTACCGCGAGACTACGGTTTTTCTGCTCCCGGGCGCTCAGGGTGACGGGGGAAAAGAGAAGAGAAACAACCGCTCTCCCCAGCTGTGGCGTTCAGCTGTAACTCCGGCCCGTCTGGTCAGAGCCGAGCGCCCTACTGGAAAGCCCGCCTCGTTCCGCCGGCCGCCGGGCTCGAGAAGTGCCGCCACCTCACGCCTCACCCTCTCAGTCTCTCTCACCGCGCCGCCGTTGAGTCATTCTACGCTCCGCTTTTCACGCACGCACGGTGTCAGGCATGTGACGCGGGAGGTATCTGTGATGGGGGGGGGGGGGGGGTCACACTGATTCATCCAAACATCTCCCGGAGCCAGGAGATTCCCTGAAACCCGTGGCGGGCGTGAGGTTTCAGCAAACGCGCACATGCTGCTCTCTCTGTGTGTGTGTGTGTGTGTGTGTGTGTGTCCAAAAAGCCGTCTCGTGTTGTACAGTAACGTCCTCCTCTGCTCCGCCCCCCGCCCCCCGTGCAGGAATATGTCCGAGGGCTTTGCGACCCCGAGCTGCAGAAGGAGGAGCGCTACCCGGTGGACATGCACTGCATCTTCGCCGGGGCCCGGGGCCTCTTTCTGGACAGGCTGGTGCGGGACACGAGCGCCGAGGTGGTGGTGCCCGAGCCGGGCCGCCTGCGGCTGCTGGGCCGCGCAGAGCCCGTGGTGATGGCCCAGAGCCGAGTCCAGCAGTTTGTGGCGCTGTTCCAGGTAGGACCACGGGCCGCACGTGCGGTCGCCCCGGCCTCCCGGGACGCGGAACGAAGCGTAAACGAATGTGTGCTCGGCTCCCCCAGGAGAAGCGGAGCCTCCTGAGCGAGCGGGAGCCGGCGGTGAAGCGGGCGTTCAAAGCCTTCGTGGAGGAGCGGGACGACAAGTACACGATGGAGCTGCTGCTGCTGCCCAGCGCCCTGAAGGAGGAGCTGCTGGGCCTGGCCCACAGCCCCACCGCCAGCAGCACCGCATCCCTGGTGAGTATGCGGGGACCTCGTGGACGGGGGCTGGAGCGGCCCACCGCCCTCCGATGAGCAGAGACGGCCTTGACACAGATGGGATGCTGATGCGATAGGAATCATGGGCCGATGAGACGGCGAGACGGTCGGGGGAAAGCACTGGCATGTGGGGGGGGGGGGGGGGGGGGGAGGATTTCAGCACGCTCCAGCCACAGCGTTTGGACCCAGATTGGTTTCAGGCCGCTTTGTGACAGTGCCCCTGGGGCCCGGGTGTCTTTTGTTTGGGGCTAGGATCCCGGGATGACCATGGAGTAGTAAAACCAGACAAATATCCAGGTTTTTTTTGTGAAGTCAGCTGTGAGCCCTTTGTGTTTTTGTGGACTCGGAACCTCTTCATTTTAGTCGCGAAAGGCCGTTGGTGAGAGGTGGTCACCGTCCCCCCCCCCTACGGAGTAGTCCTCTCCAACGACTAGCCGCTTCGCTTTGACCGGCTGACTGCTGACCGCGGTATTGCTGACGGCTGACCGTGCTGTTCGTTGTCTCGTGTCCGGGTTAACGAAGGTGCGCGCTGTTGTTTTTTAGGGGCGAATAGAACAGAGGAAGAAGAAGAAGAAGCTCCCGTGTCGGTCTGGATTTGTGCTTACTCGGGGATGCATCACGCTCTGATTACAGTGTGATCCTCGACCTTTTTTTCCCCTCTCTTTGAAAGCTTCGAGCCGCTGTAATGTGACAGGTTTTTCTTCGGATATCGTTAAAAAGCGAGAAAGTTATTCGATCTGATTGTCGATTGCTCCAAGCGGAGGCGGCTCTCCTTCCAAATTCAGATAACGGCAAATTCCAGAAAACTCCTGAGATGTCAGCCTGCCGATTTCTGCTTTCGAAGAGAAAACAAACGCGAGGGTTTTTTTTTTTATCTCGCTAAAGAGAAGCAGGTAGTGTGATCAGGGAAGTACAGTGAGGGGAGTGGACGCGCGAGGGGAATTCTGGCTGGGTTGGTCTCCTCCTCCTCCTCCTCCTCCTCCTCCTCCTCCCGGTGAGCTCACCGCCCGGCGCGTGCTTCCTCGTCCCCAGGCGCAGCTCAGCCAGGCCGCGCTGCATCCCAGCGTGGTGGAGGCGGAGCAGGACCGCTCGCAGAGCAGCACGCCCGTGACCGAGCTCTCCAACCGCATCCTGGGCACCAGCTTCGAGGAGCGGGGCGCGTCCGTCGGAGGAGGAGCAGGAGGAGCAGGAGGAGGTGGCAAAGCGGGGGGAGGGGTGGCCCTGGGCGCCGAGGGCGTGCTCCTCAACGGCGCGCGGCCCTCGCACAAGCGGCGCTCGTCGGAGAGCGAGACGCGGGACACCAAGAGACAGTACTCGCTGGAGCGGCGGGAGGAGTCCCCGGACAGGGCCCGGGACAGGGAGCGGCAGCGGGACCGGGAGGCGCGGGCCGGCGCCAGCTGCTGCCGCTCCAAGAGCCCCTCGGCCTCGTCGGCCCTCTCCTCCTCCTCCTCCTCCTCCTCCTCGGCCTCCTCGGCCAAGGCCAACACGGTGGGCCCCATCATGTTCGACCACGGGGACGGGGCAGAGGACGGGGAGGCGGTCAGCCCCGAGACCAACCTCCGCTGCCTGGTCAACTTCTTCAGGTAAGAGCCCGAAAGGGAATGAATAAATGAACGAATATATCAAAAAGGCCGAAAAAATAACTAAGACACTCGCGATGCACATTCCTGCCGAGACCAGTAGCTGATAACTTCCTGTTTCTCGTAACTGGCGATGTTTTTTTATGGTTGTACGCACCCGAAAGATGGAAGCGTGAGCAAGGGTGAATGCGATGTCGAAGCTCCGCCCCCAAAATAATGTGACTTGGCGCTGGTCTCGTCGACGCAACAAAACCAGTTTTTGACAGTCGGAGCGATCATTTATTTCCATTTCACCGCTCGGTCTTTTAAAGAGATTTCGCGAATGCCTCCGAACGTCTCCCTGGCTTTAGCGCTAGCGTTAGCGTTAGCTTTCGTATAAGCCGCAGCAGCTTTTGTGTCCTTTTATTCTACCTATGCGCTGTCAGAGATCAGATGTGTTTGAAAGCATACTCCTTCTAGCGGCTCAGAGCAAACAGCCTGAAAGTGTAAATCATAGCAATGGTCCAATATAAGGCAAAATGGAAGTTCCAAAGCTGTAGTGATTTGTTATGAATTTCCAAAGTTTTGCAATTTCGAGGTTGTAGCACCACCATCAGGACTACTGTATTATGTTCCTGGTCGAGGACATCCGCCACACGACCGGACCGTTTTGGAAATGCTGGAAATGCTGCTCAAGCCGTGGCTCGAAAGACCCAATTTTTACATTCTGCTAGTCTTGTAGTTTTTACATTGAACATGTATTTGGCGGTAATTCCTTCGTATATGCCTAAAATGCTTTTCACAGTCGTTTTGATGCGCCAAAAGGGTGACTTTTAGGACAGTGTGAAGATGCTCTGTGCCAAGTTTGGTGTCCGCGAAGCAAAAAGTGTGACAGGTTTTAATAAGTTTTACGGTTGTTGGAAAAAGAAAATGACTGGACTCCCTAACTTGCCATAAAGGTACAAAAGTTTAGTCGATGTGGGCGCTAAATTTTGGTGAAAGTCGCGTCTGTTTTCGCAGTCATTTTTCCCGCAGGAGAAGTAGGATTTCCTCAGAAAGAGAAAGAAAGAGAGAGAGAAGAACATGCAGCAAAACAATAAGGTCCTTGCAGTTCAGACAAAAAATGTCATTATTGGTCATATCGATGGGATGTCACTTTTGTCCAACATCGACCGATAACCATCGGTGCTGATAATGATCGTGTGTGCCTATTTGATGCATAGATAAAAAAACTAATGAGAGTAACCTATGCCGCCAAAGTAAAGGGGTGAGTGTAAAAAGATTCAAGTTTCCTGGGGGTCCAGGCCATATTACCCCAACACATACACAAAGTAAAGACGCAGCAGAGTTCCTTTGAAGTGCTAAATATGTCAGGGTTGCTATTTAATGCCAACAGATACACATTCGGTCCAAAGGACTGACGTCCTCGTGTTCATTTTCATCAAACTAAGCAGTCCAATTGGTAGTGGACGAGCTGAGTGCCTCGCTCTTGTTTTCAGGCAGCCTCATAGAAACATTTATTCCTCCAGGACCATGGGCTACCAGCAGGAGGTGGTGGAGCGAGTGGTGAAGGAAGCAGGACAGACGGAGGACACCTTCCTGGTCCTGGAGAAAATCGTCGAGGAGACCAAGCGCAAGGAGGGCTCGAGAGGGGGAGAGGAGGGACGGCTGAACTCGGCGCAGACCCCCGACGCCCCCTCGTCCTCCTCCTCGTCCTCCTCCTCGTCCTCGACCTCGGCGGCCTCCCGGTTCAGAGAGCTGAGCAGGGCGCTGGCCGAGCCGGGCAAGTCCAACAGGGAGAGCGCCAAGCCCGACCTGCGACGCGGCTGCAGTAACGGCCTCGGCCACCGGAGGCAGTGCAGCGGCAGCGAGACCAGCACCCAGCAGGTACGACCCCCACCCCCACCCCCCCCATCTCTCAGAATAGGTGCCGCTTTTTAGTTAACGCACCTTAAAATGAATTCTGACCAGACAATATACCCTCATTGACTTGACTCTCTCTGTTCGCCCTGCCTGGGGAGCTCAGATTGAAGTGGTGGCGCTATATATCTCTCATCACTTCCTCCCATGACTCACCGAGGTGTTTTCTTCAAAGCCGTCCTCTGGCCGACCCTCCGATCTCTCCATCTCAAATCATTTCCAAGAAATCAATCACTTCACACCTCGTGACTCATCTGAGCAGATTAAACATTGTTTTGATTCTCACATCACATATTGTTGCCTTTCTCCCCCACCCCCCTCTGTGGCCCCTCCGCCTTTCGATCCCAGGCCATCACCATCAAGAGGAGCTCCAGCGCCCAGGGCGGGGCGGGCAGCTACGAGGTGATCACCATCGACGACGACGACGACGACGTCATCCACGTGAGCAGCAAGGCGGCGGAGGGCCGGACGCCGCGGCCGGACGGCCAGTCGGGCTCCAGGACGGACTATCTGGCCCGGGGAGGGGGAGGGGGCGGGGGCGCCGCCGCCGCCGTCTCCCAGAGGGACTACCTGACGCGCGGCGGGACGCAGACGCTGGGCGGCCCGGTGAAGCTGGAGAGCGTGACGGCGCTGCGCAGCACGCCCCAGTGGCTGGCCGCCACCACCTCGTCCCTGGCCTCCACCCCCAGCGTAAGCGCCGCCGCGCCCAGCCCGAGCCAGCGTCGGCCCGCCCAACCCCCGGCCTGCTAACCCCTCTCGTGTCCCCGCAGTCGGCCCAGCCCGTCTCCCGGCCCTCGGCCTCGCCCTACCAGACCATCAGCCACACGGGCTCGCACGGGATCGGCGCCCGCACCCCTCCCGCCAGCGAGCCGCCGCCGCCCCCGGTGACCGGCCTGACCCGCTTCAACCAGTCGCTGAGGACGCCCTACAAGCTGAACCTGCCCAACGAGCCCGGGCGCCAGGAGCTCAGGCACGTCATCATCGACGGCAGCAACGTGGCCATGGCGTAAGTCCACGCACGCGCGCACGGGGACGATGGGCTCTCGGATCTGTCTGAACGACGGAGCCGTCAAAGAAAAACACCCAGATACGCATCGGAGTCTGCACAGGGCGCACATGCAAAGCGCGTGACTAAGATTCGGCGTCAGAGACGGCACGGGTGTCCCATCTGTCGCGCGATCTCGCTCATCCGGCCCGCATCAAACTCTCTGATCAGGTAGCGCTCTGACAGCGCTGTGGCTTTCGCTCTGGGGGATTTTTTTTTTCTGTGTTTTCAGTGCCGCGTGTCTCGTCCCGAGGCTCTCTTGCCTTTTGAACAGATCGCGATCGCTTTTGCTGCTACGGCCGGTCATACTTGGCGTTTTTATCTGTGAAAAACGGCCAAAAATGTCCCATTAGAAGTGAACGGGACGAGGTGAAAACGTGGCCTCCTATCGCCCGTTAGTGGCACCTGTTGTCATGGTATTATCAGCGGGTGGGAGAGTAGCGCCGACCCGGCGATCTTTCCTTCGTTCTGACAGACCGTCCGTAGTGACCGTGATATCGGTGGTCGCCTTCCAGCATCCCTCTCAGACGCGACCTTTCCCTTTCAAGACAGACGGCCGCTCGAAACGCCGAGCACGTCGACCACGTTCGCTCTCTTACACGTGAAGCCGTCACGCTTCCCATCAGTGTCGGCATCATCACGAGTGAAGGTCACGCACGCACACTCTATTGTCATATTCGAAATACTCAAATTAGACGAGCCAGACGATTCAATGCGTGGGGCGCTCCTCCAGTCCCGAGTGCGTGGGAGCACCAAAACTGAGCCCACGTGTTCACGTAACGTTCTTACTCATTGTGTGTGTGTGTGTGATTGCCAAGCAGTGTGTAAAGAAAAAAAACAGTGGTAGTGGTTTGGTGGTGTGCAGTGGGCGTGCGAGATGGAGGTGTTTTGGAGAAGAGAAGCTTTTAGTAGAAATCGGTGTCTGCGTGTGAGCAGGGAGGATGGAGTTCATCATCCCAGATGATGACCCCCGCCCCCCCCCCCCCCCCGTCTCCACTTCTCGCTTTTTGCGACCGCTTCCTTCCTTTTGGCCGCTACCCGGCGTCTCCCCCTCCCCCCCTCCCCTCTTACCAGAAACCCGGCGAAACCGAGAGCGAACTCCGTCTCAGCTCTGACTCGACATCTGTCGCGGCAGATGCGAAGACCTCGGCCGCCGTCGCTGGTTGGCTGGTCGGTCGGTTGTTTTTTGTTTTTTTTGGACTGCTTGCACGGTCCCTTCCTGTTCAGGCATCATTCATCACTTTCTCTTTCAGCAGTCGCTGGAACTTCCCCCCTCAGCGTGTATTGCGGCTGCGCTCACACGCTGTGTTATTCTCATTCACTCTCTTTACCCTGTCGGTCACTGGTACGGAGCGTGTACTGAGCCACCTAACCCTGTCCCTATCCCAGCAGTAACTAACCTTATCCCAGCACTAACCCTAACCCTATCCCTATCCCAGAAGTATTCCTAACCCTAACCTTATCCCAGAAGTAATCCTAACCCTATCCCTATCCCAGCACTAACCCTAACCCTAACCTTATCCCAGAAGTAATCCTAACCCTATCCCTATCCCAGCACTAACCCTAACCCTATCCCTATCCCTATCCCAGCAGTAACCCTAACCCTATCCCTATCCCAGCAGTAACCCTATCCCTATCCCAGCACTAACCCTAACCCTATCCCTTTCCCAGCAGTAACCCTATCCCTATCCCAGCAGTAACCCTAACCCTAACCTTATCCCAGCACTAACCCTAACCCTATCCCTATCCCAGCAGTAATCCTAACCCTATCCCTATCCCAGTAGTAACCCTAACCTTATCCCAGCACTAACCCTAACCCTATCCCTATCCCAGCAGTAACCCTAACCCTAACCTTATCCCAGCAGTAATCCTAACCCTATCCCTATCCCAGCAGTAACTAACCATATCCCAGCAGTAACCCTAACCCTATCCCTATCCCAGCAGTAACCCTAACCCTAACCTTATCCCAGCAGTAATCCTAACCCTATCCCTATCCCAGCAGTAACCCTAACCCTATCCCAGCAGTAATCCTAACCCTAACCTTATCCCAGAAGTAATCCTAACCCTATCCCTATCCCAGCAGTAACCCTAACCTTATCCCAGCAGTAGCCCTAACCCTATCTCTATCCCAGCAGTAACTAACCTTATCCCAGAAGTAATCCTAACCCTATCCCTATCCCAGCAGTAACTAACCTTATCCCAGCACTAACCCTAACCCTATCCCTATCCCAGCAGTAACCCTAACCTTATCCCAGCAGTAGCCCTAACCCTATCTCTATCCCAGCAGTAACCCTAACCCTAACCCTATCCCAGCAGTAACCCTAACCCTAATGGGCAAAGACACAGAATTAAGTAGAAGCTTCACTCATAACATTTCTCTCACAAATCGGACTTTTTTTCACCCCCCACGTGCCAGAAGCTGTAATTGAGGGGGGAAAAACAACAACTTTTTATGAACCATCTAACAACTATTGAACAAATCGATGGAGGCCACGGCTCGACAGCGCGAGCGATGCGAAGACGTGTCGCGGCAGCTGCGCTTTTCTGCTGGTTTACGCAGGTCCTCTTTTTTTTTCTTCTTCTTCTTTTTTTTTTGTTTCTCTCTGCGCTGCAGCTGTGCCGGCAGTTCCCCCCCTGCCTAAAAATAGCCGCGCTCCAGGGCGATCGCCGTCACTGACACGCGGCGAGGAACTTCCTGGGCACGCACCTGAGGCCCGCCCGGCCGACGTAAACAAACAAAGACCAGCGGAGGCGTCGCTTTGCTTTGTTTCCTTTTGCCGAAGAGGGGGGAAGACGTCAGCGTCGCGTCGGTTTCAGCTGCTGCAGCAGCTTCGGCTTCCTGCGTTCGGGCGGGGGGGGGGGGGGGTGTGGTTGTGGTGGGGGGTGGTGGTTCACAGAGTTTGTTTGTGTCGCCTTGCGGTCGAGCGTGCTCGGCGTCAGCGCTCTTGAGTCGGCCGAGGGTCGGCGCTCGCGCCGCCGTCCTGCCCGTGTCGCGCACCGCCAAGTGGACTCCCGGGTCCGCCGCCGCGCGGTCGCCAGGGAGACCGCCCGGGCTCCATCACCAGCGTTGTCGTGGTGACGCTCGAGAGCGCTGTGGTTTAGAGGCCGCTGCCTCCCGCCTTATTTGCCCGCTCCGCTTTTACATTTCGAGGACGGCGCTCGGCCTCAGAGCGCGTACTGTGGTACCACCCCAGAACACGAAGGCGCCGCGGTGGATGTGAATATACATCCGTCGGCCTGAGGCTGGCCCCTCGCCCTGACCCTGTCCCCCCCCCCCCCCTTCCTGTCCACGCAGCCACGGCCTCAACCGGTTCTTCTCCTGCCGAGGAATAGCGCTGGCCGTGGAGACCTTCTGGAAGCGAGGCCACCGGGAGATCACGGTGTTCGTCCCTCAGTGGCGTCAGAAGAGAGACAGGTTCACAACGGGTACGTGCGAGCACACGCACACGCACACGCACGCGCACACACACACACACACACACACCTGACCTGTTCCCTTTGATTCTAATTGTTCTTCCATTGCAGAGCAACACTTTCTCAACCAGCTTGAAGATCTGAGGCTGCTCTCTTTCACCCCCTCCAGAGAGGTCTGTGGCAGGAGGATAACCTCGCATGACGACAGGTGCGTGCACGCACACACACACACACACACACACGCAGTGAAGTAAACAGCCTGGATGCGAAGCCACCCATTTCGAAGGCCTGCGCACAGTTATCTAGACAGCGGTTAGAAGGAAGACAGAAACGCGCACGCTTTATCTCCTCCCACGCGAATACCTCATGGCATCCGTCAGCACGGTCCCTCATGGCAGAGATGAGTACGCTCGGCCGGCGAGGGGTCACACTGGTCAGACGTGGGCTTCGGGAGTAATATATACATGGAGATCCCAAACATCTCGAGTCAAAACAACTCCTGGGGGAGGTCACTGTGACACGAGAGACCCAGATCTCCCAGCAGTCACGTCCGTCCCCCACAGAGACAAGGCCGCTTTGGTAAATGTTAACTAAAGTAGAGGAAGCCTGGATCAGCTAATGAGCCGTCTCTCGGCCTGAGATTGCTGGCCTGTAAATATGGGGGGAAATCCTCAGCGTCTAATCATCCCTCTCTCTCTCTCTCTCTGTCTCTCTCTCTCTCTCTCTGTCTCTCTCTCTCTGTCTCTCTCTCTCTCTGTCTCTCTGTCTCTCTCTCTGTCTCTCTCTCTCTCTGTCTCTCTCTCTCTCTCTCTCTCTGTCTCTCTCTCTCTCTGTCTCTCTCTCTCTCTCTCTGTCTCTCTCTCTCTCTGTCTCTCTGTCTCTCTGTCTCTCTGTCTCTCTCTGTCTCTCTCTGTCTCTCTCTGTCTCTCTCTGTTTCTCTCTCTGTCTCTCCCTCTCTCTCTCTCTCTGTCTCTCCCTCTCTCTCTGTCTCTCTCTCTGTACCCGTCTCCCTCTCTCTCTCTCTCTCTCTCACTCTGTCTCTCTGTCTCCCTCTCTCTCTCCCCCAGGTTCCTGCTCCACTTGGCGGAAAAAACAGACGGCGTCATCGTGACGAATGACAACCTGCGGGACTTTGTGGACGCCTCCGACACCTGGCGGAAGATCATCCTGGAGAGGTGAGTGCGCGCGGCTCTGTCAGTCATTGACTGGCACGCTTCCCTGGAAAGTCCGGCAGGAGGACGAGGCGCACTCAGGAAGTAGTTTGCCATTAACTTCCACCTGGTTGACGTCGATAATCCGGTCCATGAGCGAGCAAACGCCGCCTGAAAGTCAACACTCACGTGTGTCACATTCACGTATGAATGTGACATTTCATACCGAAGCCAGATTCGCTGTTCATTCTTGAGGGATTATGAAAGGCGATCGGTCACCAAGCGCTTGTGATTGCAGATTGCTCCAGTTTACTTTCGTGGAGGACCACTTCATGATCCCCGATGACCCCCTGGGCAGAGAGGGGCCTCACCTGGACCGATTCCTGAGTAAAGACTGCAGGTGGGCCTGGAGCACAGCCGAACCACATCCCTCCCATTGTCAGCATGCCGTAGTTTTCACGCTCGCGTCGCGGTCGTTTTCGCACTATCGTTGCATGGCTCTTGGGCCTTTCTGGGAGGAACGTGAGCTCGTCTGAAGCCTCTCCTGTCTCCCATCCAGGAGGGTCCCAGCCACCCCTCCGCCTCTGAGACCCCCCGACCTATGGCTGCCCTCCTCCCAGCAGCAGCAGCAGCCGCAGTCGCAGCAGCAGCCCGTCTACGTCCAGGCCCTGCACTCAGCCCCGCGGACCCACGCCTCCACGCCCCGGCCCCCTCCCTCGCTCATGCCCCAGCCCGGCGCCCACTGGCCCCACTCGGGCCACCCGGAGTGGCACCCGCCGCGCCGCTCGCCCTCGCCCTCGCCCTCGCCGCCCTCCCAGCGCTCGCCGGGGGAGACGTCGGAGCTGAAGCAGAAGCTGTACGACATCTTCCCGGACCAGAAGCAGCGCATCGACCGCATCCTCAGCGACAACCCCTACATGAGGGACCTGAACGCCCTGTCCGGGCTGCTGCTGGGGTAGAGGCTGGACAAACAGAGACGAACAAAAAAAAAAACTGGCCCGGGGATGAGAATCGGCGGACGCCCTCCCCCACACACACACACGCGCGTATATATACAGAGTTCACACATCAGCTTTTAACATAATTTATGTCCCCTCACCCTATCGCGCTGCCCTGGGGGACACGGGAGGTTTGGTTTTCATCACAGTTTCACAGGAAGGCCGATCACGCGATCAGCCCGTCCAGTTCCTCGGCTCCTTTCAGCCTCCCGCGCGCGTGGTTCTGTTGGCGCGCGTGGAGCAACGGTTCCCGTTGGACGCAGCCAGCGTTCAGCTGTTTTTTTTCTCTTTTTCCCGTCTCTCTCTTTTTGTTTTTGACGTGGCGAAGGAGACGCGTAATCCCGCATCAGTATTCGGCCCCGAGCGGAGCTGCCGCCTGCGCCTCGGGCCCTCGGGCCACGTCCCTCCGTCCAGTCCGCGGACGGAAACACTACAAGGAGGTCGGATCCCAACCCCCCCACCCCCTCCCTCTCCCTCTACGGCCGGTAAAGCCCCCCCCCCCCCCCCCCCCCCCCCCCGCCCCGGACGCGGCACACCTTTTAAGTTAAAGTTTGTATTTATTGTAGATAAGGTTCGGCCGGGTCGTCGGGAAAGGCTTTGTTTTATAAACCCCTCATTGCGGCGGAAGAGGATGACGCCCGTTTGACGTGCACCCGGGGTGGGGGGGGTGGGGGGGGTTTGTAACGTACGGACGCTTCAGTTCCTTGTAATAAAAACGCCGCGCTGAGAAAAAAAAGAGAAAAAAAGCCCCTTTGTATCTGTGTCCAAAAGCATACGGCGTCTGGTTTCGTACTTGCTCTCGTCGTGGTGAGGATCGCCGGAGGATTGGCCTCCCCGCTTCTGTTGTACCATAATTCCTTTTGTGTATATTCTACCATTTCTTTTGTGTACATACAGGTATTTTTTTTTGGCTACGGTGCACATGAGGATTTGTGTTTGTGGAAAAAAAGACGAATAAAAGCGGCTGTCCCCACAAGACCCCCGTCGTCGGCCCCTTCAATCGCTTGCATGTCTCGCCTCGCCTCATCTCATCTCACCTCACCTCATCTCATCTCATCTCATCTCATCTCGTAGTGAGGAAGCGGCCCGAGTCGCTTCCGAACACGCCCACTAGAGGTCAGCGTGCGCCCACCTACGGCTGCCCCGGCCGCCTTGTGCTTTTCCTCCCTCTAGCCTCACCTCGCGGCTTTAGTCTCCCACCAGATGTTGCATCCATACCATCTGTGATCCCTGACCCCTCGTATGACCGGGGGGGGGGGTGTTAGAACGGGCGGATTGAGGCTCAGCTCAGTTTTTGTGTGTGTGTGTGTGCGTGTGTGATCGTGACAGGGGTAGAAAGTAACCAGCAGTGCGTTTGGCTATTATCATTTATGTCCTCAGCGAGACGACTAGTGGGCGGCCGGGCTGGGTTTTAGTATAAAGGCATGTGCTTGGCGAGCACGGTGATGACTGCCTCTCACTTTTTAACCGTCTTAATGGGTTAACTAGCCCGTGTGGACCCCTTTACCAGGTTTTTATCACATCGACATCCAACTCCTATAATAATGAGCGCAAATAGATATGACGCTTTGCACTCACTCGATGAACGGAGAGGAAAAGAACTTTTATTGAAGTTGTTCCATCATCTTGATTCAGTATGCTACATTACATATGAGACACTAGCAGTCTAGCAGTTGTTTGTTACCCCCTTTTCATATCACTTGCCACTGTCGATCACACCTATTGGTAAACTGTCTGAGTATTACTTTCCAGGGCTTCCACAGTCATGGCACAACGGGACTAGGGCCGACAGCGTTTCAGGCCGTGTGCTGGTGTGGCATAAGGGAGGCCTGTTTGCGATTCATTTCGACGATACAGCTACGCGGCTGACATCATGTTGGGCTCTTTCACGGGCGCTGGGTTTCAGTCGGGTTTGTGACAGAGACGAGAGATCTTCAAACGGGGTTGACGTCGTGTTAAAGACGCCGCCTGTGCCGGGCCTCGGCGCGCCGAGAATAGACGGTGACGCTTCCCAGCAAAGCCAAACCCGCTGCACCAGGAGTCACAGCGGTTTGAAAGTTGTGCGCGCTCCCCTCCGTGGTCAGTTATAACACGAGACGTCTATTTCTGTAATGGGGAGGAAAATGGATCCCTTCGGCCCTTTTAAAATGTGACCCGAGACAAAGCGGCAGATTTCCCAATTTGAAATGCTGCTTTTCGAGCCATTTATAGCATCTATGCCGTATTAATCCGTCTGCGTTTACCTACCCATCAAATGTTTCACTCTATTTCTTACAATTTCCTCTCACCTTGAAACTTCATGTCTTCCCTCAGTTTGGTGAAATAACCCTAAGTGACTGTATTTCCCTCAGTTTCTTTAGTAGAAGAACATTAGAAGAACATCCAATGTTCGGTTAGTCAAGCAACTGGACTTCTTTTTTGGGGTGCTAATGCTCACTCATGTGACCCCTTTGTCACATAACGAGGGGAATGGCCCACATCCACAGTCCCACCCACATCCAGAGAGTTTTAAATCCTGGCTTTCCCCAAACCAACCAGAACTGAAGAAGCCCTTCGGATGAAGGACGAAACGTCTTCAACCCCAAAAAAGAAGTCCAGTTGCTTGACTAACCGAACATTGGATACCATGACCTGGATGAATGAGAATCTCCACAGACATTAGAAGAACATGCATGCTTCTTGTCTGTTACTGACAGACAGATACAAGAAAATATTTATCTGTCTATCTGGTGTAATCCATGATGTTTACCATTTCCTTATTTGGTCTAATAGCAAAGATTTGTGGTAATCTCTGCATTTGCTCCCATTCATCATAATCTTTGGGAACCCAAACAGTGACAGAAAAAAACGCCCGGAGCAACGAAACACAAGCCTTGATTGAATATTGTGTCCACACGTTGTGCAATCAGAGGTTTGGGAGCAGGAGAGGTTTCTTTCCCCTCGGCGTCGTCTCTTATTTTTAATCTTCGTCGCAAACGTCTCCGTGTGGCTCATTTACACGTTCATCCCCGGAGAAGAGCCGCAGAAAAGCTGCTTTCACCCCCTTCTCCCCTGGTCTCCCCTCCTCTGCTGGACGCATCTGCTTCAAAATCCCCAAATTGTTGTAGCGTTTTAAACCTGTGAATATTTCTGGGCGTGAGCGGCTACAGACTCCGTCACTACTGTGCCTGTGGCAAGTGCACGCTAAAATCAGGTAAAAAAAAAACAAAAAAAACGCGACAATAAAAAGAGAAATGCGGTTTGATAATCTGGGGAATTTAAATCCCTGGATTAAATCCGAGGTCACATGTTTTGCTGTTGTTATCCAGATTTAAGATTCAAGTCAATAAATCCAAAAGATGCTGAGAAGGGATTCCCATCCGCGTTTCAAGCCGGTATAATTGCAGCGCGGCACCTCTCACTCTTCTCTCACAAAGAAAAATGCAGTAAATGCTCATCTGTGAGGCAGAACCAGAGCCGCATTAGTCCGTTTTTGCTGCTGTGCACTGGCCCTAGCTGACGTTTCCATCACATTTGTCCTCCTCCGTGTGTCAATGGGCAGGCACCAAACAAGCAGTTCTGGAGGATGTTGTCTGCCGCTGCTTTATCAGAGGTGCAGGATTTGGCAGGATTATGGCCCAGGGGTATGGAAGTGGCTGCCTGGAGATGAATTAACTTCACTTTCAATCTGGTTTTGTTCAGCGTCTCATTTTAAATGAACTTCTATCCCATTTTTTGTTTTTTTTTTACATCCATTTATTGATGTTTATCTTCAGTCTTTTAGAGAATGCACTGTAGAGCTATAATGACATGTGACTGTTGCCCTCAAAGGAGTGACAACTTGTCCTAGTGGAAGATGAGTAGAAAGATGGATGGATGGATGGATGATGGGTGCAGGGAAGAATGGATGGATGGATGGATGATGGGTGCATGGAAGAAGGAATGGATAGATGGATGGTGGGTGCATGGAAGAATGGATGGATGGATGGATGGATGGATGATGGGTGCATGGAAGAATGGATGGATAGATGGATGGTGGGTGCATGGATGGAGGTGGGCATGGATGGTCCATGTGAGGCTGGTTCCATCTGCTCTGGTGGAGCAACCATCCGTGTCATATCAGCGACCCTCCAAGGTGGAATGAAAGTGAGAGCTGCTGTGTGGGGCCATGGCGATACTGCCATCCCCCTCTGCTCCGCTTGCATCCAGCAGATACAGACTCAATACAAAGGGATTTTAGGGGGAAGCCCTGTAGGTGCAGCGGATTACTCGCATGTGAGCTAAATCCTTATATAAGGAGCGCACGCCTTTCAGTCATTTCACCTTCATGCAAATGTGTGTGTGGTCTGTTTCAGGCAGATCATATTCAGCCTGATCCGTGCCTCACACACCCGCACACACACACACACACACACACACACACACACACACACACACACACACTCCCCTATACACACACCCGGGCCGAGGTAACATTCTTACACATGTTTTTCATTTACCCAGAATTATTCCCTGTTTTCATGAACTCACACACAGAAACATACAGTATGTTCTTGTGGGGTTTTTTTGGCTTTTTTTTCAGATATAAAAGTCCATGAAGGAATCCCGGACTTAAAGAGGTGGACGCTGAAGGCAAGTGGGAGCGGCCTGGGTGGTAATCAGCAGAATCCGACTGTGCCGCTGTCCCACCTGTTTATTCAAAGGAAGGAGGCTCGAGAGACACATCAGACGGCCATGTACTGAGGGGATCAGGTGAAGCATTATGTAAGCATCGCACTTCCCGCACCCTGGCTCTCATTATGCAAATGCGCGCGGCTTCTGTGTCGGGGAAAGTGGTCGGCCAACGCCGACAATGTGTGTGTCCAGACTTTATTCCTCGACTGCAGTGGAAAATACTGATGCTAATCACACGCAGCTCTGCTCCAGCCAAAGAAATAGCTTCGGGAGAAAAAAATTCCCTCAGGCCCCCGCAGGCTAATTTGGTCCAGATTCGGCTGCGTCTGGTTGCACTGCAAGGCTTGCATGTGCACAATGCATGAACATCATTCGGCAGCAGTGAGGAGGTCCTGACCCAGAGGTTGAGACACAGGAAAAGAACGAAAAACATGATAAAGAGGGCAAATTGCTTTTTGTCTCTCGGTGAATGGGCAATTTTAAACTGAACATTGAACCGGCTCTCTAGGTTGTTTTAAGATCGAAAACAGGTAAGATAACGGATCGATGTTCTGACCAAACTCGTCTGAAGTCTGAAGTTTGGGCTGTAATTGTGCTGACTTCCACCTCTACTTGAACAATGGACGAGGAAATACTGATGCCCGTTACAGACCTGTGGTTTTTCCACTTTTAATGAGACCGTTTAAACCCCAAAATCTGTCTGCACCACTGTTTCGCTCTTCCTCTGAGTCAGACTATCCTGAGCTGCCTTTGTTGTTTCTCTGCGGCCCAGTGTGTGTGTGTGTGTGTGTGTGTGTCATACGCAGCCCTACAGTTCTGGTTACGCAGACGTAAACAATGCTGTTTGAGACTTTGATCGGTGCCCGTGGAGCATGATTTAATAGCCAGACTCCATCATCACGTGATTACATTAATCCGCCGTGAAGTTCGGCGGTCAGGCCGGGCGGCCCGGCGAGCTGCTGGGGAGGAAGCAAATAACATGATGTCATGTGTAATACGAGTGTCGGCAGCCTGTTGTCATCCTGTGGGAGCCCACATACGGCGGCCGCGTCACGTGAGCCTTTCGGGCTCCCGAGACGCACCGGAGCTCACTGGCGAAAGGTCCGACTTGACCGCTGCTTGGACACTGCTGAGTTAGGTCAGTAAATTCGCCGTCTCATGTCTTCCCCGTGTCCGCCGTGGTTCCTGGCACTTCCTGTAGGATCCATTTTGGGCATTATCCTTTTTTACTGCACAGTGCTACTCTGGTCAACTTTTAAGACATATGGCATAGACTTCCACTGCCCTTCAGGCCAAATAGGAAGATTCTGCTCAGCCTAGGATGCCTAAAAGTGGTCAAATCCAGGATGAGCAGGAACCCTTTAACTTTTAATGATAAGATTGAGATCACTGCGGTTGGGCACAACCCCTCACGTCTTCCTCGTCCCTTTTCTTAGTACATCTTGGTATGACCTTGGTGGTTAATACAAAAGGACATAGAGGTGATGAAGTTGATCCAATTGTTCAATCAAGAAACACAGTCAGGCAGAGGCTTCAGCCAAGGCAGGCAAAGACTGAGACCTGGGTGATTGTAGTGACTGTGCTGACTGTACTGTATGACTGTACTGTCGTATGGTGGTTCTTCAAATCTTACCGACAGGGGAACTCTGTTTTTATCAACTCAGATCAAAGGCTCCATCATGGTGGGATTTCTCCAATTCATTATATTTTGGTATCAATCATACCAATGCATTGTCTTCAGCAAGTGCAGGACACTGTGGCTTGTGTCCTCACTGGACGTGACCTGAATTTTGAGCCCATCTGTCAAAGAAAAGTCGGAGACATTGTGTGATTGAAAGGTTTAACTTTATTTCACCAAGAAGAATTGAAGTCACGCCCAACATATGTTTTGCAGTGGTGCTCCGCTCAACTCTGCTGGGAAAGTCCATCCACCTTTGAGTACCCAACAATATGGTGGGGGTCTGCTGATGCCTATAATTTCTGATACTGTAGGCCATAAAAATATGAATAATAGGATGATACCGATGTGTGCATACGCTGGCTGAAGGAGAGAAAGTGTGTCTGGGGTTTCACTGTAGCTCTAAGGCCTAGCCCGACCCTCGTGTATGCCAACGTGTGGTTAGACTCTAATGACATTAGCTTTAAGGATCACACAGACGTCCAGCCAGGACCTGGAAGAGCATCCCAGTCAAATATTTAGGGCTATTCAGCCAGAGAGAACAGAAGATAGCACAAATACATCCATCCATCCATTATCTTACCTGCTTTACATTCACTGTCATGGGGGTCTGCTCAAGTCCATCTCCATCTCACGTAGGGGAAGGTCACCTTCCCCCCATGTAAGTGTTGTTGATGACTAATTTGCGAAAAATGTATAGCTTATGAGGGAAAAAGTAGCAAAACTGTGTCAAACCCCAGTTGCACACCCAGCTACATCATGCCTGCCTTTCCCACGTTCCACTTCCCATGTCGTGGTCAGCCAACCTGAGGTGGACTTAAAAGGACAGGGGTTCAAACCCAGTCTGGGCAGGCTTCGCCACAAAAATCTCAACTGTAAACAAATTCTCAGTGAGGATTTTGAGAAGAAAAAGAGGATCCAGTTCTGCAATGGATTTCCCTTATCTCTTCAGCTTCTCCTTCAGGTCACCCTCCACCTTCTTTATACCCATCACTCCTGTCTCATTGCCTCCTAGGTCCCTCTTTAATTCCCTCCTCAGCCTCTATCCGGCTTCCATATCATCTCTCTTAACCTCTTCCTTTCACATTTCTCTTTCCTGCAACTTCCCTACAGTGTCCTCGGCCTGTTATCCTTTTCACTTGGTTAAGTGCAGACAAAACAATGTGCACTGTATGTTGTTACGGCCAACCAGAAATTCAAATTCCAGCAGCATACCAGCGCAGCTTAACATTCTCTTGGGTTTGGATCTCCCTACTTCCTCTCTCCCTGCCTTCCCCCAACCCCTCTCCCACATACTCTTCACTGTTCTTCACTTCTCTGCACTTTCATTCCCTCTTTTTTGCCCAATGTAAAACCCTGCTCTCCTGGGTGAGTGAAACACCAACGTCCTTCGGTCACTATGGTCAGAATCCTTTCACTTATCACCACCTCTGTGATGTTTTGCATTTGAAACCACCACTGTCTTGCTTTTTCATGCATCTAATTAATTGAATTTCACTAACATTTCTTTATTCAAAAGAAGATAATAAAAAGCGAGGAGGGGAAAGCATCCAAGCCATGATGTAACTTGTGTAATTCAATATGCATGTGCAAAGCGTATGAAAAACTCATAAAATCATCTTTCTGATTTGAATAATTATCACACAATGAACATAACCTCTGTCCCACTCTGGAGTTTGTTCCTTTTTCTTTAGGACTGTTGACCCTGCAGGATCTTGGCACTGTGCTGCACGTTGTACCTCCCTCAGCTGGACTGGAACATGTTGGCAAGGTGAAGTATTTGTCTGTAGTCCAGCTCAGCAGTTCTGAGCTGCACCCGGCTGCACCTAATCACGAGGGGCAAACACTGGAGGGTTTTCAGGGCATTCAACTTAGAAGTAAATGCACTGGGGAGTCTACCAATTCTGTAAAAGCTGCAGCACCAACCTCCTAGTCCCAGGAAAGGCTGAAATATGTTAAAATGATCTTATGCTAAAAATGTTGTTATTGGTAAGAGATTTCTCAACATCCTTATACTTGCTTTTGCTTATTCTTCAAGAAAAAGGGTTATATTGTTCAGGTCATATCATACTGAAATTTGTGATTGACTTACTGTATATGAATAATTTTCTATTTCTTACCTTGTGTGTTCTCATATATATATGTATTTTTTATGTAAAGAAAATGAATTTTTAATCTGGTGACTGGCAGGATAAGATAAAGATGAAGATACATACTTTATTTATCCTTTACTTTATTTATTCATATTTATATTCATACTTTATTTATTGAATAGTGACAGTGCTGCACAGTGTCCATTTTTGAGATATGTTGCAGGGGGGAAACACTTAAAGTCTTCGACAACAGTCTTATTCCCAAAACAAACATCACTGTGTCCTCATTCAAATGTATATGTGGGATATTGAAATAGCATGGCAGCCATAAAAACAGCTGACTGACAGAGTCTGTAATGTGAAAAGGGATGTAAACCATATTTTCCCCCAATCTCAAAAACAGCTTCAGACCAGGTGTGCAAGTAAATAAAGGCACAGAAACCTCTGATTCTGGTTTGACGGTACAAGTCTGCATGTTTCAGCACTCCATATAGCCCCATCGCTCCAATTACTACATCGTTTTGCAAGGAGCGTAAAAATCCCATGATTTTTCATTCTCGGCTTACTTTCAGCGAAACTTAAACAAAACTCCCCCACCAGCCCATGCACCCGGGCGGCTGGAGGCTGCAGCCCACTGGTACATGTCATTTACATAACCAATGCCTGACTGTAATCCCAGCCTGGCCCCTCCCATCCCAAGCACACACTTCTGTCTGCCTCTCTCCGCTGTCTCCTCCAATCCCTGCCCCCTCCTGGCGCTGCAGTGGCAGGGACTCCCTTAATGCCCGGGCAGTATGTCCCAGGCTCCAGATTACTATGGAAGAAGCGTCATGGCCTCTTAATCTTAATCTCACCCAGTTATACGCATAGTCCCTATTGAGACTGAATATGAGCGGCTGAGCCAGCCTCAACAGTTGCCTCAACATGTTGACGTGCAGGTCACTGGGAGAATCCCCTGTATGTGATTTGTTGTTAAAAATAAAGGCGGCTTCAACGATTCTTTTGGACCTTTTTCAGGCCTTTGCTTTACTAATAATGTATCATTTTAAAGACAGACAGACGGACGGAAACAGTATCCTTTATCAGGATAAACATCATTAGTTGGAAAACTTCATTTACAATTCAAGTTCTATCACTTCACTTGATTTCATCCTAACACAAGGTCCTGTTGAGGTCTTTGAGTGATCTGTTCAGTGTTTCTCAATTCCAATCCTCAAGTACCACTGTCCTGCCCTGCACGTCCTATTCCACAGTGTTTCCAGTCCCAGCACACTGATTGAAATGATTGGGCAGGCATCAAGCTCCGCAGAAGCCTGACGATGGGGCACTTATTTGAATCAGGTGTGTTGGAACAAGAAACGTCTTAAACATGCAGGCCAGGGGTGTTTGAGGATCGAGAAACATCCCATAAATTACAAGACTGTATGCTTTGCTAGGTGATCTGAATGGACATCAGATATTCCAGTATTTTTATTTTATGGTAAGACCATTTTCTTATGGAAGACCCCGGAAGACAATAAATAAACTGAAGAGGACAACAGAGAACAAGGAAGAATAAGGACCATTGGTATAAGTGGTCGTTTTTGACTACTTTGAATTTACCTTTATATTTCATTGCCTTGTTTGGTGTCCTTTTTTCAACACAACCTCCCGAATGTGGCTTTCTTTCATTCTAACATACTGTAGTGACACAGTGGACCCAAAATCACAAGTGTTTGCTACTCTACAAGAGTAGAAAAAAGTTTGGTTTTCTTACTGTGAAAAGCACAAAATGTGTGTGCCGAATAACTTTTAGACCTTAGAATGCAATATAAATCATGAATGTCAAAACTACGATTTTATCATTCTCTGCATTAAAAGCAGGCGATGCCTAGGGCATTTTTTGTACAATTATACAAAAATACACAGCAAGGACTCTAAGCACTAAGCAATTCCTGTCCACCATAAGGCAGAGGGACACATCACAAGCCTGAAACCTACAGGGTCTGTCCCTCCTTATCTTGTCAACCTGGAGGCAGCGTTTACACTTCAGCCTGCCTTTGGTGGCTTTTTGGCCAGCGCCTGTGACTGTGGTGGTGGTCACAGGAAGGTGATCAGGCCTCCTGCTCTGGGGAACACCTGTCCTGCCCATGCAGAGAAGCTGATGCACCAGCTCTGTCAAGAAGTCCTTGTGTGCCATGGGCACGCGCTTGGTGCAGCTCTTCTCGTGGTATATTATGAATGCATTTGTTGATGCTGTGTCCAGTCAGTGCATCAGCATGGTCTTCCCCACCCATGTACTGCCCTTGATGTAGGCTATTATTGGGATGGGACAGGGGATGTCTCTCAGCCTGGCATCTGTCCTCATCCATTACTGTTCTCTGCGGTGTTTCACCTGAACATGCAGGATGGATAGTGGAGCACACTGACACCTCCTTGCCTCCTTCTGGGGCACCCTTTCCTGGTCTCTCCGTAGGTACCACATGCTTCTAACTTCATGGTGTCCTGGTGAGTGAAGCGTTTGGGACGGGTGTAAAAGTTGTCCATAGAAATGTGGTACCCAGTGCGAAGGCAGGATGACTGGATTAGGTCCATAACCACATCATAAGAGAACCCATGCTCACTTGCAGGTCCAGTCTTTCCAGTGTAGATGCCGGACCTCATTGTGTACCCACTGCTCGACTCAGCCAAGATAAATTTTCATGTCCCACTTTGTTGGTTTATCTTTCATATACTGCATCATGCCAGTTTATTCCTTGGTGGCCACCTTTCAATCATCAACAGTTCCCGCCTTGGATGGTAATAAACTTGACAGGCACTGAGGATGTCATCATATAGAGGCCTGACCCTTAACAGCCAGTCATGGCCTGGTTTTCCTTTCTTCTCGTCATTCTCCACATCCTCCTCAGGATCACTGAGGTGGATGTTCCACAGTATGGACCTGAACCTGTCTCTTTGCATGACTCAAGTAAGAAGAGGCTGAGACAAAATGTGATTTTGTTTCCAGTAATCCTAGAGACTCGGCACTGGCACCAACCTATATAAGGAGAGTAAAAAACTTGGTCATCTTTCTGTTTACAAGCCGAATTTCTGTTTACGGGGGCGTGGTCTCAGAGAGAAGTCTGTGGAACAGGGCTGGACCTTTGAGGTGTGTGTTTTGAAAGTGGGGTCTGCTCGAGCTGCTTTAGAAATCGTCTACCCCATACTTTTTTTAAGTAGAAATTGATTCTTCCCTTGTTCCATTAATTTCATGTTATATTACGTAAAAAAATCAACTGCATTATTAGATAAATGTGTTGCAAGGTTGAACATTATTCAGCAACAGTATTCAGAGTACATTATCATGTAACTACAGACTATTAAAACATTTCAACAATCATTTGCAGCACTTTCTCTGCCTTTCTATTGGTCACAAGGCACCATTCTGTGAATGTGTGCCTGAGAGAGAGCGAGTGAGTTGTGTGCGTGCGTGTGTGTGTGGGTGTGTATGTGTCTATGTTAAAAAACAATACAGACAGACCACAATTTCAATTTCAAATTTGAATAAAGTTTGTTAGTTTTTGATTTCAGATGCAATGCTTGTGGTGGGGCCCCTGACAGGCCCCCGCTAGGGGCCCTTCTCTGGGATGGATGCCTGTGTGTTTTTCCATTCATTTCAAAGGCAATTCACTACATGCATGGAACAACTTCTGCTAAAAAATAAACCAGCTCGGACACTTACTGTGAAATGGTAGCTATCGTAGTGTCCTCATCTCAGTTTTGTGAGATAGCTAAAAACCGAGTAAGCAATCTATTGTGGCAATATTTAGTTTATTAATTAATAGCTTGGCAAAACCGACATATTACATATACATGTGAAAGGGATGAAAATATTTTTTTAAATTTCAGTATTTAGAGGGAACAAGAGCAGGGCACTGTTGCATCCCTCAGTGTACAGCTTCAGCCAAATTAAATTTGTGCATTGATTTTCATACATTCCCCTCCAATGACCAACAACAAAAGCAAGATAATGAATGCAAGAACTGCAGATGTTGACTCTCCAAAGCAAAGTGCTGCTGTGATTTTACCATGTAACTGTAAACAGACATTCATTTCGTCATACTGTATTGCAGAAGTATGCATCTAATGTAAGAATGTATGTTTCATAAATCTCATACAGGCTTCGTCATTACAGCCCATTGAGGAACTGTTCTTCTTTCTGAACTGCCTTGCCCTCGATTTGACTTGACTGATCGGTATTGAGCTTTTGCTATGCCACCTAGTTGGTTTCCAACTAGGGTTAGCGTTAAGAGCTAGGGTTAGCGTTAACAGCTAGGAGGAGGGTTTCCAAGTAGTGCTAGAGTGGAAAGAGATAGTCCCCCCCAAGAATAGCATTTCCGGACTGCGAGCGCCTTGACCAGTCTCCAGAGAGACCTGCGATGCCAGGGCCTAGCCCGACTGCCCCAGTCCCAACTACATGGCCTCTGTCAAGAAGCAACTTTTAAAGGATGAGTTCCTCAGTTCTTCGGTGACCTGTATGACCACCCACTGCTTGACGGAGATCCTTGGTTCATCCATACCCGCCACATGGACATCAGCGTGGTAGGGTAAAGGCCCGTTTAAACGCTATGCGCGTAAAAGGAATATGTAGAATGAGCCTCCGTGTTGCCATCTGCTGGATTAAGATGGTATTTACAACAACAATAACAATAATAACAATAATTCCAGCTGTTGGCCGCCAGGTTGCTCCGAATCTGTAAAACGATCGGGCCAGGTCAAATCATAAATGGTTGAGGGTGCAAAGATGGATAACATGCACCATTCACCCGAAGGTTTTTTGCTGAACCCATCAAAATGTTTAAAATTGTTTACATTTTAATATTGTTATATATATATATATATATATATATACATATATATATGTATATGTATATATATATGAAACCGCAATACTTTTATTCTGCACCGCTCTAAATGCCCTGTGGATGTATTATTTAAATCTATATATTGCTTCTGAAATTAATTCTACATAGTCAAACTAACTTCATTTTAAATCCAATTAAATACAATAACATTATATTATATTATTATAACAATGTTATGAACAGAATACGCTTAGAATACAAATAATCAAACGTAAACAATTGACTTGTTATTGATCTGAATCAGATCACTGAATCTGTATCACTCTGTCCATCTAAACGGCGCCAGCAATAAGTCGCGAAGCTGACGGGACCAGGCGGGTGAAGCCGGAACGAGACGGCGCGAGGACGGGCTGCCGCTGCTCGGAGGGGCCGCGGCGCAGCCCGTCAGCCTCGGCAGAGTCGTGCGGCGCGCGCGCCCGCGGCCAACTTGGTGCTCGGGCGCGCGCTCCGGAGCGGCTGCTACTTAACGGCTGCTGTGTCTCGTCTCGTCTCGGCCGCAGGAGGAGGAGCAGCGTACTATTACACGCGCAAAGACGCCCGAAACGGTGAGCCTGCCCGCTTGCTGCACGCCACTGCACCCGCTCCACGGCAGCGCGTCCGCGGATACGTCGTCCGAGGTAAGCGGGGGCTGCGGAGCCGGGGCTCCGGCATCGTGTTGTGCTATGTTGTGCGGAGGGCAGAAAACAACAGCGCCGCTGTAGCCCCGTTAGCTTCCCCTAACCCCCCCCCCCCCCCCTCCTACTAGCACGCTTGCTAATTAGCTGTGGCAGCCAGGGACGCGGTCGGTCGCTGTCCGCTTCTCCCGGTCGTCGACCGGCCCGTGCGGGGGTCGGCCGCGGCGGGTAATGTCCGGCCCGGACGGCGGAGGAAGCCTCGGTTAGCTGTGTGTTTGTCAGCCCTGCGCGCACACACATTAGCTCGCTGCTACAGGGCTCTGCTTTACGGCAGGACGAGGCCTTGCGTATGTGTATGTGTGTGTGTGTGTGTGTGTATGTATGCGTGTGTGTGTCGGGGCTAGCGGGGCTACGCCGTCGTCCGTCTGCCTTGTCAGACAAGGCCATCGTGTTTTCAAAGCAGGTTAGGTCGGGTCAACAGAAACCCGGCACGGCTTTGTTTGCCGGGCCGGGGTGACAGGCGCAACCCGGTCTGTTTGACGGCGGCGGCGGGGGAGACGATGACTGATGTTTACTGTGACAGAGCCTGCCCTGCACTGCGCGTATGTGTGTGTGTGTGTGTGTGTGTGTGTGTGACCTGCCTGGAAGAGGACGCGTGAATGACAGCTTTGAGGTGTGTGCGCGTGTCACTGAGATGGTTGTGATCGGCGCTGTTACGGCATCGGGAACAGGTGTAGGGATGCCGACCCGGAATGGAGCTACTGTAAGCGGCTGCGCTACACACCGCTGTGGCCTAGTGTTGTTATGGTTGGAGTCTCCGCTCAGGTTCGAGGATGCGATCCATGGTGGGGGCTGCTCCAGGTTACCCTGCTACAAGCTGTTTTTTGATACTCACGTTTACATGCCCGTCCATTATCTCACTGGCTTTAAGCCACAACAGTGTTGTCATTTGCAGACCAGATAAAGAGCCTGTGTTGAGTGTTTAAGATGTCTTAGATGTTTCCTGCTCTGTTACATGTGAATGAATGAATGGGTCAGTCATGAAGCTTGTGCATGGAGACGTGTATGTTGTCGGGCCGTGGGTGGAAAGTGGGCTACCTGAAGGAAAGCCATGCAGACACACCCCCAGGTATTCAAAGCGGGGGACCTCTCCGTTTCGTCTCCTTCCCCTGTGGCGTAAAACGATTCAGAAACGTTATTTCGCCAATAGGAGCTGGTGGCTTCGATGAGGGCAGCGTAGCAGCAGTTTCAGCTTAAACCAAGGGCGGGGGGGTTTCATGTTGACCCCTGTCATATCACGGCTCGAATCTGGCCGGCAAACGGGAGCGCTTTCCCTGGATCCACGCGGTGAACAAACTTACACTTCAACCCGTCTGTGGCCGCGGGCCGATCTGATGCGTGCGCCCGTATTCACCTGCACACAGAAGGAAAGAACACAGTGAAATGGGATTAAATACATACGTTTGCCCTGCCTTCTCCCTCATTAGTCTGGGCCTGCGCCTCTCCATTTCGGCGATTTTCTCTTAAACTATCGATATTGAAATAGGCGACGCGTTCGCATACCTGTCTGTCTGTGATGGCAACTTTGCTTCGTCCACGCCGCAGGTGCAAGGTGTGCTTGTTCCTCCCCAGTGGCTACTTCGGCAGTGTCAGTGCTGTGGTTGACCCCGCAGGGTCACAGGTAGCCCACCCCCAGGTCCAGACCTGTCCTGTTGATTGGTGTGAATGTCCAAAAGGCCCGGGGAGCTGCACAGGGAGCAGCAGATGTGCCCACCCCCGAGCGCCGCAGCCCGGAGGCAAAAGAAAAATGCATCAGAGTATTATCAGGATCTTAAAAAGGAAAAAAAGTAAAGTATGATGAGCCCCTAAGGAAATGGGTCAGGTGGGAGAGGGGGTGCCGACGAGACTATTCTCGTCACGACTGTCAGCGAAATGTCTTTGCGCACGGTCCGGCAGCTCTGGTGGAAATCGCTTATTGCCAAATGTGCCTCCTAATATAGCAGCACATCTACGTCCACAGTTCATGCAGGTCTACACTGGTCAGCACACATCTGTTCACCCCCGGCAGCCGCTCTCTCCCTCCCTCCCTCCCTCCCTCCCTCCCTCTCTCTCTCTCACTTGCCCACTCACCCCGCTGGCTTAATGTTGGCCCGCAGGTCTAGCACCAGAGGCTGGGACGTGTAGTCATACCTTCCAAGTGGTGCATGTTGCTCTTCCCGCATACCTCACCGTCTTCCTTTACTCGCTTATTTTTCTTGATCCACAAATCGATATTTTAGACTTCTGCTTCACGCCCTTGTTGCCAAATGGAGCCTCGAGCCCTTTGACCGTACGGTGAAGACGATGCTGTGTAATCCAGAGCAGATGCACCTTCAGGTTGCAGCCTCCAGCCATGCATCTTTACAGAGAGCCCCAAACTTTGTCCTAGACTCACAGAACCAGACAACGTAACTGCCTCCCTGCCTGCCTGCCTACACTCACACTGTCATGATTCCACTTGGCCACAGATACAACAACAAAATACCGCATCCCACACTTTAGTGGGCCTGCTTTGGAGTTGCATTACGGTCCTGTTCACACACGAGTCTGATGCTAGTCCCTCCGCAGGCAGGACCCAAGCGAGGCATCGTCTGCGCCGGCCGTCTTCGGTTTTGGTTGGCGCGTAACGCAGCAGCCGGCGTGAACTTGCCTCGACCCGAGGGTTTATGCAGCTTTTAGAGGGGCTTAGTCGCGCAGTGAAGCAGCCACCCAGGCTGGTGTTCACATGTGGATGGAAGGTGACAGATGTCACCAGTTTTCACAGTTTCCATAGGTGGCGTTTTTTTCGACGAGTTCTGCAATTGAAATGATGGTGCGGTGTACTTTTGCGGGGCTGATTGTTCGTGGCAGTGTAGCCACGCGCGTGAGCTAAGATAGTGGGTACTGTGACAACTGCTACATTCATTGTTTCATGTCGCTTTTGTTCCATGAAAAGAAGAAATCGCGGCCAGCGCTGTGCGGAATAACTTCAAGAACAGTCAGAAACCAGCCTCAACCCTAACCCAAATCAGGGTTAGGGTCAATGCAGCTCACATGTTCTCTTTTATTGCAATGCACCTGTTGGATCTGCCACGTTTGACTCCGGCGTCTGCCTCCCCGGGGTCGCGTCGCTGACGCTGCCGGGATCCGAAAGGGGGCCGCACAACCTGACCTGAGTGTTTCCCTCTCGGGGAAGCGAATGGCAGCGCCTGAGACGTTTGTCCGGATTTGTTTGAGCAGCCTCGGCGGGACGTCCCCGCCGTCTCGTATTTGAATCCTCGTGCGGCCCATTTGAGCTGTCAGTCAGTCTGTGGAGCTGCGCCGCAGCGACCAGCGCGTGCCTGCGCAACATGACAACAACAGGAGCCGGTGCGGCAGATGACGGGTCGCAGCGGAGGCCGTCCCCGGGTTCGAACGCGAGGACGAGTCGGCAGCTGGTCCCTTTATCCGCGTTTCAAGATCTGAGATCGGGCTCCTTTTTTGACATCTCTGTGCAGAGACGGCTTCTGTCAAAGCGACTGCTGCTCTCGGAGACGGCTCTGGCTGCCACAACCGGGAGTGAGTCGCGCCGATCCAAGCGGCAGACGCGCAACAAGTCGTTTCGAGCATCGTACGCGCGCCTCACATGAGACCTAACGAACGGCGCGTGCGTGCGCGCGCGTGCACCTGCGTGTCCGCACACCTCTGCGTCCGCAGGGCTCAGCATCTCCTCACGACACTCACAGCTGCTGTGCTGCGCGTGTGTGTGTCACCGTTTTAGCCACTGAGTCACTTTCTGTCACTATTTCCCAAGGGCCTCCCCGTTCGCCTCGCTGCTGCGTGTGCGTGCCCGCGCCGACGTCGTGTGTCGGCATGAGGCTGCGTGTGCGCCGTGCTCGTCCATGTCCGCGTGTTCGAACACAGGGGACGAGGGTGTGTGTGTGTGTGTGCGTGCGTGTCGGTGTGCCCCAGACGTCCCCGCTCTGCGTGGATTCTCCATGGCAACGAGCCGCTAAGCTGCGCTGTCACTGCGCCGCGTGTCCCGCTGTGGAAAAGCCTCACCTGTCCACCTTACAGGGCCTTTTCGTTTCGTATCGGGACGGTAGATTTCAGCTCAGCGATTGCCCCACCACCACCCCCTTGTGAACCCCGTGGCTTGGTGAAGGGCTGGGGTCCGTCGGGGTGAACTGCTGCTAGGTCCAGATGGCTCTTTGTTGCGTCTCCTGCCTTGCCTCTTTAAGAACAGTCGTCTGGCATCGGCTGGCAGCGATGGGTGGTGCGCTGGGTTTTGTCACCCCCAGGGAGCCATCTTTAGCCCGAACCCGTTTTAAGCAACCACATGCGCTGCTGTGAGTTAAGGCTCGGTGAAGTCTTGGTGGACGATGTGGTCAAAATCTGTTTTCACGATAACTGGAATTCAATCGTGTAGAGAAGGGAATCTGTGTATTGTTTTCTAATTCAACCAAATGTTGCAAATGTGGAAAGCTCTAATGGATGAGATCTGTTTAGGGTCATGAGATCTGTTTTTAGTCATAAACCCTCCTTGACAAGCCCCTTCACAGGGGGCATCTGGTATGGGACAGACACCTCCGATCAATATGGAACGGTTACAGTAGAACAGGGCTGTTCAGGTTCTCAGTCCCGCGTCTCATCTTTGGGTCCGTCTCCACTGGTGTCGTCTGCGGATCGACGCGCCGTGGCGGGAGCTCTGCCCCCTCTCTGACCAGCCCAGCGTTGCGCCGATCTGTCGCCGCGTCTCGTCATTTGTCTGTTGTGATTAGTGGATTGATGTTAAGCTCCTTTTGGCAGTTCCGCCTCCCTCTGTTTCATCCATCAACCGCTCCGAGCCGCAGGGTTGAATGCTGCTCTCCTCTTTCGGACCGACGTCTACGCTCGTCTGTGTTTGACGGAGTCCGTCCGACCCCCGACGTGCTGTGGAGACAGGACCCCGTTTAAGCTGTCCCACTCGGCACACCAAAATAATGGAAAATCATTACAGTAGATATAACGAATAGAAATCCTTCGTTTTACACGGTTTAGGCCAAGTGTTAGATCAGCACGGTAATTATGTGGGCGTAACATGCGATGATAGCGCTTCAGCTTTTGTGCGACTCTCCTCCAGTGACCAGCGTTAGATATGAACAGGCTCAGTCGTGACACTAAGCCACAGCCTTAATAAGCTGATTAAGTCCCTGCACCGTCATTTGTCAGGTGAAATCTAACGGAGGGCCCAAACTTCTGCATGTGCATGCCACTGCGCGGTGCAGGTCCAATCAAATCGAGCGGGTTGAGTAATTGACTTTGCTCTAGCGACCCACCCGTCCCCCCCGATTGATGCTGCTCAGACCCTCCCAGCTGCCAAGCTGCCGGTGGCAGAGATGCATCTCGCAGCAGGATGCTTGTGCTGTTTGCGGTCCGGATCGCTGCTCGGGGCTTTCATTTTGGCGTCGGGTGCCAAGGGTTTCCAATCGTCTCGTTTATTTTCCGTTTGGATTGCGTGCGTGTGACCGGGCCCGACGTCCCTCTTCATCCGTCCACCAAGTCGGCTGCCAGTCTGTCCCCTGCCGACAGATTACCACTCGTGGTCATGTTTTGTTTTTTTTTCTCCTTTCTCCGGCGGACTCCGGAGCGATTTGTGCAAAAGAAAAGCAAAGGACGGCGACTAATTTAATGACACAGCCTGGTAATGGCGTGGCAATTGATATTCGTGCCGTGGCCTGGTCTGAATGGTCAGGTGCTTGCAGATGAGTGAGCAGCTGCCACCTGTCTTTGCCCATTGTCACTGATGCTAACGGCAAACCTCAAAGGCCCCTAACAATGACGTATCTGCTTTCACTTTAACTGCAAAGTTTGGCTGCTCTAAATGCCTATAATGAGCATTCAACCAGTCTGGTGATTTGCTATTATCTTAGCCGTGATGACCTCACTCCAGCATGTTGAAATGCTCGTGTTTTTTTTCATGACACAAAGTACAGCTGAGGCAGAAATGTTAGTTTCTCAGGCATTCGTCCAAGGTGTTGAACAAACTTGGACAAGTGGAGGTTCTAATTGCGAGTTGCAGTTCAGCAGTGTGAGGCTGGATGGTACGATAAATAAACTTGTCCCGACTGCAGTAGGGGAAAGACGGACAGAGTGGAGAGGGGGAGGCGGTGAGAAAGTGCTGTATGGTGTCAATGAGGGCAGCTGCTGGTACAGCCTGCAGACAGGCAAGGCTGAAATCTGAGACTTGCAGAACCACAGAGAGAGAGAGAGAGAGAGAGCGAGGGAGGGAGACCATTGAGGAGAAAGAAAGAGAAATATGTACGCAGGAGGCAGACCAGGGGACGTGTAGGGGGACCAAGCAGGGGAAGGGAGAGATAGCGACGTGAGAAATGAAGTGTAGCGAGGGCAAAAACAAGACCGCCGGGGACCGAGTCGGCGTTTGTCTGCGTGAAAGAGAGAAAGCGGCGTGCCGGGGAGGAAGGGTTACGTGTTGGTTAGAGAGCTGCCAGGAGGGGAAGGGAAGGGAAGGGAAGGGAAGGGAAGGGTGTGAGTGAGCATGCTCCGTTTGGTCAGACACTGGATGCCGGCTTAGCTTCTCTCCATCTTGCACACAAACACACCCTGCAGCAGTGACCACCTACCACACTCCCGGGAACAGAACGTGGCTCAGGAGGAGAAGTCGGGGGGGGAGAGAGAGAGAGAGAGAGAGAGAGAGAGAGAGAGAGAGACTTTGTTTGGGGACTTTGCTCCGCCGCCTGCCTCAGCCTTCTCCAATTCCGCCGGGAAACCGAGAGAGGGAGAGTGAGCGAGTGTGTGTGTGTGAGAGAGAGAAAGAGCTCGGCTTTGTGCTCCAGTCGAAGCGGATTACTCCCGCAACTCTTTTCTTGCGCCACGGCGGATTTGCTCTTCGCGGAACGGCGCGGGAACCCGCGCTTCCGTGCCACCTCGGCGGACGCCTTTGGGAGCCGATATACCTGTTCGGGGAGGGGAGGGGAAAAGCGAAAAAAGCGGCGGCGTGCCAAGCTGAAGGTCTGGCAACAGGAAAAACAAAGGTGGAACTCGCCAGAGGAGAACCACCCGGGGTCGGGACTGCCACTTTGTTCAAGTGCCTTCGCCCGGTGGCCGACTGGGAGCAGCCAGGGAGTGGCAGCTTTGACCACACACAGACGCACTGTTGACAAAATTTGACTGTTTGTGTGTGTGTGTGTGTGTGTGTGCGTGCTTGTGCGTGCGTGTGTGTAAGCAGCCTAGCAACCTGCCCTTTTATTTTCTGATACTGTTGTCACGCTCTGAGTCAGCACGCTGCCACTCTGGGACTTCTGAGCTTCTTTTTGTTTTTTTTCTGTCTTCTAATGGACGCCGATCTGGACACCCCGGTGTCCCCGTCCCGTCCACCCCCGGGCCGCCGTTTTTCCGCCTGTTGAGCGGCTCCGTTGTCCGGACGCGGCCTCCGTCCCCTCGGCCCGGCTTTCCTCGGACCGCCCCCCCCCCCGCGCGAGCCCCGTGAGCTCCCCAAGCCCGGGACACCCCCTCCACTCCCCCCCCCCCCCCCCAAGATGTGATTCCCCCGTTGAGTCGCGTCGACAGCGCGCGGTTTCCATGGCGAGCTCCGGCGGGGTGTGGAGCGCGGGGGCTGCGTGAGCGCTCTGCCTCCATGTCTCTGGTCCAAGTGAAATCGAAGCCGGCTTGTGTAACGCTGCAGGCTCCGCCTTGGAACTCCTTGTTCAGACTCTTCTCATGCGTGGCCACGGGCGGCGCGCACAGGACTAAAGGTGAATGAGCTCCCCGGGAGATAGCGCACGCGGAGAGGCACCCTCGGGTCTTTTACGACTCCCAGCCCCCCCCCCCCCCCCCCCCCCGGCTTTGCTCAGCTGTCGTAAAAGTGACGTCAGCTCACGCAGCCCGGCACTCTGTGCGCCGAAGTATACGTGTTGAATGGCCAGCGTGTGGACGAGCACAGAAGATGCTTTAAGTGGCCCTGCCTGTGTGCATTGTGAATTCTGTGTGTGTGTGTGTGCTTGGGAGCGACTGAGAAACGAGTGGGCCACGAGTCGGGAACAAAGAGAGGCGTGTTTGTGTTGTAGCGCGGCTTGTTTTCTGCCCCCCCCCCCCCCCCTCGCCCTTCCCCTCCTCCCTCCCCGCTCATTCCTCTCCTGTCCGTCTCGTGCCGCCCTCACTATCCTCTAATCTGGATCTGCGCATTCCCACTTGTTTGCCTCCTCCTCGCCTGGGCTCGGGTGTGGGAGCCCTCGGCCTCGTGGGATAATTGCCCCCTTTGTGTCCACCGCTGGCCCGTAGCGATGAAGCCATCTGCGTGCGCCGTCTTTTCTTTTTTTCTCTCTCTCTCTCTCTCTCTCTCTCTCTCTCTCTCTCTCTCTTTTGGAGCACATGAATGTTTTTGTTTTTGTCCGAGGCAAGTTTGCGCTTGCAGCTGCACAGTCACCCGGGCCACGCGCGTGCATGCAGTTTTTCCTGAGATGATGCGGGCCAATGTTTAGTGTGAACACATTACAGACCTGGGGGAGGTGGGGGGGGGGCGTCATTGGACGACGGGGGCTGTAAGGTCAGTTGATCATTCGTGGCGTTCATGTTGTCCTCGGGCAAGATGCTATACCCTTAACTGCCCCCTTAACTGTGTGTGAGTGCTCAGACCGTCTGCCTGGCGTTGCACCTACCTCCAGTGTTTGAAGGTGACTCGTGTAAAAGTGGTCAGAGACCAGGAAAGGACCGTGTAAGAACAAGGTCAATTATCTTTTACCATTATCATCAAAACGGAGGTGTTCAATCAGAGCAAAACCCCAAAGTCTATCTGTAAACCCGTGTTGCGTCCACCAGCCTCTGAGAGACATCGTCGGCACGAATGACATTACGGAGAAGCTTTCGATTCCAACCTCGAGAACCGTCGTGTGATCATTTCTTTACTGCGCTTTACTGCGTCGCGTCACGCCTAACCTCACTGAATCGTGGCGTGTTGGCCACGGGGGTGGTAAAACTGCAGTTGGCCCGGCTCGAGATGCCAGAGATTACCTATGGATGTTTAGTGGCGAGACGGCCCAGACCGTGGCCTGCAACGGTTGTGTATGTGTGTTTGTTCTGGGGGCCACTTCCCTGCGGTAGGGGCAGGCTGCAGTGGCTGGGAAGTGGTCACTGCGCTGAGATGAAAGTGTTGAGACGGTAAACTAACAGCTTCTTCTTTCCATCTGAAGGTGAATTATGTCCTAAAGAATGTCAAACTGTGAGCGAGGCCGCTGGGCATGGCGGAAGCACATCCCGGCTGTCCGACGGTGCATGTTCAGGGTGTAATGGTCCGCGGTGTAGACGGAGACGTAGTGCTGAGTGGCCCTAGAGCTTCATCCATCACATGAAATATGAATTCAAAGTGCCGGGAAAACGGACAGCGCACGGGTTCTGATTGAAGTCTTGGACTTGGACTGCAAGTGGCCAGGATGAACAAGGCAGAGGCTGCTCTCAATGGTCTCCTGCAACGTGTCGGCCCGCGTGGCGCTTGCAGGGAATAAGATGTGCTCCGTGTGTGTGTGTGTGTGTGTGTGGAAAGACAGAACCGGGCCGTCTCCGACGTCGGCGCTCCGCCGGGCCGCCGCGCTTCACGCCTGCTTCGTAGCTGTGATTTGTTGGCCGCCTTCCCGGACGGCGTCTTCGAGCGTTTTTTTTTATCCCCGAAAGTCCCCGTTTGTTTACCTCCTCTTCTCCCGCTTCCTTGTCTCCCTCCAGAGGTCGTCCCATTTCAAGAGCAGACGAAAGCCTCACTTGGAAATCTTATGGACGAAGGTGGGTACTCGTCTCCTCTTTACCTGTGTGTGTGTGTGTGTGTGTGTGTCCGTCCAAGTTTCTCTGAGATTCCGTCCCGACCTCCCCATGTGTCTGTGACTAAACACCGCACCTACCATGTCCTCTCGTTTGCTGTCGCGCCAACAGGATACGGAGAGGAACATGCCAGATCATTGTTTGTTCTCGTCTCTGTCATCACCCGTTCCTCCTCCTTGCCACAGCCCAGTGTGTGCTCATTCCCCTCGATCTGTCTGCTTGGCTGACTCACGCTCGCTCATGTTTTCCACCACCCTCTCCCACACCTGTCCCGCGCCTTTTCACACTGAAGACGTCGCTTTTGGCTGCGAGAGCTCCTAGTAGTGAGCCACTGGCTCTTAGTGATACCCACTCCTCGTCCGAGCTGAAATCCGGAGGACCTGTTGGCTCTAAGCCGAGGCTGTCAAAGGCGGGCCGCTCCGCCACTAGCGGCGTTGTAAGCTCCCGGGAGGTGCGCGTACACCTCGACCAATCGGGAGCCGTCTGGTAATCACATCGGTCACAACCGAGCTGGCTTTTTTTAGAGACCGCTGTGCCACAGTGGAAAAACAAAAACATCCCCTCATGGATGTGTCTCTGACATGCATTAAACTCACTGGTTCTGGGATTTACACTTCACTCATTTATGTCTCAGAAGCTGCTTTTACCCCGGTATTACGATGTCGTTGGTACCATATTGTTTGTGACCTCTGTGATTTCAAATGTTGAATTTCCTCTGAACATTTGCCGACATTTTCCCAACACGCTACCCATTCAAGCAACGGCTCGAATAATTAGAACAATCGGCATATACAGCTGTGGTGTAACTGCTATGGTATAGCTAATGCATTGCACCAACTATAATCTCTGCTTTACCCTTTACCTTTACACTGTTTTGCGAACGCGATGCTAGTTATTTTTAGCTTCAACCTACTCTCAGTTATGCCTGCGACGGCCTACGTTTACAGATGGAAATTGACATGAGCAACTCGGCGGTCTTGGCCGTGGTCCGCTCGGTGTCTAAGTGGTAGCCCGGCAGGAGGCCACATGGAACGACAAAGTGTAACTGTACTCTGAATGATGGGGGGGGGGGGGTGGGGGCATCCTGGTCAGGTACCTCCACCGCTCACACCAGATTTCCGACATCCTGACCTTTGCCGCCGGGTCGGATCATTGTTTTCAGGCCGAGGCGCGAGCTGGTGACCGCTCGGCTGAAGCTCTCCGGTATTAGTTATTTCGGTCTGGCACGCGGGCCGGCCGTGACCCCGGCCTCGGACCGGCTGAGTGTCCCGGGCTAATTCGTTCCCGCCGCTAGCGGGGCTAGCCCGGCTAAGAAGCCCTATTAATAGCTCCCAGGGCATTCTGCCTCCATCGCGGCAGATGTGCTCACGAGCTGCCCCGCGCGGCTGCGGCCGGGGCGCGTGTGGGCCCGGTTTCTCCACGTGCGCCTGCCGAGAAGCTTTATCCCGAGCCGCCAGCGAGCGAGCCGGCAGCGAGAGGGAAGCCCAGGCGAGTAGACGGGATGCAAAAGCGATATGATGTTCATAGAGGGGGGGGAGGACCCAAAATGCCTTTGGGAAAGGGACTAATTAATTAAAACGTGGCAGCACAGGTCACGGCAATTTTCTGATTTGCTACAAAGCAATGAATTGCTTTGTATTCAAGAAATGAGAAAATGATCATGCTTTTAAAACCTATTAACAAAAGAAAGATGTTAAGCTGGTTGGGTTTGGTAGAATGAAGTTTAAGAGGCATGAGACGATGTAGTAGTAACTGCAGTCCGGTCACACAGGCTGTCCCGGCTCTCTCTGTGGCGCCGGCCCTTATGGAACGCATCCAGGGGACAATACTGGACTCTCTCTCTCTGGTCAGGCAAACCCTGCGTCCGGGCGGCAGGGCTGTACTTGTCTGGAGCCGAGGCCGGGCCGGCCTGGTGAGCGTCCAGGGAACATTGCCTCATTTAGACCACAGACGACCCACAGACGACGCCGAGGCCTCTCTGTAGAAGGCTGTAGCCGTGGTCCAACCTGGCCGGACATGGCTCGACCGCTCTTGATGAAAGCTGGTCGGCTTGCACACGACGAGTTGTTGTCCCTGCTCTTGAGGGAGGATTCCCTCCCGAGGAGCCCCGAGTCCTGAAGGAGAGGGCAAGCATCACCTCCGTTAAGGAGGAGGAGGTGGCAGAGGTCTGTGCCAAACAGGGAAACCCATGACTGCAGCCCGTCTTGTTTCCCCTGGAGTTTAGTGGAGGAAGTGTCTATTCTGCTGTCATTTGCAGCATTACACTGGAACAAGTTGCAGGGAGACAGGACGGAGGACTTCACCTTAAACTTAACCTCTGGAAGTAGATGTATTTCACGTCAGTGCCTCTAGCACCTGCCTGCCTCTCCTACATGGGCGGTAGGAGAGGTCGTGCATTCAGCTGCAGAGGGTGGGGAGCTGATGAAGTAGCTTTCGGTGTGTGCACCCGACTTGAGGAGCATCTACGCCACCTTCCCGTCCCTCTCCATCTCCACATCCATACCGCAGAGTCCTCATCCTCATTTATGCCCATTTACATGCAGGTCATGAGCTAAGCTATCATGTGACGTGTCTCCTTCACTCCTAACATCTCCTTTTACACCCTCACTCCACGTCCAACAGCGTGCCTGCCTCCCCCTGTTCCTTACCGCCCGTTGTCCTGCTCATGGTCGTTATTCCCCCTCTTTGCTGCTCCACAGGCCATCTCGTACTTAACCACAAGCCTGTTGCCAAGGCAACTGCAGGGCACCATAGGAAAAGGCACCTCTGCACCGACACACACACGCATGCACATATATATATATATATACAGACATCTGAGTTAACTTTACTTTCTAGTGGTTCTTTTTTAAGCGTGAGTCTGACTTATCTCTGGGACAATAATAGACGTGTACATGGTGGGCTGAAGCCATATCGAGACCGACAGGCCGTACACGGACACATTCTCTCTTCCTTCCCCGTATAGCGTTAGAGGCAGATGAATGTGCCAAATAAACTCCAAATACCTTCAGTGAGCAGTCTCACTCTTACATGTCTAACATGTAGCAGGTCACATGACAACAACATGGGCGTATTCACCTCCCGGTTCTGCTTCAAAGCCATCGTTCTTCCATGCATGTCCTCCACATCACGGTACATGTTGAACTGTCTGCCTGCCATTTACCTCTCCCTCCTCTGCTCTCCTGCCAGAAATGAGTCGCCAGACTGCCACCGCGCTGCCCACAGGAACCTCGAAGTGTCCCCCATCCCAGCGCGTGCCCACCCTCACAGGCACCACCGCCTCCAACAGCGACCTGGCCAGCCTGTTCGAGTGCCCGGTCTGCTTTGACTATGTGCTCCCCCCCATCCTGCAGTGCCAGTCTGGACACCTGGTACGTACCGGGTAACCTATAAGCGGCAACCTCTCAGGATGGGTGTGTCGTGCACCGAAACATGTGAGGAGGCTCTCGGCATTGTTTCCCCCGCGTGCGAGTCCAAAGCCCGCGGGACTTTGTTGGTATGGCTTTATTGCGGTGTTGTTCTAATAGTGGCAATGATTTTCGCTGGCTGCGTTTAATGACAACTTGCAAGCCAGCGGATCTGTTATCAGCGCTATAGCTGTGATCGATAACAGTGTGTGAAGGGCAGCGGTCGGCTCATTTCATGGAGATAAAGGTCACACAGGCTCCAAGCGTGTGTTCAAAATGAAGCAAATGATGGCCTGTGGGGTCATTTGAAGATTTTTCACTACATTTTGAATTTCAACTGATGTCCCCTCTCACTCTCAGTCCACTCAGCATTTGAGAATGTCCTCCTGAGAGGAGATAGTTTGTTGGGGTTGGAGTAGGACTCGTTCACATCTCCCTCCCCTCCCCCCCACAGGTATGCTCCAACTGCCGGCCCAAGCTCACCTGCTGCCCCACCTGCCGAGGCCCCCTGGGCTCCATCCGGAACCTGGCCATGGAGAAGGTGGCCAACTCGGTCCTCTTCCCCTGCAAGTACGCCTCGTCGGGCTGCGAAGTCACCCTGCCCCACACCGACAAGACGGAGCACGAAGAGCTGTGCGAGTTCCGGCCGTACTCCTGCCCCTGTCCCGGGGCGTCCTGCAAGTGGCAGGGCTCGCTGGACGCCGTCATGCCCCACCTGATGCACCAGCACAAGTCCATCACCACACTGCAGGTCAGCGACCCAGCCCCGCCTGCCCTCTGGTGCTTCTGTAGAAGCTATGGAACATTTACAAGCCCTGTAACAATGCTTCTGGGCCCTCACAAACTGTTCCACAGGTGAAGGCGGCGCGCCACCCAAACGTTGTGTCACACCGTCTCGCCTGTGTTTGTAACTATCCTTTCAACATCAGAAAGTTTCTCAACTTTGATGTGGTTTTTGGACTTGCCGCTCACCTCTGCTCAGGATTAGAGCGTGCAGGTATTCCGCAAAAAGCAGTGTGACGATGTAGGTCATGGATGTCTGTTAGGCGTTAGATGGAGCGGTGGCTCGTTGCGCAATAGCAGTAGCCTGTCGGGAGGCGATATCGTCGCTCATGTTGGTTTGTGAGCAGGGCTATGCTCACAGGCCGCTTTATAGGGAGTTGAGTGGAAGGTGCAGCTTTCCTGAAGAAGCTGCTCCTGCTGAAGCATGGCCAAAGCATATCACTTACCTCTGGAAGTGTGTGTGTGTGTGTGTGTGTGTGTGTGTGTGTGTGTGTGTGTGTGTGTGTGTGTGTGTGTGTGTGTGTGTGTGTGTGTGTGTGTGTGTGTGTGTGTGTGTGTGTGTGTGTGTGTGTGTGTGTGTGTGTGTGTGTGTGTGTGTGTGTGTGTGTGTGTGTGTGTGTGTGTGTGAGAGACCACACCTGTGACTTCTTGAGGCTTCTTTTCTTGTAGGCCTTATGACTAAAGCTCTCCCACCTGTGTGTGTGTGTGTGTGTGTGTGTGTGTGTGTGTGTGTGTGCAGGGGGAGGACATTGTGTTCCTGGCCACAGACATCAACCTGCCGGGCGCCGTGGACTGGGTGATGATGCAGTCCTGCTTCGGCTTCCACTTCATGCTGGTGCTGGAGAAGCAGGAGAAGTACGACGGCCACCAGCAGTTCTTCGCCATCGTGCAGCTCATCGGCACGCGCAAGCAGGCGGAGAACTTCGCCTACCGGCTGGAGCTGAACGGCCACCGCCGCCGGCTGACCTG